>VXBZ01008469.1:484644-578529 GCA_013399135.1 Heliornis fulica | reverse complement strand
TGATGTAACATCAGTTGGCATGGTGACAATCCCATGTAAAGAGGCATTACTGCCCCTTGAATTCAATGAATCAATTTTGTATAGGGAAGAAAATTTTACTTGATCTGGTTTTCTCTGTTGTGGTCCACTTTTTCTGTCCCTGGACCTAAAACTGCTGAGTGACTCAGCCATCAACAGTCTTTGAGTTGGAAAAATGGGTCCATCAGAAAGTTTTCCACCTCCAGTGCTTTCTCTAGGAAAATGGGATTGCCATTCTAGGAGTGCTGGAGAAAAAGAAATATTGGGTTAAAGTTGCTCAAAGAACAGTCAACACCAAGAGCCCAAGTTGCTATTCATTTTTCCTTTAGTGCCTTTAACCTCAGGATAATAATTAGAACCATAATGTGGACATTAATTATCACAACACACATAAAGATCTAAATAACCCCATTAAGTAGATGTATTTTACAGCATGCCTCATACCATTCCTGAGGAAAGGGTAGGCAGGGCAAATCTCCAGTGGCTCTGTCACTGCGATCTAAAGCATTTCCCAGGTCTCTCTGCTGGATATTTAGCCTAATGTTTTTGGCAGTCTTCTGGCAACTTTTAAATCTTTACAGGTGCTATTATTGAGGTGTCAGTTGTCATGGAGAACAAGATAATATTTCACGACATAAAAATACCCCGTAATCATTTCAGATGGTTGATGATATTGCAGCTAGGCATAGTCGAACTCTTCTTCACATCACTGGAGACTGAGGCTTTCCCTCTGCTCCATGCAGCCCAGATATAATCCCTTCTGATTAGAGCCTTTTCTCTTTGATGCTCCCCTTTGTCATCCACACACTGGGAAAATTGCTCTGTATTGAGTTACATGCTTTGTGCAGTTTGTGTAGTTGTCTTTTTTAACCTGGAAGCAAAGCTGTTTGTGCCTGAGCAGCGATAGGATTCTGACTTCTAGTAAATCTTTGATTAATGAAGCTCAGGTAAACAGATTAGTCATTAACCTTTGCTTCTCATGATAAGATTACTTATTGATGTAGAGTAGTTGTGCTGCTCCCATGCTGCCAAGGATGGGAATCTCTCTTTCCTTCAGACTTCAAGAATCTTCCCACCACCTAACGAGACCTCCCTTTTAGGATGGATGTATTAGAGAGCTGCTGTCTCTGCAGGGAGTCATCTCTTTCCTAAGGGATCTAACCTCCTCCTGGCCACTTAAATGCAGACATTAATAGGCACTACCCAAGAGTATGTGGCATGTGCTATTTGCATCTCCTGCTATGTATGTTTGTTAGACAGGTGTCAGTGAGTGCAACCCAGCTGAAGCAGAGGGAAAATACACACAGTCAACCAAATTTTTTTTAAAAAAAAAAAAAAAAGAAGGTATGCTGTGAAGCCATGGCTGCTCTTAGGTGCTTTCTTAAATCCTTGACTAAGGCTGAATCTTTGATGGTAGGGCAGGAAATCACCATGTAATATCAATTTCTGTAGACAAACAGAAGGCTGCTTTAAATCCATTTAAAACAGGCTTAATTCTGGGTTATTTATCAGCTGTACAGGTTTCCCAGAATGGGCAAGAGTAACCTCAGAGTAGCCTTTTATCCCATACAGCTCCACCAGGTCTTTTTGCTTGTAATCAAACTACTAATAGTCCCTGTGAAGGAAAAAGTGTCCTTCCATCATCAGGTAAGGATAGTTACAGATTCAGGCATTGAATAGAAAACTTCTGGGCACTCATTTTTTACTTTCACTGCAATGCTGTGAAAGGGGTTTGCACCCTCCCTTACTCCCAGAGCTGGCTCCACTAGTCTCCATGGGCATGGAGATTCATCATCCTCCAGAGGAATTGAGCTAGATCCAGAAAGGGATCTTGTCTTTACATGATCTGCAGGTTTAACTGTGGGAAGGTTATGTAGCACTGAGGAATAGAAGTGACCTGTGCCTACCTGCAGTCAACAAAAGCAGAAGGGGAATTCATATTACACACTGATCTAATTCATTGATCTCTAATATAATGGATGCTCTTTAAATCTGCAGACATATGCACTGTCATTTTGAATACAAGGAATTACAAACAGAATAGATAGTTGAGGCTTTAAGTTTTCTAGCTGATCAGCACATCAAGCTTCATGTTTGCACGTTCAGCTTTGCATCTTGCAAACCCCTGTCTTCACTCCCCTTTTCAGTCCCGTGATCCCCTGTGCACACAGCTATTAGCAGATGGAAATCTAGCAACCTGATCTGTAGGCCCAGTTGGGTAATCAAACATTTAATTGCTAACAATTATCCATTAATGCTTATAAATTAGGTTGCCAAACTTCTTCTACAGATTACAAATATTTGCATCCAGACTTGTCTGCAAAAATTGAAGATGCTTGTGAAAAGCTCTGCCACAGTGACCAACGCAGCCATTTTCATCTGGACTGAAACAGAAGATGCAAACATTTGCTGCATTGGAAAAGTAACCAGAAAATTAAAAGCTGAACCTGAGGTAATCAAGAAAATCAGGTCCTAAGTCAAGTACAGGCTTGCTTGATTTCTTTCTTTTTAAGACCCTTCCTCCTTTTCACTTTTCTGTCTTATTCCTCACCTTGATTAAACATTTGTCCAACCCAAGGAATATATATTTGTCCAGAGGGCTTATTCTATTCTGAATGACTTCCTAGCACTAATCATTATAATCATTATTTTTTATGACCTGTTGTGCATCTAGGAATGCTTGTTTATTAAAATAAAGTGTAACAACATGATTTCAGGTAACACTTCAGAGATAAACACGTGCTTTCTACAACCGTTCCTAACTAGGAGAGACTGTAACCCTCTCCAGTACGAACAAACTACTTTGCTATGCAAAAAATGTAAACTCATTCTATGAAAGGGTTCCAGTTCTCAATCTGTTAAGTAGGTTTTGCCTTTTTATAATTGCTTGCTTCTCCTGTCTGGTTTATTAAAGTGGTGTGGTTATGATCTTGCCCATGTGACCTCTCTCTTTGCTTGCAAGAGAAACGTTGGAGTGGTATTGCAAGCATTGGGACTTCAAGGCTACATTTAAATTAGTAAATTCAAATGTTTCTGGAAGTGTTCCCAGGACTAGAACAAAACTGTTTATACAGTCAACTGCTAAGCTGCTTTCTGGCATGAATTTGGCCCATTCCAGCTCTTTCCCTCCCTGAATGGTTCGTGGGCACAGTGTGGCCAAGAGACCAGTCCTGGAGGCAGTACACATGCAGCTCCCACTTCTTCAGAGTATAAATGCATTTAATAGCATAGATGCTGGCTGTCATCCACTGCCTGGTTTTGGTGCTTATTCCTGGGCACGATTTATTTACCTGACGAGGCAGAACCAAAATGCCTTGAACTTAGTACCCAGGCAAACAATTGTTTTATTTTGGAGAATGACGTTGAATTCAGTCAAATGTTGCACATGGCAGGGACCAGAATTAGCCTCTTGTATGGCAAAAAATGATGCATACACAGAAGTAAGGTCTCAGTCACAACCCTGGGTATATACCAGTTGGGTCTGAATGGTGCAAAGGCTGAATGTAATAAAGACAGGGAAGCAAGGCACTCAGCTGAAAGGTAATGTCTCTTGTTTCAGTGTCACACTCAAATAGTCTGCCAAGGAAATAGTGCCAGAGGAACTGAAGAGAGAAGAGGGTGTGATGGTTTAATGGGTTTTAGTAAAATATGATATATTTTTTTTAATTTGCCTGAGTGTTTTATTCTTTTTAAGTAACTCTGAAGGGATCATCTAATTCTACTGATAAGCCATGTATAGCCACCAGCCCAACACACTGTTGCCAAATTAATTGAAAAGGCTGCTGAACACAACAATTGCTTTTTCTGAGAATGCAAGGGGTTGTTCAAGGACTACATACTTTCTCCCTCTTTCTTTTTCTCCCTCGCCTGGGGCTTCTCTCCCCTTTTTTCTTCTTTTTTTTTTTTTCTCTTCCTTGATGCCCAAGATGGTTCCATTAGTCTTGCAAATATTAATTCTCAGTGCAAACAGAATGTGTCAGGTACAGGACGATGTAAATGGAAAATTAATTGAGGAGCAACGCGTAGCCTTGTGTTATGTGATGTCCTCAGCATGCATATTCAAGCAGAAGACAGTCATTGTCTTGCTGCCCCTCAAAAACCTGCCCACACATGGAACATGAAGCCAGGCTGCTGGAGACAGGAGATGTGCACACTACCTTTTCCAACAGTGCCTGATAATCAGTTGTTCTTTGTGGGTTGTGTTGTTACAGGTCACTGCAGAGTAGTAGGGCTGACTGCATAGCCAGAATGGAGCCTTCATTGCTGACCCAAACAGTGGCCTGGAAGAGCCATGAAGCAACGTTTCTCCAGGGTCCTCTTTATAGGTCAATCACTCCTGCAGTAAAGATCAGGCTGCCTTCAGCTGGAAAGTCACTTTTAACCTGCTCTGGTCACTAGTAGTCAAAACCCACTATTGACTGCTGTTCGCTGCTGTGCATAGGAGATGGCTGCTGGGTTTGGAGCTTCTTGCCAGTCTCTGACAATGCAGAGTCCCTAAATTGATCAATGAATTCTACTGCTTTATCTATTTTGTAAATTGTCTGCAGATTATGATGCTTTTCAAATCATTTGCTAGACATGCTTTTTGAAAAAATGAATTTCTTGAACAATTCATAGCAATTATTTGTAATCTATGTTATTTTGACCAGGCTCTGTTGATGACATAGTGATTTTTTTCTGCTTATTGATTAGAAGAGCTTCAGTTTTCTTAATTATTATATTTGTGAGTAAGAATTCAGATTTTGGTTTCAGTTAATAGACTTTCAGTCCAGAAAAGATAATAGTTCACTCACTCTACCGCCATGAACAGCACAGGCCAGAGGTTTCAGGCACTTCTTTCCGCCCATACTTTGATGTATGAGTACATTTGACAAATTGTTATCTCCTGGAAAATTATTCAGGCTTTCTTTCGAGCCATATAGAATTCTCCCGCCTTCAATAAAAACCCCAGATGTTCCCATGACTTCCCCCTCATTAAAATAATTTGCTACGGTATTCCTGGGAAACTAATAGAAGTAGCTGAGAATATGAGCAGAATTTGTAATGCATTTTTACACACCTTTTAATATTTTCCCAGAAAAAGTTTCACATTTACCCTTGGAGGTTTGGGCTGTTGCTGCTGACTTTTATCCAGACTCATTGTACCTGGGTGAGTGACATCATCAGCCTAGACTCTTTCTCTAGTCAGTGGGGAAAAATAATCCCAGGTGGATTGCACTTTCCAAGGCTGGTCTTTCTACTGATTGCAGTAGCGGGCCAGAACAACCAGTGTGTACCTTAAGCACCCCAACTAGATATTTAAATTTAGGGAAATACCCTAGATCAACTTGCTCATCATTAGGGTTGGTTCTTGGAATAGAAGGATGGGGCTCAGTGGTGGAATCATGCAAGGAAATCAATCATACTTCCACCTCTAGCAATTCTTACTCCTCTTTTCTGGTAGTGCTGAGGTTTATTCTAAAGAATTTATCAGGTTGTTTCCACTGAAATCCTAACTCTCTTCCCCGGCCTTATCTGCATCCTGAGTCTCTTTTTACTTACCAGGGAAAGGAAGAGGTCAGATATTTGACATGACCCAATATTAACTTTCTAAATCCTACTTTATTTCAGGATTTACTTGACTAGATCATTTTTATTTATTTTGGACACGTTCTGAGATCATGTCTATAGAGGTTTCTGGAGGAAAATACAGCTGATACAGGAATCTTGCCTTTTTCTCTTAAGCGTCCCCTGCTCACCGCTGACAACAGCCATTCGAAGAGGACTCTGCCTTCTTTCACATTTCCATTTTCACTCTTCAATTCAACATGATGTCTCTGCACTCAGCTGCCTGCAAGCAGTTCTGCAAAGTCTTCCAGTAAATGTCTCATTTAAAGAGTGAAGAAGCCTGAATTAAATAGGGCAGGGACACTTGCTGGTCCGAGTTAATGGAGATGTCTTTTAGCAAGATGTCAGCTCCAGACAGTTCAGCTCTGCCAGCATCATGACCAACCTTCCCCTCACAGTTTAACTGTGTATGAACACTGATACACTATGGAGGTGTATGATGGCCTTTGAGTCAGGTTGTGGCTCATTTTTAGGTGTTTTCTCTTAATTGAGGGCCACAGCTTATGACCTCATGTAAATGAATGTGAACAGAAAGAAGTCAGTGTCCTGGAACCAGGACCAGCTCTCTGGCTCAAAGGGACACTAGAAACCCCATCACCTTAGTCCAGTCTTGTTAATAAATCATGTTATATCCTGCAACCCCTGGAAAATGTGGATGTGTCTACATGAAATGTCTACATGATATCTGTAGAAGACAATCCGACAAGTCTGGAATGTGAACTAATTGTAACTGGTAGCCAGAATTTGGTGCAAAGTTTTCCAGTAGCTAGAAATGCTGTGATCATAATGGCGGTCCACTACAGTCTTTAGAGAAAGAGCATCTAGCAGTGGAAGATGATATACTGGTAGTGATGCATTGTGATTATAAGGATACAGCTCTTAAAATGTAACACTTCTCCTGAAGCTTCCAAAATTGTGCCAACTTGTACTATGAAGAAATTATTAGAGTAGTGAACAATTTTTCTTGGGTGCTATCTGCCATCACTTGACAATTTAATAAATGGGAGCATTTCAGAAGTGACAAAAGTTCCATCCTTGCTGAAAAATAAAAAAAAGTGTTCATTAAACTTTTCCGAAGTGCACACCCTCAAAGCATCAGCACACACAAGAAGTTTAACTACTAATGATGTTTTTGCTGCAGCAAACCATCTTGTGTTGTCACATACACTTCCAACAGTAGAAGTTTCCTCATTTTAGCAAAATGTGTTGTTCCCTATATTTTTAGAACTTCACTGCTGAGGAGAAGAGTCAGGGCAGTCACACAGCCATTCCCCGCTACACGATGTGGAGCAAATGCCAGAAGTGCTGAGGCTAAGGGGGAAGCAGCAATGCCCTTTGCTTCCCTGCCCTCCACTTCTCCCTTCCTCCCTGAGGCTGACTTCTTCCACCATGAAACCTGCCTTTGGTTTGCAGATTGCTCTGCTGACATCCTGCCCCAGAAACAAACCAACAAACAAACAAACAAACAGACAGACAGACAGAAGCTCCTATCAGTGCAGAGATACCATTAATATATAACCACGAGGATCAGAAAAACTAATGAGTGCAAACAAAGGCAAGACCATGTTTACAGTGTGTTCAGGATGGATTGCCCAACACTGAGGGAAGCAAAACACAAAAGTTACAGTTCTGCCAGACAACATGAGTGACTTGTCAAAAAAAAAGAGGTTTAAGGACTATACTTGCCCTTCCTCACCTGCTTCTCCCTTCTCCCTCAACTGCTTTCCACTTACCCGGTAAACGAGTTGCAATTAAATCTTCCTAAATAGGAAACACAAGTTACATTTATACAGTTCTCAAAAAAAGGAAATGTCAGATGAAAAAAAAAAAAAAAACAAAAGGATGGCTTTTCAGAGGATAAGAACAGAGGAGGAAAATCCTCCCAAGCCTAGAACACAGTTCATGTCCCACCACCATGAGATGGTTCAGGACTTCTCACGTGGAAGTAGTAACTCACACTGCATTGAGCACAGGGAAGGTATCCTTCTCACCAGATTTCATCAGAAAAGCAGGACTAACCCATGTCACCATCCATCACTGCATTCCTGAAAAGAGTGGATTAATAGTTCACAAAAATCAATAAATGATTGCTGTGATGGGAGAGCCAGGCTGGAATAACGGAGTGGGTTTTCCTGCCAGCAATACTCTCACATTTACTAAGAGAACAGAAGCTGTGATATCTAATTCTGACTTGAAGTCTAGCATCCTCCCCCTCTTCTGCTAACAGTTATTTCTCCATTGAGGCTGTAGCTGATGGTGATGCTGAAGCAAACAGCCAGGACCATCCCTGTGTCATGGGCACAGGCCGTGCAGGACACAGCTGGGTTGATGCTCCCGGGCTGAATTTCCCCAGTGTTACCAGCCAGCAACAACCCATACTGCTGATGGATTTGGACAGTCCTGGGTGTTGAAACACACCCAGTCTCCCAGGGCTTCCCCCTTGCATAATCTGTCTTTTCTCTCCTCATCTTGCCCTGACTGTTTATTTTTATTTTTTTCTCAAATGATCTCACTGGAATAGACAGTGACCAACAGTCTTTAGAACTATTCAGAAGGCTGCAGACATGGTTTATATCCTCACTTCCCATTTCAGGCTACTTCAGGAGCCAATATTTAAGACTGTCAGTGCAGTGTCCCACAGGTGACCAGGGCTCAAAACACCTCAAGATGGTCAGTCATTTGGTGAATTAGAGAAAAGGAACATTATTATGGAGAGAAAGGAGGATTCAGACATGACACTTCTCCTTGAAGCTTGACCCAGCTGCTTCAAACCCACTGGCAAAGACTCCTGATGCACCCACATAGAATCATCGCTGGTGCTTCAGCCCATACATTGGCTCCAGCACTGCTTGCCCCGGTGCATACTGGAGGGTTTCACTGGGGAACAGCAATAATGAAAACAACATGTCCTATTAACAACACATATGCAAATACAGACTTTTGGCTATATTGTTCTGTTGGGGTGCTTTAATAGTAGATCTAATCTCTTCACCTTTGGCACTGGAAATGTGTTTTAATTAACCCACTAGCAAAACATTAGGCTGAGACAGTCGGATCATTTTTAACTTTATTTTCCTGAATGAAAACAATGCCGGCCAAATTTACTGTACACTGTCACCTTAATTACCTGTCTTAGACAATCCCTTTCCTACCCACTTGCAGTTTATCTCAGTCTAACACAAAAACTCTTCCTCAAAAAAAAAAAAAAACCAACTTTAAATGCTTCTGAGATTCAATCCGTAGATTGCTTGTGCAGCTATAATCTTAAAAAACATCTGCTACATTTGTGTGGTAAAGGAAGTCTCTTTAGAATACAGCCTTTGATTTCTATAAAAGACAAATCAGGCCACATGTTTTTGTTTTGAATGCTTCTCATCACAAGAGGAAATTTTCTCCAGCTTGGAATTTTGAAGGCATGAAAAATGTATTTATTTTTTTAAACAAAGAGCGTACATAAGAACATCAACAAAACTCCTCGGAAGTGTTAAAAACTGTTCCTCTATCATCTTTAAAGAAACACTAACAACTGCCTGACCCATATTTTGATCTACCTTTCTGTCTTAAATTTATCTGGGTCATATCATGTCCTTGATCTGGGAGTATAACTCCCACTGACATCTCAGACCTTAGGAGGTTCACCCGTCATTAGTTCTCAACCTGCTAATAGCCCAGACTAGCAGAAGATTAGGAGGTTTCACTGGGCTTTTTTTTATTTGTGTCTCAGAGAAAGTGTGTTGATAGCAGCGGTTTGACAAACTGGGTTTGACACCAGTGTGAATTGAAGGCATGAATCGATGGTACCTTGTGGCCTGGTGAGTCCAGCACAGATTTTTTTCTGCCTAATTCTGAAGTAGCTATTTTTTAAGAAACTACTAAAAAATAAAAGCTTTTTTTTTTTTCATGGGGAATCTTTCACTTTAGATTTAAAACCTGGGTTTGTTTCTGACCATTTCTTACACCTACATCTCTTGTCTCTTCTTCACGGGGATACTAGAAATGCCTGTGCCAATCTTTTTCAAAACCTAACACATTTTTAGAGGATCATCTTTTATGCTTACTGACCACTCAAATGCTTCATACTCTGTCTCTCTTCTCTGCTCCTTCCCCACAAACTGTTGAGATGCTTTGAGTTAAATGGCCCGTGTTGCCCTTCCTCTCCCCAACCACTGCAAACGAAGGGTCACATTCTGCCTAATGCAGGCTCTTACTCCTCAACTTAGGAGCACAGGGCTCGATGCTTCCCTCATTCGGGGCAAAATGAGTCAGCACCTTCCTGCTGCAAGCCCAGGGCAGGAAGGGAGCAGCATGGACGTGTTGCAGGAGCACGGCTCCGCTCCACGCAGTTAGATCAGTAGCATGTCCAGGGCTGTGCAGCTCGAAAACACAACCTGGATTGTCTTCCACTGACTGAAGATGAGCCAAATGAACAGCCAGTATCTCCCCTTCGATGAGCTCCTGATTACCAAGATTATTTTTATTTTTGCGTGCTAGAAATGTATTTTTGCTGTGACATGAAATGCAAAAGCTAGTGTTCTGCAAAATGAAGACACTGATACAGAAAAATAATTAGGATTGAATTTTGAAAACTCAGATCATCAACCCCATATCAAATCCCTTATATTTTTGGAGTTCTGTCAAGCAGGTGTCCTGCTGAAAGCAGCTGTGACCTGGAGCACATCCTTTTAAGTGATAACTGCTGTCAAAGTGAGTAGACAAGCAAAGAGGGCAGAAAGGCACTTCAGTTGTAGCAGCTTGCTTAGCTTTCCTATAATTTGTCTTTTCATTCAGTGGAAATACTTCATTAACTGTCAATTATTTTTGTCTTACAGAGGAATTGTTTTTGGTGCATTCATTTTTCTTACACTCACTCAGTGTTAAGTAGGCTCTCACTCATCCCATGTTTTAGTGCCAAAAAAGTTGCAAAAGTTGCACACACAAGCTCCTGTCAGCCTTAGGTCTTGTCCAGCACTCCCTGAAGTCAATACAAAGATACCAGTTACCTCCAGTCAGTTACAGGGTCCATCTGTTTGTGGCCTGTGCCTGTGACACTGCTTCTCTTGCCCAGCCTCTAATCAGAGTCAGCTTTAATATTCTGTGAAATACAGTATCCTTCTGAAAGGACAGTGGACTCTGTTTCGTCTGAGGATTTACTACAACAGGGGATTATCGTCCTTTTGCACACAGAATGGAGAAAGTCTGCAGAGATAAATTTTGAATGGGCAGGAAGCTTTGTCATGCATTTGATCACTCATGGCTCTGTACACTGGGCCAGAGCTCTCCCCGAGCTCCCTTCACCCTGTTTTCCCTGCAGAAATTCCTTATCCACTCAACACTCTGAGTTCCTCCATTCCACGTTCCCTGTGCACTCGTAGGAGAGAGCCCTGTACAAATGCACGTTGGAGTCTGCTGGTAAATAATGGCAGATGTTTTTCATTACAGCAAAGGAGCCTCTTGTGCAATTAGAGAGAGCTTTAAATTTTTTTTTTTTGCACAGAATAACTGTGTATTTACATAGTTGTGAAATTGCTTTTCTGATAGAGAATCAGATTTGCAAAACACTCGGTGCATCTTTTTTTTCCTGCAATTGTGTCTTCCTCTTGCTCTCAGATGCAGTATTCCTTGAAAACAACCATCTCCTCTCCTTAGTACCCTTGGCTGTATCTTTTATGGAAAAGAGATCCTGGACTAATTCTCACTCCAGCATTTCCCTGCGGGAATGCATGGAAGGATTCCCAGAGGAGTCAGGGAGCTGTAGGTTGGGTGCTGAGCTCTGGGTGCAGTGCATGCACTGAGTAATCAACCTGCTCTACCCTGCCAGGTTTCATCTTTGATTAATGACTGTGCAATTTAACGAAGATTCACTAAACCGTTCGAGTGCTCCACAGCTCATTTTTGACCAGAGTTCTCACTGCTTCACTCTATTACTGTGGAAACACACTGAATGGAGCTGTGTGAGGTGGGATGTATTCTGAGGTTCAAACCTACAGTTTGTCAACTGTAGAACTGACAGGAGAACCCCTGAACTGACTCTTGAGCTGAATTTCAGTCATACAACCACCTTCTGATGTTTTCTACTTGGATTCAGTCCATTCAAGCAATTCATGAAAGTTCAAGTATGCATTTCACTTTTATTCAGGCAGAAATATTAGCTGTTTTAAAAGTAATCAGAATTCTGCTTTGTTATGAAGCTAAATCCCTTTCAAACACCAGGCCCAAATTTGGGGGAAATTCAAGCACAGACTCACATAATAACATTGTAGATAGACTTTCAGCTTTTTGGTTAAGACACTGAGTTACAATGCATGTAACCTTTTTTATATATAAATAATCTTGTTTCTTATCCATAAAGCAAGTGCATATGGGGGTACATTGACTGTCTGGATATCACTGCAGGATTTAAAAGAGGGAGAAAGTTTTCTGCAGTCCCTCACATCGGGTGAAGTTCTGACCTTTGTCTCCTGAGTTCACTGATGGAGAGGACAAGAGCAGCTCTTTTCCAAAGAGCTCAGCTCCCAGTAGTTCCCATTATAATGCCATGACTCAGCACCCAACATGTGATCTCTGCCCTGACACAAGTAGGGTGAAGAAAAAAAAAGAAATATGCAATGACCCTTGGAGTAGCGTGCCTGGCTGACGGCTAATTTGCCAACAGCACTCAGTGTCTTTGTATATTAATTAAGTAGTAAATTAATTCATTAATGTTGCCGACTCATGGAGAGCAGAAAATACCTTCATTTCATAATGTCCAGTTCCATTATCAGCAAGTTAACCTCAGCCCTCAGCTTGCCTACATGATACCACCATGGACTTCAGCAGATGCCACATGGAATGTCTGGGGGCAGCTTTGGCCTGACAGGTTTCATTTTGCTGCAGAGAGCCATGGAACTTTTTCAGTCCTGTAAGTAAATTTTCCTTCAGAAGCTTGGCAAAGTAAAACCCCAGACACTTTTGGGCTCTTTGCCCAACTCGAGAACAAGGGGCACAAAAAAAGGTTCATTTTTCTCACCAGCTACAAATTTGATTGACATGAAGGGCTGGTCCTATTAAGCTGAGATCTGGCCTGGGTTCAATGTATTTGGAAGCCTGGCTACAAAAGCATTAAAACAACTTTAACAGAGATTTTGTCAACCTATCAAAGACAAATCAAGAGTGATTTCCCTGATGCCTCCGCTGAATTGGGTAAATTTCATTTATTGACTTCAAGCACTGCGTGCTGGTAATTTTTCTCTCTGTCTTTTCCTCTGGAGGAATTTGACATGATCAGATCTACTCTGATGTTTCATAATCACATTTTCCTTCCCCTTCCTCTCTCCTCCTTTGCAGGGTGCTTTGACTGTTGCTACCAGGTATGCAATATGTGTATGTGTTGGCATGTCAGAGGCAAAAGATTGCCAGGTTCAAAAGTGTGCTTAACTGGGGCTAATTCGGTAGAGTCTCATTTAATTGAGGCTGCTCTGCACTTTATTAGACTTGTACAGACCCTCAGAGAGGCATCTACAGGGTTGCCCAGGTGAAACAAGGCATTAAGCAAGGCTTTTATGGGCCCTGGAATGGACTAAACCCCTTCAGTTTGACGCCCATACACCATGACGCACTGGGAGTTCATGGGATGGAGAAGAAAAAGGGGGTGAGCTTCAGCACAGCATGGGAGTGGGTGTGCATATGTTGATATTTATGTCCCTTTCAGGAAATGATGATATTCTGATAAAATTTTCCCTTGGACATCATGCAGCTGGGGACACTGGATTCCAGTGCAGTAAATCTGTGCAGGGCTGGGCAAAGGGTTCCCAGCAGTACCGGAGTGACTCCAGGGCCTCGTCTGGGTCTGGGTTTTCATTAATACATCATACTAATTTTAATTTGCATGGCTGATATCAGTGGTTCTTCTCTTCTGGCCCTGAGGAAAGGCAGAGAGATCCAAGAACCTGCTGTCCTGCTTACTTTTTGGAGGAGAAACGACTGCAAGCACAGAAGTGCCCAATGTCCTTGACCAGTTCGCTGGGGTTTGCGTGGGTAAAGCTCAGTGTGACAAACACAGCTTGGTACATTCCTTGGATTTTGCAGCCACATTTGCAAGGATTTTGAATGCATCCAAGCAAGCTGCAGAGGTTTCATCCCTGCAGTGGCACTGGTCCCAGCATAGCCTTCAGTCTGCGACTCAGCCTTCAGAGACGCTGTCCCACACAGTGTGGTACAAATATATTTTTTAAGCCAGCAGCAGTCACAACGATTGTAAGAACAGAAGCAGGCTAAGCTCCTCCCACATAGAGCCTTCTGAGCTCCTTGAGCACATGAAGAGCTGGCCTGGGGCTTGTTAGCAGAAACAACATGCAGTGGCAGAGGCATTCAAAGTGCCCAGAGGCACACCAGGGTGTAAACTGGTGTGCCCCCAACGCAGTCCTTTGTCACCAGCCAACTGGAATGCGGTGCTGCCTTGGATGTCCTGCAAGAGCATCCTCCTGAATGCATGTCCCTCTCCCTCCGCCTGTGGGGTTGCTGGGGGCAGCAGCACACAGTGGGATGGTACCTCCAGTGGGTCTGTGTAGAGCAAGCCTGGCACACGTGCCCTTTGTTCTCTCTCCCTCCTGGAGGAGAAAACCAAAGCTAAGCAAGATTGAAGTGACAGTGCTCAAAGTCAGACTGTGATTCAGTGATCAGCTGAGAGAGCAGACATGCTGTGCTAGCCACTATTCCTGTTTCTTCCAAGTTAATGTGGATGGATTTATTCAATGCATATTTATTTTGGGGTTTCTTTTTCATGACATTTCCACAATTTCTTGACTTACAGTTTTCATTATTGTGAAATTCGATTACAGAACCAGGCAAAATTGCAGAGCAAGGCATGTTTCCACCATGCAATTTCACTCCAAACTAGCCCCATTTCAGCCTGAGGATTGCATGGAGAGAGGATCGATTCTGAGTTTGCCAAGTGACATAATCATGAAAAATATTCTGATCTTATTTGGATCCCACCGAGAATATTTCATACACTTGAAATTCCTGCTGATTTTCTTTTCTCCCCTTTTCCTGGTGTCCCACGTAGTGGAATAGCATGGAAAAGAGGGAACACTGCTTCTGGATCCTTGATAAAACAAGCTGCCTTCTGTTTTTTCTCTCAGTACATGCTGGTACAGATATTTCCTGATCAGAGCAGGGTATGTAGGATGCAGAGATTCTCAGTGTCAAAAAGTAGCATGCTGGCCTGGAGCAACTCTGCAATTTTTCACATTTATGTGACACTATGAAAGTAAGTAAGAGCCATGATTTTATCTTGTGCCCTAGCAGCTAGAATTTACATAAACTTATAGAGGTCTTGGAATCACAAATGCAAAGTGAAGTATTGCGTATCATTAAAATAAATCACTGTCACAGAAGCCTAAAACTTAACTAAAAGCTTGCTTTCTACAATCAGTATGTCTGGTCATACAATGCTGACAACAAGTTTTGTATCCAGTATTCTGCAAATCATGTAAGTTAAGCCAATCCCTATTTTTATTCTGCAATATCACATTTAATATCATAGTGCTACCTCCCTTAACTATGTTTAATTTGGCTTTATGTTTGTTTATTTTCCTCATCGCGTCATTTTTTCCGCTCGTTGTTAGTTTTGTTTGGCACTGGTATAATAACACTTTGGAAACATTAACTAATTAACCTTCCTAATACTCCTGGGAGGTCCTGTGGGCTATATAAGCCTTACCCTGCCTCCCACCTCATGATGAAATAAGCAGGAGTTGTCTGATTTGCATAAGGATGAAAAGAAAATTGTCTGAGCCAAGACTCATATCTGGGGATCCTGGGTCTGGTTTGTCCCTTTTCCATTGGTACTGGAATGATTTTACAACTGGTTTTTAGTTCAACTTAGCAGGGAAATGAACAAACTAAGGGGCTGCACCCTCCTCCCTAAGCTCCCTGTCACTTAGCACGAGCATTTGGGGCATTCCCCAGGCAAAGACACACTGCTACTGTCCCCACCCAGCAGCATCACTACCGCACACGGAACCAGAGCTAACGTGTACAACTGATCCTCTTGGCATCAGTGTTACGGCAACGCCCAGACATGCAAATGAGAACAAGACCTTTTCGGCATCCACTATGCAAATCTCTCTTTAAAATAGTCCTTATCCCCAACAGCTCACAAACCCCTCTGTATATGCAGCTCCTGGGTGAGTATAGAATCCGCTACCAACTTACAGAGCTGATTCAAATATGACTTGTCTGGAGAGAGAATGGAAGATCAGTCTCTGGATGGAAGGGTAACTACCTTTGCAACTTTATACATGGAATGTGCAATAGAGAAGCAAATAGTATCAGAGGGAGGAGTAAGAATAGTGTTAGGTAAGTCAACCCAATTGGAGGGATGAAGGCCGTCTGGGAAGCCATCTCCTGGGAAGCGTAACGGCAGGTATACGCCTCAGGAAGGAGGAGGGTTGGCTGGTGCAATGGTGAGTGAGAGAAGCAGTGGGAAGAACCAACGCAGTGAGGGCACTCCGATGCCTCAGGCACCCTGTGCCTTACGGGTCTGGCTCAGGACATGGGGACACGGGGATGCTGGAGGCATGAGGTGCCTGCCGGAGTGGGGAGGTCTGAGTGCTGCAGAGAAGGCTGGGGGAGGTTAAGTCCTCTGCAGAAACCAAAGTGGTGGAGGGAGTGGGGGATGGCCTACAGCCTCCTACAGCCACCTTTGTGCTCATGGTACTACAGCCCCCTCTGTGAGAAGGGTGAGTGCCTGAGTGAGCTAAACCTGACAGGCTGAGAAGTGCAACATCACCCATTCGGCACGTCTCTCTCAGCTGCAGTGGACTGGACAGCCATGCTGTGCCATATGAATCACAGCAACAACCCTGTGCATGCTCCAGCACTGCTGCCTCATGTGCCAGCATGCACTTCTTAAATGTTGATGATTTCAGACTGCATCGAAACAGTGCAGCGTGCTGCGCGCTCACTGCTGCGATGATGCCGTCGGGTCTCAGCCTCAGCAGACTCCAGCTCCTCTACCCGGAGTCATTTCTATGTCAAAGACTGTTATCAGGCTGTTTGCTGTGTCCACCTTTTCCAAACAGGAGGACCAAGGAGGACAAAAAGGGGTTTGATCAAATATACCCCCGTGTAAGTTGAATGCACAGCTGTATGATGGAAAAGCACGGTTTGAAAGAGGCCAGCGGTGGGCTGAAATGTCAGCACTTCTCTCCTTTTTATGTGGTAGTAGAATAAGATTAAATTCCCCTTAAATGCCGTAGTGGCTTCTGCCTTATTAGAATCATCTCTCATAACATTTTTAGAGTATTGTGTGGAATCCACTTATCCCTGTGAAATGAAGGGAGCTGTTGGAATAATCTGGCCATTGTGCAGTGGGCTCAGCCTTGCACAGCCGGGTTTTGCTATGTGCTTGCAGAGGGACAGCAGGTCCCACTTTTCCAGCTAGTCATATTTAAGTATTTCAGGAAGCACCCAGATACTTGCTACAATATTGTATCATACTGCTATTTGAGCAAGGAAAGAAAGAGCTTTGAATAATTAAAATCAATTAAAAGGCTAAAGGATAGGGATTCTTCTTGTCTTCTGAGAACATTTTACAGCAGTGGGTAAATGTTTTCTTGCCTTTCCCAATAATTATCTCTCTCACACACACCTACCCACTCCCAGTCTTGTGCAGCCACAGTCTCTTCTGGATTAGATTTTAGAAGATCTCAAGGTCAGTTATGCGAGCGCTTAGCACCCGCGGCCGGAGCCCTGCGTGCAGCCCAGATGGTGGGTTCCCAGGGAAGTTGGCTCCAGCTGCCACAACCTGGGCTCTGCTGAAGACCAAAATCTGCTCTCACAAGTCCATGCATTAAAACCCTTTTGGAAAGATGTATCTGCTAGCTGAGTTTGGCTGAAAATGTTGAGGGTGGGAGAAGGAAGGAAAAAAAAAGAGAACTCCTGATGCCTTAGCTGAACACAAAATGACAGCGCTTTCTGTGTATGTGCATGTCTGGTTTAGATTCACAAGCTGGGAGCAGCATGGTATAAGAGCACTTTCATCTCACCAAGCTATAGTTTAGGAGATTAAGGTCTATCTACTTGCAAAAAAAAAATAAAAAGACAAAAAAACCAACCCAAGAAGGCCCTTGATCTGCTCCATCAGCTGAGGTCTTCTCTGACTCAGGATATCTCCACCTGCACACCCACTGATCTCTGCTGTTCCTGGTAATGATGCAGCCCTGTGAAGCAACGTGCAGATTGCATTATCTTCTGATGAGGTGGCACTCTGAGCAGTGATGCAAACAGCGTAAGCCCTGAGAAACTTGCTGCCTCTTCATCACCCTTTACACGCTCCTCTCTCTGCGATGTCTCACTGCCTCTCATGACAGCCCCAACTGTTTGGTTTTCTCTGCTAAAAAAACCCCATCGTTTCCCATAGCATGAAATCCCTGTGCAAAATTGCTGGCACATGCCCTGTGATAAAAGAGCAGCTTGGGAATAAATATGTAAAGAAACCTTTGGGTTTGGGTTGGCTTTGGAATATATCAGCTTATTTCTGCTGCGATTTGGGGAGTTCAAACCTCTTTACAGTAGCAAACAGTACATGGCAGGATTCATATCACAGAGGGGAACACTTGTGGCTTTTGGAAAGTCCAGCTCCTACCCTGGCATTGCCCCAGGAGGGAGGAAAAAGCCTGTGCAGTCGTCTTTATTCTCCAGAAAATTATTGTAAGGTTTAATAGTTAACTTAGTCTTTAATAGCTCTTGTCCCTCATCAGCACCCTCTTGCCTCCTTTCCCATTTCCCCAACTAAATGGTTTAATTTAAATTACACAAATATTTTTGAAAAACACAGTGAACAAAATGACATCTTTGCTTTTGGGTGAGAATGATTAAAAGTTGAGGTTTTCTGTGATTTTCACAGGGAAAAGTTCTCTGCAGTTTTATGGTGGGGTTTTTCCCCCCAGCTGAGACAACATAAATTTGAAGACATATAAACAGAGAGAGAAAACCCCCCGATTATGATCCAGATGACATGTTCTCTGTAAGGGAAAGCTCCTGCACTGTGCAGCTGGCAGTGGTGTTATGTATTTGTGTGTGTGTGTGTGTGTATTGTTGTCACTGTGGCAGGAGAGGAGGACAGAGGTGAACAGAGGATTCAGGCTCAGGCTGACCACAGCACTGGAACTGGGTTCATCTGCTCCTGCCTCAGCTCCTGCCAGGTCCCTATGCAGGGCACCAAGAGCCATCACATCAGGGGACAGGTCAGGACAATCAGAGTGAATCAACTTGAAAGAGTGGACAAGACCATTATCTGCACTCCCTGTCTAAGAAGACCCTGTAGGACACAACCCATTCCCCCATCCCTGTGTTCTTGATTTCTTTAGAAAAGCATATGCACCCTTTCCTCCTACCCCCCACCCCTCCCATTTTTAGCTCAGCTCCCTTAAGAAAACATGGACAATGCCATCTCCCTCCTCTCAAGGTTCCTGGATAGCAACAGCATTGAGCAGTTTTCTGTGGTTCAGATGTGTTTCAAACGTGGGACAATTGCCAGGATTTCATTAAGTGAACAACATGTGAATGTAACCACATATAGCACTGCTTACATCCATATAGCGCAGGGCGCCTTTGCATGAAAGCAGATGTTATGGAAACAGCCCAAGTCAAATAAGCAAGAGAAGATTACCTCCATAATGAGCTAAAAATTAGTTCTGCACCCTCTTAAAGGGATCATACAAAAAAAAAAAAAACAACCATGTTTTCATAAAATAAACTATGTTAATGGCACGGGGACACGGGCAGGTACTGGCAGGTATAAAGCATTTGCTTCCCCTGTATCCTGTATTAAATGTTAAGTCAGATGCAAACAAATATATCCAAGTGAATCTACACAGATATAAATTACTTCTTCCAGCATACAAATCATACCAACTAAAAATTCTCTGAATTTCCTTGCTTCTTAGTCCCTGATTTATTATCTGGCAACTAGAAAGTACTGTCATCACCAAAATGTTTAGAGAACTTAACACAAACTAATTATAGTCTATAAAATGATTTAGATTGAAATATTATTTTACATATCTATTATTTAAAATAAAATCTTTGGTGCACAGCACACAGTGTATGTTGTCACTCACCTACACAAGGTTCCCCCCCCCCAGTTCTAATACGAAATCTCACTCACATTTTTGCCTCCTTCTGCCTTAAGATACTTTCCCCCCATCACTGCACAGTGGTGTCAGGTGGCCATCGTGATCTTGCTAGCAGTGGTGATCAGCATTTTATTTGATAATTGCTTGGTCAGAATTAGTCTGGAACCAAGGCTGCTCTCATTATCATCACTGATGAGAAGAGAACAAACTGTGGTTTGTTATTTTGCTTTTTGGGTTTTTTTAAGTGAAGGGGTTTATCGGGGAGAGGAGTCAGCCAAAATGAGTTGGTGTTACTGGGCAAGAAGCCTGGGGGATTTCCCTGTTTCTATCCCTTGCCATCTTACTCAAAAGGCACAAAAGGAGAAATTTTAAAGGAAGTTGCTTCTCAGTTGTTCTTTGCCCACATGGACACTTCTTTCCTATCACCACCTCTTACTCCCTGGTGCTCCATCCACTAAATACAGGAAGGGGGAAGTAGGGAAGGGGGGCAACACAACTAGTTTCAAAGAAAAGAACTTTTTTTCCTCATCAGCAGAGATGAAATGCTTTGAAAAAGCCTCTCTTTCTGCACAATATGAACAGCTACACACTTCTTTAGCTTCCCCTCTCTTTCTCCCAGGAGGAAAGAAGTTAAGAACCTGAGAGAAGAGATTTTTTTATAGTGCTTCATTACTTCAAAATGAACAATTTATTTCAAATTTCAGCACATTTTTGCTCCTTTTTTTTTTTTTAATGAGACATTGAATGAAAGGACTACTTTATCCATTTTTTTTTTGTCTAAACATTTTTGGGGGTGGCAGGGATCATTAAAACTTACTGACTAGATACATGAGTCTCTGCGTTTTGCAATTTGGCTTACATTGAGTAATAGTTATTTGTCTGAGTTAAATTAATGTTGATGGATTTCTTTCATATTTCTTCCTCAGTCTGAATAAGATTTACTGAATGTAGCTTTTAAATGTCATTACATATGTGGAGTTAATTCACATCTGCATTTTTGTGCTGGGAGGGGTAACCTATTTTCTGCTTCCACTCTCCGTAGCAGGGCTCATATGTTTCAGGGGCTAGTTCTGCCATTCACTTCTTTCAAAGAGCCCTGATTGGCTTCAGTGGGAGTTAAAAGCACTTCAGGGCTTTAAGAAAGAGGTCTGATCAGTTTTAAAGTGTTCAAAGCTGAATGGATTTAACTATTATCTGCAAGTTTTCAAAAGTTTCTTTCAGCAACAGTATGATCCTCTGTGCACTTAGTGGGATTTTTTTTTTTTTTTTAAGAAGGATTTGCTATATTGTGGCAATAACTGAAGAGAAAACGCTACCTATAAGGACCTGAAATCAGTTGTTCATCCATCAGAAAATCATAGTGTATCAATGTGACATGGGAAGGCTGGGCTGGGAGACCTCTGGTCAGCCAGGCATGTCTGGGACTGGGAGCTAGAGCCTCAACAGCGCTGGTTAAAAACCTGCAACCAAGTTGTCTTGGCTGCCCAAACCATGAATTACCCCAGTGACCACCCCTGGTCTATCGAATCCAGCACTGTTTCCCTTCTGCACCTGCTCCTGCTATCCTGTTCCAGCCTGGTTTCACCAGGGTTCCGTGGAGAAACAATCATCTGCTGGCACAGACCCGGCTGGAGGATTAGCATCCATCCCCGGGAAACTGCCAAAATTCTTGAAAAGATAAGGAGAGTGCTTGACAAAGCACCTTGGATCTGGGGGTTTGAAGTATGACAAGCACATGTTCTTCCATGTTCCTTCATTGCCCGTGTGATCCATCACAACACTTAAAATTAAGCACTTCTCAGAGCTTAAGTACCTGCGTACGGCTTGGCATATGGTTAAGTGCTCGGCTGAATCGGGGCAACCATAGAAGTAAAAGCCCATTGAGTCCAAAACTTAGCTAATGGAAATTGGAATAGCGCCACTGATTACAAGGGACTATCCTAATTAGCACCAGCAGAGAGCCAGAGCTTTATGAAGCATAAAACAGAGCTGTATAGTACGTCCCACCAGAACACGGCAGCCTTAACTCTGACCTTTAAAATCATATTAGTTTGGTAATTCCAGTTACAATAGGAAAGTGCTCTTAAAGTGAGATGGTGAATACTGAGGCTTACATGTTTGTTTATATAAAATATATATATTTATCAGCCTAACATCTGACTTACTTAAGTCTTTATAACAGTGTTTTAGTTAATTCTTCATAATCGTGTTTGCTTGAGGAATATTATTGAATGTCTGATTTGAAGGGGGGGGGCAGGGGGAAAGCACAACCATGTTGATCTGTGGCAGAATTATGCGTGTGTATAGGTTTGCACATGAAGCTGATCAATACATGTCATTAGTGTCTACATACATAATTTTTATGGCTCTTTGTAATAGGGTTTGCTTTATGTTTTATTTTGAGATTGCTAATGAAAGACAGCTATTTATTTAGAGGTCAGCGTTAAGCTTGTTGTGATGAAATATGTATTTTGCTTTCTTTGTACTTGATAAGAATAATGCATGTGCATTTATTATGTCAGCAGCATAAGATTTATGATATCCACCACTATTAATGTCTTGGCTTTTTAGTGCTTGGATTTTGTAAATGAGCTGATAAGTAGATACATTGTTGTTACTTAGCAACCTTAATTGAAATTTTTAAACAAAATACTTTCATTTTGGAATTTCCTAAGCAGTTTTCTTGGCACTTCATTTTGTGTTTACTTTCTATTTTCCTCCATTTGTTACAAGGAGATACCTTGGTTGTTTTCATCCCTGCTCCCCCCACCCCTCCTTTTTTTTTTAATTAAAACAGGAGACCTGACAATGAAAGCAAGTTTCAGCTAGTGATGTGCAGCTTCTCCTTCCACCCTGACTTTTTTTTCTTCCCTAACATGCGTCAGCAAGGTTTTTACAAGAAAATTGTGCCGTCCTCTCAGTACGACCTTTTTGCAAGTTTTCAGCAGCACATAAACCTGCTGCAAAGTTTATTCAGGGTCTGCTATAGTCAGCTCAGGACTGGGAGCAGCCTGGCACAGGCAGGGAAGGACGAGGAGGGGGCAGAACAGCAGCCCCCAGCCACAAGCAGCACCAGGGTGACCAAACATCCACTGTGGCTTCCCATCACCAGCCCCACTTGTATTTCTGCCCCAGCAGCCACGTGCTCCCCCACCGAACCTTGTCACAGGGTTAACACTGCTGCCATCCGTGCTTCTCAAACGATTTTCTACCTGTTTATTTTTCTAACCATAGGTTTTGTGGCAGCTGTCAGGCTGTCCCTGAGGGCTTTTGAAAACCCACTGGTAACACAAAGTTAAGCGTTGTGTTAAGTCACACTTCAGGCCCTCTCGTTCGCTGTTAGAAGCGAAAAAATAGGAAAAAAATAAACCAAACCCACCAAACAAACAACACACACTCACACACAAAATCCCTATGCTCCCATCTTAGCACTGAAATTGATTTTCCTTCATAATTTCCATAATTGTCTGAGTCTTCAGGTGTTGTATGAGAGGTCGCACCACTATCACCGGTATGATTCTTCAACAATCATCCATCCTGTCCCTCCTAAAGCTCTTTGTGGATTTACAACATTCATGGGAGCAAACAACCTGTATCAGTTTAATCCCTCTGTCTTTTCCTTCTGTGCTTTGCTGCACTTTTGCCAGATATAATTATATCTGGGTAATGAGATGAGCTCTGAGCCGAAGTTAAAGCAGTCAGAAGGTTTGTGAGCTTGTCCCACACACAAAGGCAGGAATTTCAGGCTGAGGAATCAAGGTTTTCCCTGTCAGTGTGGTCTGAGAGGTGTCAGAGGAGCTGAAGCTACCAAGAACTAAACAAGCCCAACCTGGCTCCATAAGCAGAGGGCAGTAATTACTTGGATCCTTGTATTTGTTTAGAAGAAAGGTGCATTAAAAAAAAAAAAAAGAAGAAGAAACAAAAAGCATGTCCATTAAAAAAAAAAAGCCATGCCAGTAAATTCAGGAGGGGCTGGGATATATATTGTGTGAACACCACAATAGCCCACCTCACCCCAAAAGTGCTGCCAAGACCTGGGGGTTGCACCAGATTTACGCAGGCAGCTGAGAGCAGACACCCCGTCCAAGCGAGCGCAGGCTGGGTTTTACAGCTGGGGGTTTTTTTAATCCCTCGGTTTTGTGTGAATTTTGCTGAAGGGGAAAGGGTGTGGAGGAGTCAGTGCTGGAGCTGCTAAAGGTGTAGCATCCAGCAGCTGCTCAGGAAATCTCTGAAATCCCCACGTCACCGCGCTGGGAAGGGCAGGGAAGGGAAGTACAAAAGCCGCTACCTATTCACATCAGCCAAAGGTGTTTCCTTTAGCTCCTCTTTACGGCGTGGGAGGGGGAAAGGGGTGGAAGGGGCAGCCAAAAAATCCTGAGCAGGCAGCGTGATGCTCATTTTAAGAGAAAATAAAATAGCACTAGAAGGTAAAAAGGGAAGCTTCACTTAGAAGTAAAACTCTCAGTATCCTCAGAAATGAAATATTCTCACCAACAGCAAGAAATCCATGGATATTCATGTCCTTCACTCCACATCCACCTGATTTGACAGAAATGTCAAATTTCTCTCAAACCCTTCCTCCCTGCCCCTCCTCCCCTCACCCCAAACACCTCACTAAAATCTTCAGAGCACTCTGACTCCTGTTCTCTTTATTGAGGCAACTTCAGAAAATACGGTTTTATTAGGCGGTCTCAGCAGCATCTATGTCACTTATGGCAGGGAGCTCCCCAGAGTGTGCTGGAACATGTCGGTGCTGGGGTGAAAGAAAGTTTTATGAAAAAGCAATTGTTTGTCCCAGCTGGCTTCACTCGAGTGCAGCCAGGATAAAGCTCCTCACTCACACTCCTTGGCTTCTTGCCTGCAGAGAATCTGTGCAAATCTCCAAAATACCCAGTGGGTGGGGAACAGGGTTTTTTCCTTTCCCACCACCTAACCCATCGTGGCCAAACCACTCCGGTTTTAAACTATTTTTATATCTGAAGACAATCCAGCTGATGACATATTGTGGCATTGTGGGAGTGATGCCATACAGGGCACCTGGTGAGACAGCTCAAAGCACGGACAGTCCTCCACCACCAGGAACAACCCCAGGGGTGTCACACAGGGCACATCCCCGATGTGCAGGTGGTGCCCTGCATCCTGCTCTGCCCTGCAGAGATTCCAGACCACACCCTGCTTCCTTCCCTCACTCTTGGCCACTTTGCTGGGTTTCTACAAGGTTGCCACAATGGAAAGCTCCAGAAGAGGGATGGCTGCTTGCAGTGCCACCCAAGGACTGGAACCTGGGGAGAGGACGGGGGAGAGAAGCCAACTGCAATGGTCTGCTGTGGTCTGGGTTTCAGGTTTGCTGCTTTGCTGCTTGCTGTTTCTCCAGGAACATATTACAGACTGGTGGAACATCAAGGCTGGTCCAGAAAGTATGGTCAGTGCCAGGGCAAGAAAGCAGCTATAACTGTCATGTCATGGATGTGCTTTTTAATGTCAGAGGTGTCTCCTGGTGTCTGACAGTCTCCTTGCCCCGTGCATGCAAGTCCCACTAAAAGCATGCTGTAGTAGGGGAGAGCAGACCTCCCTGGGGTTTTGCCTCCTCCTGGTCCAGAGATGGCACTGAGCTCCAGAAAACAATGGTGATGGCTGTCTGGACACAATGTTCTTGACATAAAACCCACGATAATTCACAAATGTGGGGAAATAGAACAACACTAGTTTGTTATAAAGTTTTAACAAGTGTAGCCTTGCATATTCTCTCTTCCTTTGTTAAGATGTTTCTAAGTGATCTGCTCCTGTCTTGGCACACAGGCAGCCCAAACCCCGTGCCCTCAAAAGCTGTGGGAGGTTCTCCGCTGGCTTTAATGAGGGTTGGAGCAGCTCCCCCATTATCATTATCCATAGCCAGGTCATTTCTAAAGCAAGATTGCAGGTGTGATACTGCTCTGCAAAGCTGGGTCCTGGAAATGCAGGTGTCTCTGTTATATTACTTGGGAAATTTTTATGGGAACATTGGAGGGAATGATGATTTCAGCCCTCCAGGTACTGTGAGCTGCTTTCTGTCACACAGTCTGAGAGTGCATCCAAAGCAAAACGATAAGGAAAGAAAAAAACAGAAGTGGAGGAAAAGTTTCAGTGAATGTGAATGTCCTTTTTTTTTTTCCCCACAAAGTGTGCAGCTCCATTCAGGCTTAATAAAACCCTTTGAGGGATACAGTAAACACACACCAGAAAGACGGGTACTCTCCTGGAGCTTCTTTGTCAGCACCAAATACCCATGACCCCATCACACATCTTGCACTGCAAGCAGACACAGGAGAACATACATGCCCTATCTTCACTCCCCAGCACTTGGTGTCCTTGCTAACATCTCAGACATGCAAACCCCTGTGCTTCTCAGAGCTGCTCAGACTCCTCTCATTGCTGTCCATGCTGTGGCCCAGCCTTGGATGTGAAAGGAATGGTATATGGTTTATGTAGGGACAGAGGGTTCAAGGAGGATATTGGCCCCATTCCCAAGCATGATGAAGTCAGGGAAAACTCCTCCCATCACTCCAATGGGGTTTAGTAAGAGCTTTTCATGAGCAGGGTCTGCGGCATGCTCCCGCCTGCTCCCTGGCTGCTCTGACCTGACCTGTCGAGAGCCTGATGTCCGGGCATGTTGCTCTTCCCAGAGCATGGAAGGGAGGATATGAAAGAGGATGTTACAGAGTCAGGATAATAATTTTGTCTCTTGGCATCCTGCTTTGATAAGAGGAGGGGAAAAAGAAAACAACCATAACTACCGTTTTCAGGACAAACTGTCTGGCAACAGCTCTAAAAAGAGGAGGAAAACCCCAAATAGCTCATTACAATTAGATAAAAGAATTTAAAACCACATATCCTCAGCGTCAGTGAAAGCAGGACACACAGATGCGGAGTGGCCCGTACCTCCAAGGAACAAAACCCCAAATAATGCTGCAGAAGAAGAATATTAATTTGGGCATCCCAGCTTTTAGAAGCCTCTGTCCTGACTACTGGTTTCCAGGAGAGCAGGTGGTCCTGCCCCAGGTCTCAGTGCACTGCCACCACCTCAGGTAGCCACCCTGTGGTTACCACCTCAGGTAACCACCCTGTGCTCCTCTTGCTACCACTCTGTACCACTCTCTTTCACGGAATCACAGAATCACAGAATGTCAGGAGTTGGAAGGGACCTCGAAAGATGATCCAGTTCAACCCCCCTGCCCAAGAAGGATCACCTAGATTAGATCACACAGGAACATGTCCAGATTGGTCCTGAATGCCTCCAGAGAAGGAGACTCCACAACCTCTCTGGGCAGCCTGTCCCAGTGATCTGTCACCCTCACAGTGAAAAAGTTCCTCCTTATATTAAGATGGAACTTTCTATGTTCCAATTTGGAACCATTTCCCCTTGTTCTATCACTAACCAACACGGAGAAATTTCTATTTGGTGCAGTGGCTGAGGGGCCATGGGTGGTGGCAGGTGGGCTCAGTCATGTCCCAGGGTTGGTGTGCATGCTCTGGAGGGATGTGAGGCCGGGGGAGGATTGCACATTTCCAGGGAAGCCACTCCTTCTGCAGCAGGGTGCTCTAGAGGCAGTGAGGGGCTGGGGCATGGGGCTGGCATGCAGGGGAACCCGAAGGCTCCGATGCTCCTCTGAGTCACTGTGCCTCCTCTCCCTCCTCACTTGGCAGTGTAGGACCAGCCATGGCTTCCCTGGTTGGTCTGACCAGAAGTGGAGGCCATGCCTGCATCATGTCAGCTGTGCCAGTCCCTGCTGAGGGCTGGCAGTGCTGGCAGTGCCGAAACTCCCCTGTTCCAGGGCTGAGCACGAGCATCTTGTCTTTACCTTTTTCTCTTCTCCTGCAGAAGCAGGGAGCATGGGCCAATCTCCCTTCTTGGGCAACGCACAGGCCTACACCAAAAGCCAATGTCTGAGCTTGCACAGGGTGCCTGACCTGGTTACCAAAGACAGCAAGTGATCCTGCATCAAAACAGCACAAACAAACAACCACCATCTTTCTCTGGTGCTTTGTAGGTGAGCTACAAGTAAACAGCAATACCCATGAGCAGTTACAGAGCTGTGGTTAATGAGATCAGTTTTAGAGATTAACTGCCGAGTTTAAAACTCATCGTGATGCTGCTGCTTGGTTGGTCTCAGAATATCATGGAAATTAAAATAATTAGACTTCAGGTTGCAGTGTTAGGAAATATTGGCAGAACAATGAAAGAAACATTGAAAAGAAGAATCAGTATGAGACCTATGACATAGTAAAAATCACTGGTTAATATTATGCTAATCAAAACATCATAGAGAGTCGCAATTTCATACAGAGAGGTGGCAGGGAAAACATACTTAACTAAATAAGGATCAGCCAGTCTTAGTAGAAATCTTAGACAAATCCTGAAGTGATTGAATGCATAAATGCAATTGTTTCCATCAGTACTGTCTGAGCATTTTATTTTTTTGTGTTCATTAAAAAAAGACATTAGGTTTGTCAATAAATTAAACCCCATTGTTACTCATTGCTTTTTTCATGCTTGAAAATGGACTGTAAGAGAGTGATTTAAAATATGGTCTCTTGTTTAGGAGAAGTAAAGGAGAAAATGTCCATCTTGAGCCTGAGTGGCCCATGCAACAGCCCAAGTTGATTAACAAAATTCACACAACAGAAAAGAGCGTCATGCCTGGCCCTCCACTGCCTCCTCTATGCCCAAGGAGATTAGATCATCAAAGCTCCATTAAAATGTTGTTTTCAAGGATTCTGTGTGGCAGGTTGGTCCTAAAGGTAAAACACATTGATTTCAAGATTGAAGGATGTATAGAAATTCAGAGCCATTCGCTTCCCTAGCTCTACTGAAAAGCTGGATGTGACACGTCCAGGGGGTCCTTCATTGTAACCCTTCTGGCACTGCCAGGGGACACAGCATTGCTTTGCAGTTCTGGCTGCACGTACCATCACTTCTCCCAAGGAGTGCTCAGAGGATTGTTCCAGCATTTTGTAGCTGATACTTGGCAGTTCCAGGTAGCTTCAAGGATGAGCTCCTCCACTACTTGGGATCTGCAAGAGAGGACCCTGACAAGGGGTCAATAACTGAATGGTTGTGGACACACCAGCCATCTTTGCATTACCAGACTGGAAAAGCACAACCCAAGGTTTGTTACATCTACCCTCCTGTGTGTCCAATTACTTGCTCATATATTGCACAGCACTGCTGGGGAGCCCTGGCAAGCCTGCAAGATGGCTGGTCCTTCATGGCAGCTCAGGCTGGAGACTCATTTGGAGCAGGATTGTGTAACGTAATAAGAGCAATCCTAGAACAGCGTATGGCCGATCCACCCGGATTGGTTTGCAAAACAGGTGTGTTTTCGGCTGGGCAGGGTGGATCTGGCTGCACCTAGTGTGTCGGGTGGCATCAAAGGAGGCACAAGGTTGAAAGTGGGTGAAGGAGACAAAAGGCTGGGTTGGGAGAGAAGCTTGGGTGGAGGATGAGAAGCGGGAAAGGAGGCAGATGAGAGGCTGGAGTGTGGGCCGCGGTGGCGTTACGCTGTACTCTGCAATGCTGCCTAAGGAATTAGCTGGAGAGTGAGCGTGGTAGGAAAGGTGAGAGTTGTGCCAGAGCAGAAGTGTTTATGAGATGCAATGAACAATGAGCCACCCATGCCCTGGCTGTGCTCGGGCTCCCCATGACTGGGAGGTTCCCTGCAACCAGGGATGCCCAAAGCACCTTGGTGCCCTGAACCTCTCATCACTCAGACCCTTCCCAAAACTCACTTTCCAACCTTCTTCCCCAGACTCGTTGTCCCTGGCAGTACTCTTTGGGAAAGGTAGGAGTGCTCACTCCTGTTTGATGGGAAGGGCAGTCTGAGCCTGGACGGGGCTCAACCAGGGCTTGTCTGGATGCAAGGGGTTGGCAGGAGGCAGCAAAGGGATGATTCAAGGACTGGCACTGCCTGCTTCAACCCCAAGAGGAGAAGGAGCTCTTCCACACACGGCATATCCCGTCACCCCAACAGACTGACATGTCCAGACCAGTCAGTGGCCTGTGTACAGCAATTAAACTTTGCCAAAATGGTAAATCCAGTCTCAGTAAATCCAGATCCAAACTGAGTATTTTTTTATGACGGAGGCCACAGCTTAATATAATTAACTGTGACTTACACGCTGGTTACTCTGGTGTGATGTCAGCTTCTCCACACTGTTTATTTTAATTAAAACAGAAATTGTAGGTCTCGAGTGCTGGTAATTACAGCCCGTGGACTCAGTTTGCCAAAGCCCCTAATTAACCTGCTATGTGTCTACCTGACTTGAGGTGTTAGTTGAAACATGACTGGTGCAGTGGCATTATGTTGTCTGCAGTGATGGAAATACAGTAGGAAGACATGACAGGTTCTATGATGGGGGATCCATATTTTAAGCTTTTCTGCATGACATTCCTTTCACTTTTATGTAGATTGCCAGTTTCCTACCTGAGACTTTGTAAGTGATAGACTAGCTGAGAAAATGGATTTGGTGGGAAGTATCCCTTTTTCAGAATAATTGCCTCCTGTATATGCTCAGACAGGTTTGGAAAACTGGTGTTTCTGTGGCAGCAGGTTGCAGGAGGGCAGGTGGACAGGGCATGCCCCTGGGAAGATGCCTTTGTCCCTAGAGAAAGGCCAGTCCCCTTTCACCTTAACTCTTAGAAATGCTTCTGCCCAGCCTTGGCAGCTCCCTCTGCCTCAAGACACTTTAAAATACAAATACTACCCTCCCAGTTCAGCCACAAACTCTCATCACCAGAGTCCCTCTATAATTTTCCATCTCCTGCCTACCTCATTTAATGTATTCATCCCCCCAGTAAAGGCCCTGCATACTCTCTTGCACCCTTATCCCCACAGCTACTCCAGTTTCTGACTTCTTGGCTCGTGAAGACCAGCCAGACATTTCACCATCAGTGCAACAAGGAGTTTTGCCTTTGCCTGTAGTGGCCCAGATCAGGGCCTGGAGACAGACACATTTCCTTGCTTCTTCCATACTAGAAACATCTCAATTCTCCCTCAGCTTGGAGCTGAACTGACTACAAAGAGCATTCATTTAACCTGAGAAATATATGCTTCCAAAACTGGGTGGCTTTGCACAGACCAGCCTTTACAGTGTTTGAACCTGTATTATCGGAGGAAAATATATACCAGGTACAAACTAGGCAGGGCCAAAATCAAATGCAGTTTCTTATTGGTTTTGATGTCCCTGTCCAGACTCAGAAATCTTTGTTCTGTTGAAAACTCTCCTTCATATTTGAAATTTTAGAGGAAGTGATTCTGCTGGTTGAGGTAGAAATGTGAGCTGTGGTACCTCAATTTGCCCTTTAATTGTGACATAAAAATGGAAAGAACTTAATTTATGGGCTATATATTTGAAAAGAGAAAGTACTCTCCATCCAGTTTATACTAGAGAGATAGAGACGTGAAACCCCTGCCATAGGCTGCTCTCCTTTCCAGGTAGAAGTTAATAATAGAGGATATCAAAGTTCCCCTTAACTACTTTAAGGACTTTGTTTCCCACATATTTCCCCTACATTCAGCAGGGAGAAGGAGTGTATTCCTTGTAACCTCTCATCATTCAAAGCTGTTTGAGCCCACGAGAGGAGACCTGAGGGAAGGAGAGGGGGGATGGAGGGAAAGGTACACTGTGCGCGCATGATACGTGTTAGCCAGCATCTCACAACACATTAATCTTCACTCGCAAGGAGAGACAGGCCAACTCCTCGGGGCTTTGCCACTATAACCCTCTTCTCCTCATTCATGAAGATAAATGCCCTCAGAGTGATCAGCCATCATGTATTCTTTATGCATGTGCCAGATGGCTGTCTTGTAAGTCAGCCGGAGAGAAACCTTCCCTAGGAGAGCAAACAGGCAGGATTGCGAGCAGTGAGCTTCCTACAGGTGTGACATCCACCCGTCTGCCCGTCCATCCCTGCAATTGGCTTTGCTTTTGTGTGATGAGCTGGCAGGTCATCCGTCCTCACCGCCTGGGCGGAGCCGTGCTGGGGTAGCCCCGTTCCCGTGGAGATTGCTACTGCTTCCCCGTGTGCCATTAAGGTGTAAATGACAGGGTTTTCCTAAATCCGTCCCCCAGGAGTGTCTCACGCAAGGTTGGTGAGGAAACAGTGAAGAGTAAAATGGGTGTGGAGCTCTCTGGGGCTTGAGGAACAAGCTGTGACAGCGTGTTGCCTGGCATGATCTTGTGCTTGCTTTCTCTCTTCCTCCCTTCTAAAGGTCGAACGCTGGTGACCTCATATCACCCGACAAAGCGCCCGGTGACACAAGTGTCTGCTCTGATCTTGGAAGATGCCGAGCAGGAGATGCTTTTCCTGGCTGAGGGGCTGTTAGAAGGAGCACACTGACACTGATTTCCCTGCACCCTCTCTCCCTCTCCTTGTCATCCCCTCCTTGACTTTGACATCCCCAAGCAATGGCCAAGACAGGAAAGGAAATATTGCAGACAGAGCCCCGGCGCCAGCTGTGAGGCTGGACCACACCAGCAAGTCTGAACAAAACCTGATGTGTGCATCCTATCGGTCACTGCCTCCTCCCAACCTGAGAATCTGAATTACCAGTAAGGACAGCCTAATCCAGAATAAAACACGGAATTATAGAGAGATTAAGTTTGTTTCAACAGCAAACTTTAAATTGTTTATCATAGGTGTGAGTCTTTTTTGTATGGGAGGAGTGGAATCTTTCTTTTCCTTTTGGAAACCAGTGGCCAAATTCCTATCCAGTGCCTCCAGGATTTTGGCTTTAATTTTTTATATAACAGAAATTAGTCCAGGCAATTATATTGCTGTTGAATCAATGGAGACACAGGAAGGGTAACACTAAGGATTTTTGTTATTACTGTCACTGACAGTTCTCACTAGAATGGGAAGTTGAGAGTGTCTTAAATTGACATAAACAAAAGACAGACCCATGGGCTCTCAGCATTAATTTATGTCTTGAAGAAAATCCCAGGAAAACAAGTGACACAATTAGCAGAGTACTGTTACTTCATTTATAATAGAAGACCCACCAGATTCATTAAAGAGACCAGTTCCAGTGCACAGGGTTAATAGAAGGATTTCTCCTGCAAGGCTGTGGGACACTACTTGACAGGATGGTGTGTTAATCTTCACACAATATGCATGGAAATCACTGGGCAGGTCTTCATGAACTGGATCAATCAGAGCACAACATCAGAGCTGGCTTCTTCATTTGGCTGCCATTCATATATATGCATGCCAGGGAGAAATAATTTTGTCCTAAGCTGCTATGTATCAATGCATCGACTTGTAGACGTGTGCTAAACAGCTTGAGCCATGAATCAGCCATGAGAAACGGGTTGTGCTTTCTAAGTGGGAGCAGGCTACTGCAGGCACAGATTTGAGCCCCGGGTTCCTCCAAAGACCATAATTTTGTATTGTATTTTATTTATATGTATTTGTGGGACCCACAGTTTTCTTCACAGATCTCTCCACCTGCGTGTGCAAGTATCTGGGCTGGTACCTCTTCCTGGTTGGGCAACTTGGGTCAGTAACGCTGTACCTCAACAACAGAGCCTTACTGCACTCTGACATAGACCAGTATGAGCTCTGGGATCAATGGAGGCAAAAGGCTCTAACACCTCTATGTTACAGGACTCAATGTACCAGTGCATTGAGGTTGAGTTCCTGGCAGCAGGGGCCGTTGCTTTGTTCTGTGTTTGGATAGTGTCCTGCCTGTGGGCTATGCCTCCAGGTTAGGGCCCTTCAGTGCCACACTAATGCAGTGAAATTAAATAATAAAATAGCAGCAATAACCATAGCAATTAGCCCTTGCTTTGACTTGTTGCCACAGACCCACCAACCACAAACATTAGTCAGGGTTTATGATCATGTCTTCCAAACTGCAAATGCTTGCAAACATCTACTGTCACTTCACACAAAGAGAAGGGGAGAAAAGTCAGAAAAACAATTGCCTACAACAGATCTTGTCACCCAGATCCATCTGGGTTGCCAGTGTTTTCCTCTAACTGTAAAAAGTCTTTTCTCACTCCAGCTCCATCAGGTGCGTGGGTACTCATCTCCATCAGGTAAGATCCTACACTGTATCTCCAGTGGGGAAGCAAAGCAGGGATGATGCTCAGCTGGATTTCTTCTGTCTGTCATTGAGTATCAGCCACAGCATGAGTTAAAATAGGGGCATAATAGGATAAATGAAAGGGAGTGATTGAGAAGATGTGGGCGATGTGACAGACAAGCAAGCTCCTTGCATGTTGATGAGAATGGCATTATCCAGGCGATGGTTGATTTCTTTTTGTGTCTTGTTTAAAGGGGCAGCATCTTTGAGCAGCCTGGATTTCTTGAAGGATAACAGTAACATTGCAGAAAAATCCCATGTCTTCCCAGGGAATCTGTTTTACATTCTTTCAACCCAAAATGTCCACAAGGTAAATTAAACAATTTCAAAAGCAATCCAATACAGGAAGGGAAACCTTCATATGAGTTGTCAGACCAACGCACGAGGAATGGGTCTGTGAATAAAGATAACCCATTGTGAAACAAGCTGATATTTCAGCGAGTTTTTTAATAAACCAGAGCATCAAAACAAAAAGAAGTCTGCCAGCACTCGCAAACTACATGTGAGAAAGCTTCTTGCAGCCTCCTTGTTCATCTTTCATCAGTGATGCTTGCTAACGCCGTCACACCGTTCTGCCTTTATAGTATATGCTTTATACACATGCATTATTCTCAGGCATTTGCTGTGGCCCTGCAATTTGGAGAAATACAGAACACTGTGCTCTGCAGAAGGAAACTGCGTAGATGGATTCGAAAGCAATTCTTGCAGAAGGAGCCTTAAGGCCTAGGTGTGTTTACAACCTTGACAAAGTTACAGAAAGATGAAAGAGAAGGGGCAGGAAAACATGTAATTAAAGTAGCATTATGTTACTGTGCCCTTATAAACACAGAATGAATATAGATGGCTTTTAGAGCGAGAGATGCACTCCTGTTGTCACCAACGTTTCCCATACAGAGGTCATTCAGACACAGAATGGCCAAAATGAGACATCAAGGCTGTTTCTGCACAAGGCACCTCTCGAAGAGGAGTCCCATTACATTCAGCAAGCAGGAAAAGGTAGTTTGGAGAGAGCAGTGATAATGAACTGTTTGGTTATGAAACAGAATACTCTGGAGGCAGTTTAAAGAAGGCGGTCCAGGTCAAAGCTGTTGTGATGGGAGAGAACTTTTAAATTGCTCGGGGTTTAAGGGGACCCAATGTTCCTTCTGATTAGGGAATCAGTTCCAGCTGGAAATGGGCCAGCTTAGGATCCATGAACAGATGCAAACTCCAATTGCAGGGGAGGATAGTAACTGATAGTTAGGATTAGACTTCTCAAGCATTTTATCTATTATCTGGATAGTGACAAGCCAAACCAGATACTCTGGGGTAGATAGAAGTAGCCATTCCACAAGCATTTAAGGACAATTCCTTGATTCAAGGTTCTAATTTGAATTGTAGTAACAATTAATGAGAGAAAACAATGTTAATCGGGGTGACGTTCACAATGTCAAAGTGTCAGACACAGACACTGCAATTACCAGTATGACTGTTTGCTCTGTAATATGTTGCATCCCAGAGGAGCCCAGTACGTATCACAAGCTAAACTATACTTTACTGGTACTACTGGGAGTCAATTCTCTTACCAGCCAAAAGCAGCCACGTGGCAGCACAGTGCTTAGGCAGGGAAAGAGAAAATGTGGATCCTGACAGCAGGACAAGCTGCAGCTCTGCCTCTGCACTTTGCACTCCCAGTCAGGAAGTCCAGTCCCCTGTTAGCATCTCATAAATCTGTGCCAACTTCATGTATGCCCTCCAAACCCACCATCTGATGGTGATGCACAGACCTCTACAGCTGTGCTGTCCTTCTGCACAGGTTAGAGGAGGTGCCATGGCTCAGTAAGACATCCAACCTCTTGCCACATCCTTTACCCAGTGCTCCCACTTCCAGCAGCTGGTGGAAGCGAGCTACTGCTTTTGCCAGCTTTTACCTTTGCCCGTGTCAGTGCTTGACCCAAAATGATACTCTGGATTGTTCCCAGAAATGACATAAAACCACTGAGCCTCGTGATCTGTAAGTGAAACTCACCCGTCTAGGTTTTGGCTTACACCCGCCTGCCGCAGCACTTCCACCCCTCCAGAACCCACATGTCTCCTCACCCAGACCTGGCCACTGCTCCAGGACAGGGCTCTACAAACCAGTGTGCTCCAAAGCACAGTTGGTCTAGAGAAACCAAATTCTGCCCTGCATGTGTTGAACACCAGCCTTGTAACTTGCTGGGAGGGAGGAACCCAGGACTTGGGGGTTCTAACAGTACTTTACTCTCCACAGTGAGCTGAAGAGATGCTCTGAGCTGTGCAAGTTGCCCAGGCTCTGACAAATGCACTGTTTCTATGGCTAAGGAAGAGTAGTCCAGTGAACTGTGTGCTAAATTGATTCTTTGGAGAGTGGGATCTAGCTCTCTATTGTACCACAGATGTTTCACGTAAACTTGACACTGCCTCAGTTTTCCCCCTTTGAAATTACATCTTAAAATATTCAGGAGTTAAGAGCTTTCTCACTGCAATTGGGAGCAATAGTTTCTGCATTCCTTCCTCTCTGTCCAGAGCACATACAGGCGATTGCATGGCCAGTGGTGTTACAAGGCACTATTAAAACTGGTGAAGGGCTCACACTTGAAATTACATCTTCTGGAAGATATCATTTGTTGATATCACCAAAAAGTTGAGTAAAGGAGTGGAGGGAAAGGCAAGCCCATGATCTAGCTTGCTGGAGGCACAAGAAGGGACAACAATGGGGCCAGGAACCAGAGCCTCAACCTCCCCAGAGCCAAGCCATCCTCCAGCATAGGTCCAACTCTGTTGGGAGGTTTTGTGTCCACACCAACAATACCATCCATGCCCTAAATTAAGCAGATTTCTTGTGTCTGGAGAGATACTGACAGCTTCTTTTGGCTGGGTGGAGTCCTAGGTACCCTCTTGTCTCAGATGGCATCCGGAAACATTGCAGATAAGAACGATGCCATTGCTGAGTGGCCCTAGCTGTCATCAGGGATGCTATGACTACTCCTTCTGTGAGCAGGTTACAGCTAAGGAAAGGCGAGGTGTGAGGGCTGTGTTTATTTCACTGTTTTTTAATGAAGAAATTGGAGCTGCTGTCAGCATTACCCGTGGGTGCATCAGCTACAAATCAACACTTAAATAAATGAACTAAATGACATGATGTCAACTACATATTCACAGAGAACTACTTGGTCAGAACACAGACTGAGCCCTTTGTAACGCTAAGCCTATCCCCAAAATAACCCTTCGGGTAAAAGCCTGAACTAATTAACAAGTAGGCGTCCTGTTCTGAAAGGCAAAGAACTCTGGGGACACAAATGTTAATATTTAGTATCACTGAAACTAATCAACACTAGAGATGTCTATGAAAATCTAAATCTGGCATTCCTCACCCTCGCCTCACGCCAGCCGGAGCCGCAAACGGCGACAGAGCCGTCAGCCGCTTCCCTGGGGTACCCGCTCGCTCCGCGCTGCGGCAGCCCAGCCCTGAGGGGTTACTGCTGGGAACCGTCAGCGGGACTTTTTGGTCGTGCCAGCCCCAGGGATGGAGCAGGTGACTCAGGAGCCCAGAGTGCTCCCCTCTTTAAGGAGTGAGAGTCGGTGCTGTCGCCGGTGACTAAGGCGCTGAGGCAGGTGCCATTTCTCCCAGAGCTTTCCCACACCCCAGCCACGCAGGGCCTCCTGGACACGCCACAGAGGTACAGTCCTTCTCAGTGCTCTCCTGGCCTCCTCTGCCCCACAGAGAGCCTGCCACTGAGCACCAAGAGGTGCTGTATATTTATATATGAAGCAGTACCCTGTCAGGACTGGCAGATTTCTGCTTGGTGATTGCAAACTTGGGCTAAAAATATACTAATTTAGCCTCTTTGGTCTTCAGTTTAACCACTCAAATATTCCATTTCAGGGAGGTGACAGCTGCTTTGATCTGCTTCAGTGAAGGTGGATAGAAAGTTTGGAGCTTGCTGGAAGGCAGTTTTTCCACTGTGGCCTTCTGGGAAGATCTTGTGGGTAAGGGAAACATTAAAACATAGGTGATGCCTCACAAGACCTTAATTAGTAGAGGGAAACACACCGATTGGTATATTCTTAGACTGTCTCAGTCAGTTAATGCCACCTCTAGATCCCACACTGCTTCTGCACAGGCATTAGTGCAACTTTCCTCCCAGGGGCAGTTCCAGTCTGCTGGGGTCTAGAAAAGGCAGAGCATGGGTCTGGTCTGGGTGATGACGGGCTGGAAAATGCAGAAGCCTTCAACTGCATCTTCTTTTGCCAGGGAACCTGCTGAATTTACAAAGTCCTGTTGGTTTTTACAGACTCTGCCCAAGGAAGAAGAGGTCCTTCATGGTGGAGCTCCATGGAGTTTGGGTGCCACTCTGCTGGCTGTAATTAAGTGCTGCTTGGCTAAATGATCTTGTTCAATTTATTTATGGTACTTTCCTGGAAGGCTATTAAATGCATGCTATCTTCCTAAGATAGAGGCTTTTTAAGCTATTCCAGGCTTCCATATAAAGATGCTTTTAGGCAGTTGCAAGAAATAAGAGGATGAATGCTTTTCTGTGAGTGTCATGTGAGGCCATCAGAGGCAGATGGAAAGTCCTCAGTGCAGCTGTTTTTGGGTTTGGTGACCGTGTTTGTTCCTCTTACAGGCAATTCTGCAGAAGTCCAATGGCTTTCACTAAGGACTTGTGCAAAACTGCTCTGGTAACACAAACCCTTGGTGCCAGACAATCAGGGGCTTTCCATGAGTCCATATGACATGAGAAAACTTATTCTGACATGTCACCTCTTCCTCTTACCCATCTTGTCTTTGGTGTCTTCAGGTATTGAATGCTCCCTTTCTCCTGGTCAGACATAACTGGCATCCACCCATGTGCAGATGAAAGCTGCTCAGGAACCTTGTGGTGTGAAGGACATCCCAGGACTTCTAGATGGACCAAGTATGGCTAGGATGGTTTAACCACAGATGATCTGTTGAAGTTATCCTCAGCTTTTGCAATACTTCCAACTCACAGCATAGGCAACTATCATTCAGCAAGGCAGAACAGTGTTGATCAAGACAGAGAAAAAGGTCATGCTGCTGTTGTTGATCTTCCATTGCATTTAAACCTCTGAAATTAGTAACTGAATTGACAAAGGCAATGGTTAAAGCTGGGCTAATCAGCTAATTGCTGCAAGAAGTAAAGCAACCGCAAGTGACACCAGCCAGGCTTACTTCTTTCTTAGAGGGGACCTGCAAGATCTCCTGCCTATTTAGAGACTGAAGGAGCAGCTTTCAGAGGAACTTGCACAGTTCATTTGATTTCTCTATGCAGAAAATGCTCTGTAAGTTTGAATGATGAAATGCAGGCTGGAAACCGTGATGGATTCTGGGGACTGAAAAGGCATCTCAAATGTGATCCTGGCTCTGAAGTAGGCAGGTGGCCAATCTCCAGGCAGGGATTCCCAAACTTTGATGAGGGAAAGCCTTTCCTGAATGCTACTCATGGTCCCCAGTTAACATCTAAACTGATTTTTTTTTCTTTTTTTTTCTCAATCTGAATGCCACCTCACATACACTTGATATATACCCCACATAACCCTAACTTGGGGATCCTTTAAAATGGGGATCAAGGCCTATTCTGTCACTGAGCACTAAGGAGGGATTCAAAAACCCAGGAGGAGCCTATTAGATAGCTCAGGGCAGGCTGCCAGTTCTTTTGCCAGCACACAGACTACTACAAATTCTTACACGCACATACATAGTTCAGACTCGCCCTGCGCAGTGACACCCAACCACATTTAATTCCTGTGCATACCATCTCTCTTTGCCAGCCTCCTCTCTGGTGCTTTTTTTCCTTGTTCTCAAGAAACAATTCTAAATTCAGTCCCTGAGTTTTCATTAAGGATGAGCAAAGCAGAGCTTCAAACTCTGAAGCTGTTTTAACCCATTTGCTCCTGGTTCCAAATCTTCCCAGGTTCATTCCAACTACTCAAGAAATTTTCCCTCACTGAAATATTTGAGGGGAAAAAAATAAGGACTAAGAGGGATCAGTTTTACTAAGGTGGATCAGTTTCTTTCTCTGATGTGATTTCACTTGCAGAGATGTGAGTTAAAGGAATGATGGTGCATTCAATCTGAAGACTGGCTCTGAGTCTTCTGTGAATATTCCTTTGTAGAGCACACTCCAGCATATTCTGGTCTGTGCTTGTGGTTGTAGTTCAAGGTCACTTTAAAGAGGCTGACAGTGCAGATCCTGCAGCACCTGCTCACCTTGGCTCTGATCATTTTTCAGCAAAAAGAAAATTAACATAAATAACTATAGAAAAAAAAAGTTCCTGTCATGCCATGTGGTTTTGTTTTGGTTTTATTGCTCATTTTAGGAAAGGGGCATTAACTAGAGCACAGACTAGGTGTATCGTTTGGCACCGATGGAGTTAATCGTGATCCCCGTTCCTATGGCCATCCACCACTGGGTGAATGCAGCCGCATTGTCCATGATCACAGCGCTGTGCTAAATGTGCTGCTCTTCCTGGAGCCATAACATGAAATACTCGGGGCTGTACTAACAAAGACCTTACACTCCGTTTTGCGTGTGAAAACACAGAGTTTTTCCATGAGCAGCTCCTGGCCCCTCATGGTATCGCGGTGTAGTCTGTGCTTTTACAGCTCACTGAGAGCTGCCTCAGCAGATCCACCATAAATGCCTGTTTTCTAGGATTTAAAATTGGGCTGGGAAAAAAAAAAAAAAAAATCCAGTGGGCTGAAACTTGGCATTTCAAGGCTCATCTGGGGAGTCAGTTTCTCATATTGCGCCAGGTTTTGGCATCTTCAAAGCGTGAATTTCTATTTCCTTGTAACTGAAGCTGGTAAGAGTCACTGAAAGAAAGGGTGAAAAAAATATGAATATTAACTTCAGATCAGACACACTGTAAATTGAGCAATGAGCACCTTGTGAGCAATGAGCACCTAGATGAAATAAATAAATAATTTTCCAACTGAGAAATAGTTATTGATAAATCCTCAATGTGATGTAGCAACAACCTCCAGGGTTCTGTAAGATAAGAGTTATATTTAATAACTAGGAGAATCAGATTAAATGGATGCCAGATAATAAGCATTATTATTGCGGAGGTGCCAGCTCCAGCCCAACAATTTTGAATTGAAGCTTTCTGAAGTTTTCATCACTCTGATCTCACCTGAGCAATGCACACTGGATCATCATTGCCTGTCACCTGTGAAATCAGGGGGTTGCTGCTCTCCAGAGCAGCAAGAAGAGAGTTTCAATCCCACCCCACGCAAGCCTGTTGTGTCCCCTTCCCGCAGTGCATCCCTGCGTGGGTCAGCCTCTGTTTCCACAGCACTACCTCTCGCCCTCGCAGCCGTTTTGGGACAGACACTACAGAGACACTTCAAGTGCATGTGTGTCATTGACTGGCAAATGGAAGATACTATAGCTCTGTTTGATCTTTCAATTCAAGCTTTTTGAATAAATGACCTGCCAACACAAGAACTGCCTGTTTTGTAAAGAATTTACTTCTCTTCTTTAACAACAAATGCCTTAAAGACCTAGTTGCCTGCCCAAATTTTGCTTTGCTGCAATGACAGTGATGCATATGTTTCACTGAAGCTCCAAAAGGGCTGGTTCTGGCAAGGTATGAGAAACCTAAGCTCAGACCAGTATAAGGGATGTGGAAAGCAGAATAATTTGCTGCACACATATAGAGCATCTAGAGTCAGGGTTTGCACCTGTGCAATTACTTTGATGTAGTCATACTGGAGCAAGGAGAGGGGGAAAAAAAAAAGGAGTGTAGATGAAGCTTTCAGCTGACAGAGAAAATAAAAACACAGCTTGTGGTTGTGTGAACTGATCTGTGATAAAAATGTTTGCATAAAATTACATGTAAATGACTAGGAAGTACAAACATACCCACAAGAAAGTCTGTTCCACTCAGGACCAGAAGCAGAAGTGCTGGAAATATAGGAAGCAAACTTGACCTCAAGGAAGATACAGGGTGAGGGTGTGAGCCTCTTTCAGCCAAAATCAGTCATAAAACACACAGTTAGTTCACTGGGCATGGGATCACCCCTTTTTTGTGATTTGGGTTTTGCAAACAAAGGGGTTCTGCCTAGCTCAGCAAAGATTTAGGTAAGCAACCAAATTGTTGTTGGTTTTACAGATCTTACAGATTCATAAAGCCTGTAGAAGCACAGATCATGTGGAGTATTTCTTTGGAACCCCATCAGCCTGTTTGGAGGTGGAGGTTGGAATGGGCATTTGAGATGCAGCAGAGAAGACATTTCTCTGCCTCATTCTTTGCCAAAACATGAATAATTTGGGTCTCAGAAACCCTAATTGGAGAGCGGGGACATGCCCAGACAGTGTGACTGTAAGCTCCAGATCAGCTCACCTGCCAAAGACAGTTACTCACGTTGGTGTCTCTTGGTTGCTTCTTGAAAGAAACTTTGCCTTCTTAAAAGCTGCTCTCCATCATTTTCTGTCTGCAGGTGGCTTCCTCTGTACAGTGAAGAGCTGCACAGTTGCATCTTGACTTCTTGTGTGCTGAACCTTCTTCCTGAGCCACCAGCAATTGAACCAGGGTCTTCCTGATGTAGTATAATACTTGGATATAAATTTTTTAAGGGTTTGATAGGTCAAAGATATCCATATATAGGTGCAAGTGTGTGTAAATAAGAAATTGGTTTTCACCATCATTTTTACCAAAGGCAGGAAAAGTTATAATTATAACTTAAATTACATCGATGCAAAATCACAACAGTATTTTGCTTATCTGATCTTATCATTCCTTTGATGGTCTGGGTTGCACAATGATTACAGCTAACTCCACAGAGGCTGGGAGATAGCATAATATTGCTCATAAAGGTTATCAACTTGGTGCTTCTCATCACGGCCACACTGCTGTTAATAACCCAAGCTCAAGTTTAAACAGGAATACTTATCTTTAATATATATTTCCTGCTCTCATATATTTCAGGCAAAAGCATTGAATTTATTGGCAAGAAGGACAACCAAAAACAGACTCTCCCGAGATGTTAAGCACACATAAAAATCCAGATGTTTCCAGCATCAGGATTTCTTTTTTTTTTTCCCTCTTTTCTTTTGGTCTGTTTTCCTGCCAGGCCTACAGGAAAGCACACACAGAGCGAAACCTCTATCCAACAGCAGCTTTGAGGAGCAAACTCTACAAACAAGAAAAAACAAACACAGTCAAAATCAAGCGTTTTCCTCCTTTGTCATTTGTTCGGCTGCTGCTGCCGAGACCCAGGCTTGTACCTGGGTAAGAATATTTTCCTGTTTCTTCCGAGGTCCCGTTTATGTGACCCAGAGACTTCTAAGGCTGGGAAAGAGCGGGGAGGGGGGGAACAAGAGGGTGTCTCATCTCACAGATCCTTCCTGCAAGATGTCTAAGTGATGACTGCTTATTGATCCTGAGCCTGCGTATGGCGGTGGAGATAAAGTTGTGTTTGTTGTGCATCTCACTGTGGTCAGGGCATGCTTATCTCTGCTGCGATCGGGGGCTAGACGGCTTCTGTGGGTTCTTGGGGAGGCTGGGGAGGGAAAAGACCTTGTGCTCAGGACTAAGGAATTTCCCTTATTATCTGATTAATCTTTAGGACTTCCCTGCCTTCCTTCCTCTTGTCTTACAATCATGCCTGGCGGTCTCCTGGGAGTTTGAAGGACACACTCATTTATTCATGGTTACACTACGGCATTAACAGAGGGCAATAGTCTTTCCAACTCGGTGGCTTCTCTAAGGTTGAGAAAACTTGCATAAAAACACTGGGAGGGTTCCTCTGCTGCATTGCTACTACTTCTCTGCTTCATTAAATAGCTGCTGCATTAGGTACTCTGCAAAATATTAGTGCAATTAGTGATTTACATTTATATAAATTTGACAGTGGCCTGTGATAAGAGAATCTTGCTGATGCTACTTTCCTTCTGAGAGTCTTATTTCCCAATATCTTACTCCATCCTGACTTAGCAGTAATGAAGTCAATGAAAACTTTTCTTTTGATGTCAGAGAGAGCAGGAAAAAACTCACCCTTAGATTTCTTACACAAGCCCGGCTCTCAATAAAGTTACTGGAAAAAATATACATGTCTAGTATGTATACAGAAGTTATGTTGATTGTCCCTTCTGGCTGTAACTGCAACAACAATAAGAAAACAATGAAAAAAACAACAAGCAAAAGAGTTTAGGAAAGAGAGCGTAAGTCCAAAAAAGATTATTTTTCCAGCATATTAAGTAAGTGCCATATATTCCATGGTTGTGCTTAAAGCTCAGTAAGGGAACTAATTTTCAATGGAGGATAGCAAAGTTAATCCTGTGCTGTTTCCTTTTGCCTACTAAAAGAGCTGAAAGACAAGCATCTCTTAATTGTATGTATGGAAAATGCACATGCAGAGCTCGGTTTAACCCCCCAAAGTTACAAAAATTCCAAGAAAACCAGTTAAAATTAAGAGAGAAGAGAGGAAATAGGAAATTCCTGCTTCTTTTTGCCCTTTTTTATAAAAAAAAAAAAAAATCAGATTGTGGTGGAAAAACTAAGTGTTGAGAACTATCTTTCAGTTACACACTGTAAATCTGGGGCTTTCTCTCAGTTCAACGTACCCTGTTTCATCAAGCTCTGGCAAGAACTTCACTAGCAGGGCGAAAACGTCTTTATTACAGAGGGAATAGTTTGCTCTGCCACTATCAGTTGTGTTATCAGCAACTCCCAAAACATTGTTAGGATCTAACTTTTCAGTCCAGTTTCTGTGAGAGCTAAGACGGGTTCTCTTGAGAGGTAGGGCTGCTCACCGTGCTTACCAAAGGCAGACGGCGGTGGTGTTGCATGACAAAATGTACGTATCCACCAAGCAGATTTGCCTGGTATAAAAGGCATCTTCATTGAGAAGACAATGGTTTGCTCTCTGAGCAGTCACTGGATGCTGAGGCAGCCCTCTCTGCACTTCTGCTGCCTCCCCATCCAAGCACAGATAGTCACACACAACCAGTAAAACTGATATTTGCAGAACTGGGAGTTTGAACATAAGGCTCTGAAGCCAGCAGTTGAGGAAAGTCACTTTCCAAGCACCTGAGTCACCCTCTGCTCACCAGCTACTAGCGGGTGCTGCTGCGTGCTCTGCCCCTTGTAGAAGCACATCACTTCTGCAACTGTTGCAAGCCTGAGAGCAGCTGGCAATCTTAGTCACTTCTCTGTTAAAGCCTTGCCCTCACGTCATCAATGAAAGGCTTGATCTTTGGCCGTTCTTACAACAGGAACCCTTCTCTCATCACTTCCCAACATGCCACAGCAGAACAGAGCTATGACCCATCCTCTCATAGTTGCCCTTCTGAGGCAGAGAAGGCTCAAAGGCACAGTCCCATCTGGGGTGTTTTTCCTAAGACTCAATCCAACAGCCATCTATTGTGCTCTCTTTCCTTGACCCATGACAGGGCACAGTAAACCTCACTTCTCCCAGCCATGGGTAGAGGGTATGGGTATCTAACTCTTTCGTAATTTACTTTTTTCAATTGTCTCTGTGCTTATAGTAACTAATCCCCCCTGGATCCCTGGGAAGCCCCGTTGCTTCCCTGAGCCAGAACTGCCTCATGGCATTCTCTGTAAGAGCAGGGACAGTCAGCCTTCAGCACAGCACCCATGTTGTGCATAGGCTTCTTCCTTTGAGGATGAGTCTGAAACTCATCTCATGTCATCTGAGTGACTTTACCCTTTTATTTTTAAGAGGAACTGGTGTGGTTACATGTCAAGACATGTTGACAGGCATTGGTTTATCTCAAGAGTCTTTCTATGTCTTCTTAGAATGGTTAGTAGTGGTTATTAAGGCAGAGATTGCCAAAAGGTTGATGTCTGTATCTGAGGTGAAACCAATGGCAATTAGACTGAAAAGACACAAAGTTTTGGTCAGCTGCAACATTCCCAAAGAAGAGACTGATGGTATGTTGCTGAAGATTTTACTTTGTGTCATGGGAATTCCTCTGTGTTCCTCTCTCATATTTTGGCCCTCATAACTGGTCTGAGCCCATAGTACAAGAGCTAAAGCAATGGGGAACCCAAGCATTGTCCTGCAGAAATGAGGATCCAGATTTTGCACAGCTTGAGAGATAGGAAAACATTACTCTTAATGGCTATGACTTTGCTTCTCCTCCACACACTCCTGCTGTTATCAGTAAGTCAACAGGAGGAAAAAGTCTCCATGTGACTCAGTTGGCTGTGTCCCATCCATGTAACTAAATTAGGTCTTTAAAGATCTGTAGTTTCTGTAAAAATCTGTAATCTGGGCTTCCCCCAGGGACCAGCTCATAGGTTCTCATCATCAAGAAGTTTTGAAGGGAACAAGTATTTACCCTTTGACTGACCAAGACTTGGCTTGTCCATGGAGGCAGCAGCCATGGTCAGCTGCATACGATAAAGGGAAGAAATCCTCCTACACACCCAAAGACCACACTCTGACCTGGTAAGTGAAAATGGGCACTTGGGAGAACTGTGTGGAAACCACCTTATCCAGAGGCAGAATCAGAGCCACACTGTGGGTGGGAGCTGGAAAACAAATTGGAGGGGAAAGGGAGAAGAGCACAGCAGAAAGAATAAGGAGTGAAAGGTTCATAAAATCACTTAAAAGGAGCATTTTTATTCCCTCCTTGTTAACTATTTGCACTGCAGACTGGACACAGGCATTTGGCAAGTCTCTGCATCTGAGATGCACACAACAGGGATCTACCCCGTGCGCTGCACACACCGCAGTCCTCCCACCCAGAAAACCCCTCCAGGGCCTTCTCTGTGTTTGTTGCAGCTTGGAAACCCACTATACCTCTGATGTCATCCCCCACTGGGGCTTGAATTCATTTCAACTTGACTGGTCCAGCCCAAAAAACTTTTTTTCTATGTACGAGGTATAGCTACGGTTCATAAAACAACACACAGGACTGAAGTGTCTGGAGACTAAGTGATAAACTGATGCCAACTATTTATACAATTTGTTCAGAAAAGGGATTTTTATTGACTGAATGCATTTTTTTTCCCCATTATACTTTAGGGGCTACTTAAATCAACTGTACTCCTTAGACTGAGCCTCCACATACTGCACAGAACTCAAACATGGAGACCAGGAGGAAAATTAAGAACCAAGCCAATTAATACACACAGTCACATGAAAGGGTTATCAAGCATTGGAACAGGCTGCCCAGGGAATCGGTTAAGTCACCATCCCTGGAGGTGTTTAAAAGATGAGTAGATGTGGTGCTTGGGGACATGTTTAGTGGTGGACTTGGTAGTGTTAGGTTAACGGTTGGACTGTGTGATCTTAAAGGTCCTTTCCAACCTAAATGATTCCCTGATTCTCTGTATTTCAGATGACTCTTGAAACCACCGCTTGTTGCTTTTGAAAAAAGACCCAAGGTTCAACCATACCAGCACTGTCTGTGAAACCACTCCCAGTCCATGAGTGAATTATTAGTTTTACTTGCATGAAAACTCAGTAGAAGCATTTACTTCATGTCAGTTGGTGAAGCATTTCAGCATGTCTATTTTATCATCAAATAGAAAGAATCTGAGAACATTTTAATGTCCACAAGAGCCTTTGTCAATGAGAAGTGAATGTTTGGTCCCAGCAGTGATAAAGACCTCCTGTATAGCCCTTGTCTAGCACTGGGCTTTGAACTCTAGAAGTAACCTGTGCTGATAAACAGGAAACACTAGATTACAGTTTGTAGTTTGCATTAAATTGTTCTCTTGGCTTTTTTTATCTGTTCTTTGGGTTTATGTTTTAGGCAGGTACAAATGTAGTTTCATCAATGTTGAGGTCACCATTTGTTTATTTATTGGGGTATTTTTTTACTTTCTTTTGCAAACTGAAAGAAACATGGGTTGGCACAAAAAAGGGAGGAGGAGTGAGTGTTATAATGGAAGAAATGTTACCCAATAATTAAAATTCAGTGGTACTGTAAATCCTAATGGAAACAACAATGTGTCTTTGTGTACAATTAACTCTGGGCTCCAGTTCATGTTAAAAACTCTAGCTTGTAAAAAGCCTTGACCTCAATACCAACTGCTCAACAGAGGTTCACAGATCTGGCTTAAAAAAAAAAAAATCTTTTACTGAGGGGGAACAAATAACGTCTGGACTTGGTCCCCTAAATATGCTCCAATTATTCAGGATGATTGAAGATAAGAAGATAGAGAAGAAGCAAAGGGAAAACAGTCCATAGCTCAAAGAAAAGTACAAAATGTTGTTTGATGTCTAGAGAGAAAATTCACCCTCCTCCTTTTATTATCCCAATCATACATTCTGTGGGGCACCCTGTGTGTTAATAGTGAAGTCCTAGAAAATCTTTATTATTATTAGTTTAGTACTTTTTTTTTTATTGTTAACAAAGCAGACAAAACGAGTTGTTCATTACAGTGAGTGACTGACAGGGAAACATGGAGGACTATTCATTAAGTAATTACTACTTTTAGGCAGAAAAAGTTACTGTGCTTAAAAGAGGGGAAAAACACTACAAAATCAAATTGTCTATTCTCTTTTTGGTGGGTGTGTGTGGAGGGAGTAAAGTCTCATGGAAAAGACAGTTCTACAAATGTCAATCAGCTTGACAAGCAATTATCAACTTTAAGATTAGGACATAGACTGTGGGTAGAGTACCTCAGAGGAGTGTACCTCACTTACTGTGCAGTGTGATGATGGATAGAGTCTGGCTTGTCCAGGAGACTGTATCTGTGGCTTATCTGCAAACTTGTAGAAATAGGATCCAACTTCATAATATTTTCTAAGCAAATATGGTCCAATTTGCAGAGGATTTTCTGTTTGTTTGGTTTTTTCCTACCACTTCTAAAGAAGGAAGGACATTACAGGGCCTTATGGAGGGACAATGAATTTTAAAAGGTATTTTGGAAATATTTTTTTTATCAGAGCTCAGACAGGGTGAATTTGTACCTGGGTTTGGGGTGATTCTCTGCAGCAGTGAATTCATCAACTGTAGCTGAAGTATCCATGTATCCATGTTTAACCATCTGAGGGCTAATATATCAGAAATGCCTGTTTCCCTTCCTTAGGCTGGAAAATGGGAAAATAGGCTCTCCACTTACCTGGCACCACACATTGATAACAAAGTGCTCAAAAAAGAGAGTTGTGACTTGGTTCTTAGCGTGACTTAGATTCCCTTGGTTTCAGTAAGAGCCGTGGGTGCTGAAGATGCTTTGACTGCAAGGCTATTTATTAGGTGCTTAAAATATGATTAAACAGAAAGAGATTTGATCTCTCTGCTTGTGGAAAGCTGTAAAAAGAAACAATTCCGAATTTCAACCACTATCCTTTGATCCTTAATTGTAGGTAGGTTTAGGAAGGAACTGGCTTGTGTATACTGCGGAGTGTTAGCATTTGGCATCCAGCTGGTTTACAGAAGGAGCATTCTCTACCAGAAGTAGCTGTTTGCAGTAAAAAGGAAAGAAACCTTTAAAAGAGTGAAGGTGTGGAAAAATACTGCTCTCATGAACATATTCCTTAGAGTGAAGAACTCCATCTGCTCTGGCTCTGTGCATTTAAACCTATTTTATGCTGCACTGGGGCATAGATCCATGCCTGGAATTCACTGGGAAATGGCTTAAAAGTGCAAGTCCTGGGTTTTTGTATGTCCACACATATCCTTAGGCTGTCACTTAACTCCATTCTCACCTTGGCCATGAAAAACCATTGAAGCTGGTGGGACTCCTTGGGTGAATTGTTTCCAGTGAGAAATGTCATTGGGTCCATTTTAGAACGGGAACACGTGCACACATGTACCAGACAGTTGCGTATGTGGACAGCCTGCGACAACAGTGACAACCAAAGACAAAGCTTACTGATCCCAGTGGAGCAAGATCAGGTCCTTAATCCCTGTGTTGTTTCCAAGCTTCCTGTTTTGAAATTGCCATAATTAAATTCTAAAGGCTGAGAAAGCACCAAACACGTTGCCAAGTTCATGTCAAGCTTTATCAGCTGATCTCATCATAATCCGGTAAATAGCATATCATGAACATCGAATCTAATTAAATCCTCTTGAGATACGGGTTAAAAAACAGACAAAAATAAGAATCAAACATTTTATACCTGCCACTGTACAATCAGAATTAATCTGCAGGGAGAAGCTAATTTCCTTGAAATATGGACAAATAAACCTTTTACGTTCTCCTTTCCTTGGTGGTTCATGGTCTGTCTGCCACACAGAAGGAAAACGCAGTCACTGAGTTTCTACTCTCAACACAGACTGCATGAAATGCACCTCTAAAGTCTGTCTTCTGGACTAGAATACAGGATGAGACAGAATAAAGGAGATATATTTTATTTATTTGATTACCTTCAGCATCCTCAGCAGTACTGAGGTGCTGTCCATATGTAAAAGAATGATCTCTAGCTGTGGGCAGCACAATGAAAAAAGCTCTAACATGAAGCCAAAAGGCAGCAGTGAGCTTGTTGTTCTGAAGTCAGTCTCATGATCATCACATTATCTGCCAGGCACCTTTCGAAATGCATCTCAGATGCACCATAGGTGTCTGAGTGTGTGCATAAGCCCTTAGGGCTACACCTATGCTGCTAGTAAGTTAAACAGTATCAGGTAATGTTCCCAGGCATTGGAATTTGATAGTCTATACTGTTAAATTCCTAGAACCTGCCCTGGCACATTTTTTTACCTTAATCGATTAGTGCCGTCCCACACACGTCCTGGGAATTGAGGAGTTACACAGCCAGAGACCATTCCCAAGAGATGCCTCATGTTCAGTCGTCATGTGTGGTGACTAGAAGAGCTTAATAACCTGGACACGGCCCATTCCAGGTCAGTCAGCCTCATTGACAGAGAACAGCCCTAAGAACACTTAATTTTCTAATAAGAGCTGTTGCCTACATGCTCATGTCATAGCCTATATCTGCTGTATACTTAATCTGAGTACCTCATAAGAGCACTCTACCCTGAAGCCAGATCACATCAGGGCTTTATGAAAGGACACTTCAGGACTTTGTCAGTCAACTGACTTTATGAACTACACCTTTCCTACACTTGGGCATGAGCTCCTCTCAAATCCAACCTTTCCAATAAGTTGCATTAGGTTACAGCAGAACTGAGCATGGAAAAACGGTCTCTCTGTTCCCTTCCTTCTTTCTTGACCTGAACTAACACATCCTTGATCTCTGAAAATCAGCAAGAAGTCAATGTTTGCATCTTCTGCAATCCCTTAGTGAATTCACCCAGAAGACCAAGGTTTCATATCAAGCAGTATCATTTCAGCCTGGCATAAAAGGTGTTCTTTCCCCTCCAATATTATGCTGACAATCAAAGCTCTGAATGGATTTACCTCAAGCAAGTAGAATAGTTCCTCTGGTGTAGATTCACTTTAGCTAGCTTTAGATATCTAAAATAAAACCTCACTTTTCCAAGGTGTCCAAAGGAATGTGACACAAGGAAATTATTCAGCACATCTCAGACCTAACTTATGTCTCACTAGTACCAGCATAAGCCAGCAACAGTCATCATTTTGGCATTTGAAATTATTGTCTGTTTTCTGCAAACCTGCAGTGCTTCCTGGTCTGCCTGCTTTTGACAGTCACTTTTAAGTCTTAGAAACCTCACCAACTTTTGTCTGTATTTTTGAAAATAAAAAGAAATTTAACCAGCTCTGTCCCAGTCACCTGTTCTAAAAGCAAAACCTACTGTCAGAGTTTCAGAGTAAACCTGATTCAAAATGAAGTTTCTGTTCTTCTCACTCTCACTTAAAAAAAGCTTCATAACACCAAGGTGACCCTGGTTGACCAAGTGAATCAGCTCCCTTGCATAGCAACTGTTCAGTATATTTGGTTCATTCCAACAGTTGCAATTTCACCTGAAGTAATGTGAACTGGTCCCACTGCTTGTTCTTACTAGCTTCACAGATATCACCAGTGTGGATGCTGGACTATGAAGCTCTTCTCCCATTGAGGCTTGGATGCCACTCTTCTCTATGCTGTGACAACTCAAAGCAAAGCTGTATGGAGAACTTAGCCCTTGCTTCCACAGCACAGGAACCACCACTTAAATTTGCATGCCCACCAGGCATTAAGCACATTGGACCCCAGCCACTTGTATTGCAATACTACTTCTTACTTAAGTACTCTGTAGTGCTATGGAGAAAGGTTTCCTGGCTGCTGGAATTTGCTGATCTCTAAAGGTGACTTAGAAAAACAGTAAAATTGGCAGCAACAAAACAATAATTTGGAAGTTTGTACCTGTGGCATTTGAAAAGTGCTTAAACCAGGATATTTCTTCCCTGGTCACTGATGCCATTCCTTACAAGAAACTGATCTGGGATGCAGAATCTGAGTGTACCTGCCTTTTGCTCCTTGAAAATGCTTTAGTGCCAGATGCTGTTTAAAGGTTTGTTTATTTATTTACAGTACTTGCAATTTGGTAATAGCACAACTTTCCTGGTCCCCACCTGCTCTTCCTCCTTCCCCACATGCCACTCACAGTGTTGCTCTTACAGCACAGCACTTGTTCCTGCAGACTGTGTCCTACAAGACCACCCATCATTCTCAGCACATACATTAGTATAGCTAATTTAATTCACCCTCTTTTCCATGAGTTCTGAAGTTTTTTATGCAAAGGCATCTTCAAAATAAGACATTACCAAGCTTATTTACACAGAGACAGTGACATAAAATGACAACTGGAAAAAAAAATCAATTCACCCAGTTGTTTTGTGAGGAAGGAATGTATATTTCCCTTCTTTCCAAGGTCTTCCTTTAGATCCAGATGTAAAGGTCTACTGTGTTCAATGCAAATATTACTGCTTATGTTGAGTATCAGAAAAGCCAAAAAAGCCAAGTGACATGCCATGTCTTTTAAGCTAGATAATATTTAATAACTTTAAAAGGAAAGAAAGTTTAATCTTTGAAGATCAGAAGTTATCACAGCAAAATATATTATCTGTCAGTGTTATTGATAATAGCAATAAATAACTGTAACACCTTGACAAATTCAGCTCACAGATAATGATCAGCATTAGCTGATCACTTTTTGCTAATTTGGTTTTACATCCTCTGAGCTGAGCCTACAGGTTACTCAGCATGAAGTCACTTATCAGCTGTGCACCCACAGCTTCACTACCTTCAGTCACCAACATTTTAATGCCAAGACAAGAACATGGAATGAAACTATATCTTGACACTTCTTTCTTTGATGCAGCTTTGACAGTTGTGCCCTCAAGGTCCTTCTTTTTCTCAAAACCCCCTTCTTCTTACTGCCAGTGACGTCTTAATATGTGGATGTATGTTTGGTACTTAAGTGACATGTCCCAAGTACATTAACTTCTCTCTGATTCTTTCTTTGTGCAGATAGATGTTGGCAATTAAACCTTTATGTTCAGTGTACAGGATGTTTTACTTCTTTGCAGGTGATTAAATTTCTACCAAACATGCCAGCTCGTCTCCCTATTTTGAAAACATAGGTCAACATGGAAGTTCTACTCGAGCTGTAAATTTTCTCTGTGGGTTTTGTAGTTGGTGCCCCTTCTCAGATGCACTTGTTGAAACTCACTCTTTCACCTAATTTAGGAGTAGATTTAGATGCCCTACACAAAACTTTCCAATTGCTTGAGCAAGGATCCTCTGACTGCAAGGCATACTCAAAGTGGCACCTCAGGCAATGTTCACTTCCCTTTCACTTCACTTAACTGGGGAAGCATCCTTGGGGCTAGATGTGGGTGATCCAACTGACACTGACAGAGAGATCCTTGGTGTATGCATGGCCCTGGCACCCAGAGTTATGCCTTGCAGCCTCTCATATGACCAATGTAGGGCAGAAAAAATGGCCTTGGGCCCTTCCCACAAGGGACAAGGTGACATTCCAGGCAGTGGCAGATGGGATTTGCCAGCTCCCAGAACTCAGGCTGAGCTCTGGCTGCCTTTAACGAATATGCCAACATGAGGTGCTTGGCTTCAGGGTATCCTTGGCTTAGTCTATCTTAGCTAGGTGTACACATAGCCTTTGGTCAAAGTGGAGTAGTATTTTCTTCCCCTACATGCTTTGGAGAGATTCACAGGAGACAGAAAGAAACATGTTGGAGAACATGGTTACTCACCTCTCATGCCCACCTAGAGGTGAGGCACCAGTGCTAAACTAGCATGAAAACCAAAGCCTTCCTCATTAAGATAATGCTTGGCAAAAACACTGCTCTTCTCCCCTTTAGTGTAGCTTCACTTCTCCTGTAGCTAAAATTTACCAGTTTTTATCTCTCCTCTGTATTGCAAAGCTTCAACCTGGTTTAAGCTGGGTATTCATTTCTGATCAAGTTATGCCCAGTAAGGAGTGGAAGAACACGGTGGAAAAGCACCTCGCCCAAAGCAGCAGTCAATAGAGCAGCTGTTAAAAGTATTTTATTTTGCACAGACATTGTACAAAGTGTCAAAGTCCTGGTACTTCAAACCTCTGCCAACACTTCTAAGCTCTTCACCTCTCTCTCATTCTCCATTCATATGTCTCAGTTACCTTTGTAAGTCTATATACTTCACATCTAATTTGTTTCTCCTTTGGTTAGCACATCCTCCCTCATCTCTCTTCTCTTTTTCCCGCTCTCTTCTGCGTGTTTATATTCTGGTTTTGTCTTCCCGGCCACTGTGTCCTCTGACTGATGCAAACAGCCACCAAAGGGCATGTGAGCTCTGAGTCCTCTTCTCCTTTCCCAAGAAATGATGCTTGGGTTTGGGCAAATGAAGTCAGCAGCACTGAAGTACTAAGAGAGTGCAGCTTTGCAGACTGATCTCAGGGCTGCAAAGCAGTGGCATTTCTCCAGCATCGCTTCCATTAAGGCCACTGTTCCTTCTGTCACTATCTGATATCAACATCCCTTCTGGCTAGGGGCATTAATCACATTTAATAAGTCATCCCAGGCCTGAAAAAAAATTATGATAGAACCATAAGAAACAAAGGCCAAGAGAAAAAAAAATATTGTTCCTGTTTTTGAGAAGCAGACAGGTTAAGTGGCCCAGAATCTGGAAAGACTGAAAATCCCACAGATCCTTTATATTTCTATCTGTAACTGCCTAACTCCAGTCAATCTAGCAGAACCAGATATGATATCTGGGTTTCCAAATAACCCTGGGCAGAAGAGGACTGTTTTGGATAATAGACCTCTTAGCTGCACTTCTGAGACTACCCACTTCAGGAGCAGTTGCAATGGACTGGGGTAATATGAAGAAATGGCAACCAGCAATTTTTTCATTTTAGTGATGATACTGATTGAATCATATTCTAACAGCTTAGTACTAATTTAAATGTCTTTACCTACTAGGTGACTAAGAAAAGACAATTACAAAAATCTAGGTAATACAGTTCCAGACAGACCTTACCTCAGCTTCAGAGGAAGAAGTCCCAAAGACTTAATAAATCAAATTTCAGAGGATTGGTAATTTCTATGAAGGAAATTAAAAAGCATAGTAATACTTGTTTTGGGATATATTAATTTTGATTAACAGAATTTATTTTATCTTGTTAACCCACATATCATGGCTTCTTCTCTGCTGCATGCCATGGCCATCAAGACCTTCACAGAGGTTGCAAAGCTTAGACAGCCCTGTTCCAAGAACAGCTGTCGGTTTGAGCTGAAGAAGACTCGCCATCGATAGTTTCTTGAGGGATGACCGCTGGTTAAACCTGGGAGATCACAGCAGTAGAGGGCAGTAGTGTACATCACCCCAATGCCTGCAGGCCCAAGGGGGTCCTGCAGCTCCATGACCATGGTCTAAGGAACAAATTCAATAGCAGTTTGTTCATCCTTCAGAGGCCCAGAACATACTGCTATTTGTTGCATTTATTTTTTTATCCAAGCAGCCCTCAGTATTTCCCAAAACTTCAGGTAAGACCCTGTTCTCCATCATTTAGCACCTCCAGTGAAGCTTTTGGGTGCACACCAACAATCATGGGAGTGGATAAAACCTCTGCAATTGGATGGTCCCAGCATGCTCACGTGATGTTGAGCACCTTTGGATGCAGGGACTTAGTTTGGCATCTGCCTGGAGAGCTGAGCTTTTCTGTCTTAAATGAAAAGGCAACAGCCAGGAAACTACCAAGGGCTACCGATGTAAATGCAATGACAGCTCCAGGCTGAAGAACAAAGGACAGGGAAATGAAAGGCAAAGCTGATGAGCCATCCTCAGTATTAGCCCTTGTCATTCACTTTCCCCTCCCGAGAAGATTTAAGGCCTCAGACAGCTGTCAATCTCACCTCCCCTGCAAGAGAGGGCTGGTTTAAGTCAGCCCTTGAGTAGTGTATCAGGGGAGGATGGCAAGAGGGATTTTCTTTTGTTTTTTTAAGCAATAAAAGAAGATCCTGTGTCTTTAACCTTCAGGATAACCTTGTTTCAGTCTGGTTCTCGTTGCTGGACTGCTCCTTGATGAGCTTTTTATGCCTGATTAATTAGTACACTGAAGAGAGGGGGGAACTGCTCTGTTTAGCAGCTTGTGCCTCCTTCTGACTAATCCACTACTCAGCAATACATCCCCATAGGGTCTGCAGTTGCCTCTCTCATGCCTCTGTTGTGGGGTATCATTACTTCTTTCTACTTTTTGATTGTATTGCTTCCCATTGATTTAACCACATTTATTGAGGACTAGCTGGAGACAAGATTAATTTGAGTTTGGAGACTTTATTTCTCCACTATCAAAGAACTTTTCAAAGAAGAGGAAAATGTAGATGCAGGAATGAATGGTCCAGATTTATGGAGCATTATCTTCCAAAGAGCCACTTTTACAGTGTTATTGATGACAAGAAATCATATTTTTTTACAAAGACCTGTTTGCATATGCCGTTATTGCCTCTCTGTGTGCAATCAAGAGAAGAGAAAAAGCACTTTTTGTTGTCCTTTATTTCTTTGGAAATATGAACCCATAATAATACAACTTATGCTAAATTATTTTGTGTCCTGGTTATCCCAGAGGGGTGGGGAGGACATACTGAACCTCTTGGTAGATCATGTTCAGCTCTGCCTATAAAATATACCGGATAAAAGCTAAGCAGTATTGCTGAGGATAAAAATAAAGGCAGCTTTTTACTCAAATAGCTTTTTGGCCAAACCTGGAAAAAGTCAAACTACAAATCAGATGCCATGGCATAGAAGTCTTTGGCTATTACAGCCAAGGGAGATGGTGGGTTCTTTGTCACTTTGTCACTCTCTGGAAGTTAAGGGATGGTAAGGTGTAGATTCCCTGGGGGAAGTAATGACATATGAGTCCCCTCGAGACATCCTGTGCAGCATGCCCACCATGCCCCATGGGGGACCAGCCATGGGCCTGCATTGCCCTCTTGCCTTTCCTTTCTCCAGGTCAGGGGAGGGCTTTGCACTTGAACAGAATCTAGTGACTTCAGGTAGACATACCTGGGCGAGGTTCTCAATCCTCTGCAAGGGGGCAGACAAGGTGAGCAAAATAGTCCCTCCTGATTTGAAAAGCCTATGAGTCAATAAGCTTAATGTTAGCCTGAGGGTTAACGCTGATAGACATGTTTCAGTTGCTAATAGGAGGGGACCAAATCCTGCTCAGTGGAAAAAAAAAAAGCTTCTCTGTGGGAATGTAACCCCTTAGTTATAGCAGCACTAACAACACGTCCCCCCACCCCCACACCCCCCAACCTTTTGTTCGCAGATATGGGTGTTGTCCAGCCTCTTTGTGAGACTGCTTCTGAGCTTTGGTGATGCTGCTGTGTAAGGAGACTCTGCTGGAGCTGCAAGCTGGAATTTCTGTGTTCCAAAGAGCCTACTTCATGGCATTGAGTACATGATGGCATGTGTTAAATTCACAACTCACAGTGTAACTAAACACTCGGAGAGCCAAATTCCCTTTACTGCTGTAACTCCAGTCTTGGAACTGTGAAAAATAGTCTGGAAGGGACCTGGGGAGGTCATGTAGTTCACCTCAGTTCCCTAAGGCAGGATCAGATCTACTTACAGTGCTCCTTGTTTGTCTAACCTGTTCTGAAAAGCATCTGGGGATACAAATCCCCACCCTCCCTGAGCGATCTCTTCTGGTGCTCACCTGAGCTTTGACTCACAGTATGGTGAATTCCCCCAACCTGATACAAGGTGAGGTTAAGTTCTGAAGTGAAAATATACCTTATATGGAAGGCATGGTAAAAAAAAATTGGAGATAATACTTGTGTATCTCACCTGTCTGGTATTCAGACACCAAGTGACCCAGTATAACCCAGACAAGGCAGTTTAGCTGTAAATAACTTTACAAAGTAACGAGAAGTCAGCCCCTCTGTTTTGAAAACACCATCTCACTCTTTAGAAAGCCTGTTTTGGTAGGTTGCATTTGAAAATAATGTCCCACTGATTTAGTGACACATCACTCTCTTTCACCAGAGAGAAGTTCAATGCTCGGTTAACCCCAACTAGGGAAGCTTTAGTTCAGTTTAACTTTGTTTTCTAGTTCAATGTCTGAACCAGAAAAGCCTAGACTGAAAATGTCTTTGAATGAAAATTTGCCATAAGGGGAAAACTGTAAACCTCATTCTGGATATGTTCACCTCCAAACTACTTGCCTAAAGCTTCATTTTTTTTTTCCTGGAAAAATCCAATTGGCTTGAGGCTGCACTCAGCAGACCCTGGAAACTTTCTGTTGCCCGAAGGATGGGAGACCTTAGTGGTGTTTTAGCAGTACCAACATATGTGGCACAATTGTGGGAGCAGAGTAGCACCATCAAGTGAGATGTCTGTGATTTTCCATCTCTTACCTTGGGTTACTCTGAGACGTGGCCCAATTAAGAGCAAAAGGAACTGGGGTGCAAGAAGCACTTCCTCTTTCAGGGATTCCTCTACAGCAAATAATAACAATCCTTTCAGAAGATTGGTCCTGAGCCACACCATCGTTTGCTCAGGAAAGACAAGTGTCATTGCACAGGGCATGGGTGAGGTTGGAGCAACACAGCCTGTGTTTCTGCTGTGAGATCTGGGAGCCTGGGCAGACCTAGAGGGCTTGGCACCTGCCTAGCCTGGAAAACATGGGCAGCAAGGAGACACAAGAGTCCTTGAAGGGGAGAGGGTAGCACTTGTAAGCTGAAAAATAGCCACAACATAGTAGTGCAAGGGAATAAACCGGTCATGAAGCTGCTAGGCTGAAAATTTCAGTGGCACCTCCTTAAACAGCAGCAGCAAGTTTTAAACAGCCCATGGGATGTTCCAGGAACTTTGTCAGTCCACGTTAGTGATGGCAACAAAGTTCCTTTTGCAATATATTTACTTGTCAAATGCTAGAGATCTAGCACTCAGCAGACGAATATGTACAGAGTTAGACAGATCCTTCCTCACCTCTGAAAACAGGGTCAAGTACCAAGTTCAGTTCACAATGATAAAACAGGTTACTGCCAGTAATTGCCTCACAGTTTCCATCTTCAGAGGAAGCGAAACACTTTGGTGGTCTCCAAGAGTCCTGATTCCTCTTTGCAGAGGACTCGAAGAACTTTCCTGTCCTCTTCACGCGGGTGCTGCCTCTGCCACGCAGGGACCGTCCACCTCCCGGCATGATCTTATATTTATCTGGCATCTTGGCAGGAATCAGAGAGGGTTTTTTTCCCTGCTGTGGCCCCTGCACTGACTATGAGTAGCTGATGTCTTCAAGCTCAGCACTGAATAAAGAAATATCAGAACATACAAGCAAAAACACACGCATATGTCTTATCTATAGCAGCAGAAGTGTCCATTGTGCAGCCTGGTTAAGTGTGGCAAAAAGATATGCATGTGTGCAGGGAAGGAGGGAGATTTCATCTGTATTAAACTGAATTTTCCCTTGACTCCCAGCAGCCAAAGTGAAAAATAAATTATTCACTGAGCCTTATTCCCAGAGACAGCCCTGCAGGACTGCAGCCCAGGCCACTGCCCAGGGTGAATACCGTCTAGAGCTCAACTTGATGGCAAAACCACACACTTTGCTATCAAGAGGAAACGAATTAATTTCCTCCTCTGAAATTGGGAGATACTTGCATTAGGCCATGCATAAAATAAAAACAAGGGGGTCCTGAATGAAATTACAGAGAGCAATAAATATCCCATGCCATTGCCTGCTGAGAGCTGAAGAACACAGAGGCTGAGATGAGAAGAAAACACTGATTTATTCCCCCTTGAAACAGAAAGTCATATTAAAACCATCCCTTTGAGGCTGAACATGGCTGTCGGTGAGTTGGGGCTGTTTTCTGCATGTCGAGAGGAGACAGCAGTGAACACCTCAGAGCAGCTGCCCTCCCAAGGAGCTGGGATCGCCTCTGAAATGTACTGGAGGAGCAGCCAAACATGATTACCTGGACCCAAATAGAGAAGAACGGGCTCACAGGACCTGCTGAGGCCAGTTATCCCATGGTGAAAGCTGCAGCAATATTTGGATGCACAGGAGAAGCCTCCTGTTGGGGGTGTGAACATCCAGTGTTGTAAAAAGTATATTGTTAAAATATTCAGTTTGAAAGTTTGGGCATCAAATTAGTGAACTTCAGTGAAAAATAAGTATATTTGTTATAAAGAAGCTGTGACTGTTCTAAATTAAAAAATACAAAAAATCCCAAATAAATCTGCAGTGAGACAAGAGGAGCAGCTCCCCTCCCACTTTGTGGCAAAACACAAGGCAATGTTTTGTTTCTGACTAAAGCAAAATCAGTACAGGAAAAATGTTGCTTATCAGGAAGGTTGCTGCAGGTCTTTGACAGTCCAGAAGTGATTTCATAGGGTACAACCTGCTCTCCCATCCTGTGCTGGCATCATCCTCTCTCCTGTCTTCTTCCTGCCTTGCAGCCTGGGTGAGAGTCAGAAAAGGTGAAAAATAACTTAAGAACTGCATGCAGGACTTATCCTGCCTCTTCTTTTCCCTGCCAGGGTCATCATGCTGGCATGTTTGTCACCATCGGTAAAAAGGACCAGATCCTGGACCCAGCAAAGCCCCAGCGCCAGTACCAGGGCAGGTTTCATCACTCGGGTGTGGGGCCACATCAGTGCCCACTCCTGCATGGGCAAGAGACCCAAGGGGGTTCACTCAGGGAGCAGCATTGCTGCACATCATGCCAGAGCTTAGTAGACATATCTTGTGAGAGTTATAATATGGGGAGATGTCTGCAAAAAATGGGATAGGACTAAAGGAGGCTGGTTTCACTTTGCTACATAGCGCTTTCCGAGATGACATTTCTGATCAACTTTCCAATGTTAATGCCCTATTAATGGTGAGGCAAGATCTGACAAAATGATAATAATTCTTTTCTCAATTATGCTCTTAAAGCACTTAAATGATTTCTAGCAGAAGTCAATGAAATTAAATTAAATAAACAGAGAGAAAGTTGGGGCCAAATTTTCTGCAGTTTGGGTCATTACTAATAAAGTAACTGGAGAAAAAAAGCCGAAAGGTCGGGAAAAGTGAAAGGGCAGGCAGAGCTTTACGAGTTATGAAACTGTCGAGTGCCAAAGGAAGGGAACAAAGTGAAAACCAGACAGTGAATCATCATCACTGGTGTGTGTGCAAAACCTGACTGGGAATTCAGGCAGGTCCTCTTGTTTTGCTTCACCCATCCCTTTTATTCTTTTTTGCAAGTTATTAATACCTTTGCTGTGCAGCTCTTTGAGGTATCCCTGCAGTGAGCTTCCTTTCCCTCAAGCCTACCTACAGCCGTTTTTTCTTTCCCTGTAACCTTCCCCAATCTCGAATCCGCTTAGAGTGCTCCTGGCCATGGCCAAGCAAGATGAGAAAATGCTTGAGCAGACCAGGTCTCGATGAGATCAGTGGGAGACTGGCTCTGGTTGACATCCTTGCCCTAGCTGGACATTAGAACTAAGTTTTAAAGGTGGATTTCCATATTTAAAAATGTTTTTTAAAAAAATGTAGGAGGGGAGAAAATGGGGAGGCAGAGTAAAACCAATGAGGTCTCTCCTAAGAGGTGTGTGGTGCCTCTAGATCTTTTAAAAGGGAGGGGGAGCACTAGCAAAAGGTATTGTCTGGCTGGCAGGAAGAAAGGAGAGCAGAATCATAGGATAATAGGTTTTGGTTGGAAAAGGCCTTCAAGATCAACGAGTCAAACCATCTATCCAGCCCAACTAGGTCAAACACTAGACCATCTCACCAAGCACAACATCTACTCTTCTTTTAAAGACCTCCAGGGACAGCAACTCAACCTCCCTGGGCAGCTTGTTCCAATATTTTAAAGTGGAGAAAAATCTTTGAGGGCAACCTATCTAGAAAGGGAGGCACAATCTTTTCACCTGTTTTGTTTGGCAGGCTAGACTACAAATTCTGTGTCACTGATTGCATTTTCAGTGGGTTTGCACAGCAATAGCAGGTTATCCAGGAGTTAAATCACAGTAAATCAGAAGCCACTGAGGCAAGAGGGGTAAGAACCCAGGGCAGGTCAGAATTGGTTTTGTGATGGTGGCAACCGAGCGCATGGAATGGGTGAGTCCCGCACCGCAGCAGCACCACCAGCCCCAGTAAACCATCCCATAATCACCAGCCTCGGCTCAGCCACTGAACCTGCCCAACAGGCTCGGGGTGACCCACTCCTGCAAAGCAGACCTTCTGTCGTCAGACCCCACGGATGAGGTAAGGAGGAGTCACGGCAGCAGCAGGACCTGGAGGGACAGAAAACACCCATTATCTCGCAGCCTGCCTTTCAGCACAGCCCGCTTGAACACCTGTAATTTTCTGAAGACACAGACAGGTTACAGGACTCTTCAAGGCTACTGCTTCTGGCAAGAATACTGCCAAGGAAAAAACCCAAACCCAACTTTGCTTTAAATTTAACCCTCTCTGGCAGGCATAGTATTTTTAGAAGCACTTAGTCCCGCATTAAAACTTCCTGGATGTGCTCAAACGCTTTCTGATGTTGCACTGAGGCAAATTACTGAAGATGGAGGCTCATAAATCCTCAGGAATTAGAGAACTAATTAAATGCCTGTGCGAGGTATTTGGGCTCAGAGCAATGGTGTGCAGGCCTGTGTTTGCCAGATACCCCAACTGAGTTTTGTTTGTTGCAGAGGTTCATGGAATGGCTCTTGTTTCCCAGGGTCCTGCAAGGAGAAGGTCCCTATGGAGCCCACGGCACAGACAGCCTGCTCATAAACAGACTCATGACCCCAGACTGCTCGGAGGAAGAATGATGGAAATAGAATCATAGAATCATAGAATCATAGAATCATAGAATCATAGAATCATAGAATCATAGAATTTTTAAGGCTGGAAATTACCCCTAAGTTCATCCAGTCCAACCATTAACCTACCGCCACCAAGTCTACCCTTAGACTATGTCCTCAAGCACCGCATCTACCCGTCTGTTAAACCCCTCCAGGGATGGGGACTCAACCACCTCCCTGGGCAGCCTGTTCCAATGCTTGATGACTCTTTCAGTAAAGAAGTTCTTCCTAATATCCAACCTAAATTTTCCCTGGCACAACTTGTCCTGTCACCTGTCACTGCGGAGAAGAGACCAACCCCCACCTCACTGCAACCTCCTTTCAGGTAGTTGTAGAGAGCAATAAGGTCTCCCCTCAGTCTCCTCTTTTCCAAACTAAACACCCCCAGCTCCCTCAGCCTCCTCGTAGGGCCTGTTCTCCAGACCCTTCCCCAGCTCCCTCAGCCTCCTCGTAGGGCCTGTTCTCCAGACCCTTCCCCAGCTCCCTCAGCCTCCTCGTAGGGCCTGTTCTCCAGACCCTTCCCCTGCTCCCTCAGCCTCCTCGTAGGGCCTGTTCTCCAGACCCTTCACCATCCTCGTTGCCCTTCTCTCGACACGCTCCAGCACCTCAACATCCTTCTTGAAGTGAGGGGCCCAAATATCAGAAGAAAGGCTGCTCTTGGCTCATCACATACTGATGGGTACCAAGAATCAGCATCGATCAGCTTCCATAGGTATTTCAATCACATTTTCAAAGCATGCAGAAGTGCTTAGCAGGCACACCCTATCTCCCTGGTGTTTGTTCCATGGCTCCTAATCCTTTATGTCGTTGCAACATTACCATACTGAATAAAGTACTGCGAGTAACTACATGGATGAGCCTCTCCATGCTTGCTGAGGTCAATGGTAGCACTTGTAGGTGGAGTCATTTAAGGATGGCTTCACTGGACACACCGGGCTCCAAAATGCCTGTTGAGAATTCAGATTATTCTAAGCAGTTTGCACAGCTATTCTCAAGAATGAGTCAAACAATTAAAGTAAAGACCTTGGACTATTTTTTTTCCTAATGAAGACCTTACTGGTTTATGTTTCTAAGCCCCTGGCTAGGAACCTTCCTTATTCCTCTTCAGGGCTGGGTACAGCAGAGCCTCCACTGACCGCATGCTGGGTGTCTGCACATAAACTTCCATTTAGGCTCCACTTTTGACAGTCATAGGCTTAATCAGTCTCTCCCTGTAAAAATGACTTTTCCCCCTCTGGGAGAAGGCAGCTTGGATGAAAAAAAATACCCAGAAAAAATAAATATACCTTTTTTTTTTCCCCCCTTAAAACTTCAGTTTGAAATATTGTTTTGGAGCAGACAAGTCGGTGGAGAGGAAGTCCCACACTGAAACCACCAAAGTCCTTTAGGATTTGAGGGAGTGGGATTATTTGAGTAGTTTCTGTGGGTGTATGTTTTCCCTGCACTCCCCTAAGAGCTGATTGACTCCCAGCATGTGCTGGCTCTGGGTGGGGAGCGCAGGGGGAGATTTGACTGACTGCTCCTCCACAATGCGCCTCATTGTCTTTTCTTCTCTTACAGCTGTTTTTTCTGAGTGTGGGTTTTGAGGGACTGTGTGTGTGGTTTTTTGTGTGTGAGGAGATTGGAAAAAAAAAAAGAAAAAAAGATTTAAAGGGCTACATTTGGGGGAAATCTAAACTCAGCCTCCACGTTTGCATGCTTTGAATTACACACCTAGATGCTTGCCCACTCGCTTTGTGTTGGCTACAGTTTTGCTCAGGCAAAAGCTCACATGGGAGTGCTCAGACTGTCTGCATGTGCAAATTGGAGGATTAGCTACCTAACAATTGGTCCAAAAACACAGAACTGGCGATTTACAGGCTCAGCCAAAATAACAGGTCACAGTCTCTGGTGGAGGGACTTGGCATCGCGTTACTGAAGTCAGAGGAGCTTCGCAGATTTACACCAGCTAAGGATTTGAGCATAGGTGTTCCCTGAGTGAGAAAAATCCAGTGGGAAAGAACTGCTCCATTTGGTTTATTTTCACAGAGCAGAGCCTACTGAAAGTGGTCAGTGTGCCAAAGAAGCAGGGATCACCCCACAGGCGTTTGTGTGTGAGCAATAGCATCTTAAGGGAATTCACCAATTTGTGCTGCGACAAAATTCTGCCATTCTTGCCAAGAAATGGGAATTGCTGCAGTTTGTGTCTTTTTTCTTTTCCTAAACAGTGGGGAAAATGGCATTTTTGTACTTAGAAACTTCAGGCCTGTACTTTTGCCATAGTAATTGCAGCTGTGTTGACCGTTGTAGCAAATGGCCACATCCCTTCTGATCACACACAAAGCTCCGTGTTGTCTGCATGCACTTTTCCAAACACTGGGGTGTCACTTGTCTACCTCCAGAAATGTGCTTCCTACACACTTTACTCACTTTTTATTCTTTCTTTCTTAACTCATTGCTCGATGTTGCAACTGATAAAGCAGCCTCTGGGACTGCCTCATTTATTCAGATCTACCGCAGCGGCATCTCCCCTTCCCTCACCTTCCCACCTTGCTTGGATGACTTGTAGGTACAGGATGGGTTGCTGGAATGGAAATGGTTTAGCAGGACCCATGATCACTGGAATCTGAGACCTACATTTTAAATGTGTCTATAATGTTACTGTTACTCATTGCTTTGTTCCACTGGGTGTGTCATCTGCCATTTTCCCTTAATGAAGAGCTGTTACAAGGCAAGTTTATTCACCCTTGCTGGGTGTTGGAAGATCAAACCACATGGGGTGACAAGATTACAAACACTTTGCTGGAGGGCTAAAAATACTCTGGAATGGGATGAGAGATTTAACATGTTCACGGATCCGCAATTTGCCAGCGAGTGGAAGGTGGTACCATTCCAGAGAGTGTAGGACCAATCACTGGGCAACGACGAGATGTGTAAGTTACAGGAAATATTTAAAATTCAACAAAATCTGCACTGACACCCAAGCCTCAAATAATGCTTCTAGGGATGGATTAATTATTCAGGCAGAAATCCGCACCCACCCAAGCTTGCTACCTGTGAGCCTGCCAAACCCAACCCAGCATTGCGTTCACAGCCACCCTTTAAACATTTGTATTATAATCGTACGGTTCTTTGGAGGCACTACTGTGGGGGATTGCAATGTGATGTTGCAATGGGAACACCAAGTAAATCACTAGTTTGGCAGGAGATAATGAGGATCTGTGTGCTACAAGCTCCTGAGAACATAGACAGAAGAACTGGCTGCATGGGAGGGTGAGCAGCCATCAAGATCCTGGAGCAGAATACAAGTCAGATTCATGAAGAAGCAAACAAGCTCTTCTTAGAGTAGGCCTACAAAGACAAATGGGTGTTTGCATTCAGCTGCTCAGGACATGATAATCAGCTCTGCAGAGTCCATTTCTGCAGATTCAGGAGAGGATTTTCTATCCAATAAAGAATAAAAAAAAAATAATAATTCCCAGGTTCTATTTGCGTGTTTCACTTCAAACTCACAGAAGTTTTTATGCATATATGTAAAGTTAAGCTGGTTTGGGTTTGGTTTGGGGTTTTTTTTTGAGTTCAGATGAAGATTTTTCCAAGGTCAGAGGAGAAAATACCATATGAAGCTCTTTGCCTTCTTCTGCAGCATGGGCAGCTGTCATCTGCCAAGGAGTGCCTGGTCTGATCATTTAACCTAAAAATTGGTAGCTATCTAGAGCGTCAGTGAAAGTTCTCACTCTCTCCTGCTCTTTTCCTGTGTCATATTAGTGCTTTTACTGAAGGTCTTGTTATAAGGTGTTGAGAAGTTCTTAAGTATGACAAAGACTGCCTGCACTGGAGATAGAAGTGGTGGAATAAAAATAAGCATCTGCCTGATGTTTGCTCATTGTGCCATAATATTCAGGGATTGATCCAGGTTCCCCAGAGTTTGAGCCACAGGTTTCTTAGATCTGGCCCTGATCTGATCTCAGATAAGGAGGCTGAATTGCACAAATGGCCTCACAGTGATTTGTGGTAGGAACAGGATCAGCTGTTTCCTTAAAACAACACAAGAACCATGACAACCTGGAAAGGGGAACTCACAGTGTCTGCACACAGAGGAGATTTCAACATCAGGCATAACCAAACTGGTGAAGAATGAAAGCCAAAGGGGGGCTGAAGGTCACAGGCTTGTGCAGAAGAGGTTAGAGAAGGTGGAAGTGGGTTTCTGAGCAACAAAAGGTTTAGAAGAGTTGAGGTGGAGGGAGCAAAGATGACAAAGAGAGCATGGGAGATTTCAGGGTGGTTTTACCTCAAACTACAGGACAAAAACATGAGAAGAAACAAAATAAGAGGAAACATTACCCAAGCTCTAGGGAAAAATAAACCAGAGATCTCTATAGCAGATTTAATCCCTGTGCCTCTTAACAGACTTACCCACACCTCTGCGCTTTGGGGAGATTCAGCCATGAACCAGATTGCACCTTTGCCCTCTAGCACATTTTTTCTGGAGAAAAAAAAAAGTGTGGAAAAGAATGATTTGCTAGGAGGAATGTGCTATAAATCATCTAAGCAGAAGTAGAGGGTTGACATCATTTTTCACTTATATCTTGTTGATAAGAACGTGATTTCCAAATCATCAGGCCCTAAACAGAGATACTTCAAAAGCCTTCAGAAAAAATTACCTGCACAGAGACAAAGTTGCAGAACTGGACCCTAAGTGGAATTAAAAATGGATCAAGCAAGAGTATATAACGATGAGAAAACATTTAAGCAGCAGTTGACAGTATTTTAGGGACACTTGTTGCCGAAACATAAATAGGATCACAAAGAAGGACGCATATGCACAGTCAATCACCACAGCAATTATTCAGTGAAGGGGACTGGCTATTAGGAAGAGCTGGATGGTGCAAAATCAGAGCTGGGGAGGATGGAGTAGAGAAGCGACACCTGTTACCCAGAGATAAAGAGGGCACCAAAATGAAGAGATCATGAGGGTATATACAGAGCTGCAGAAGGTTATCCTGCCGAGCAGTGTTTGTGGTGAGAGCAGGGAAAGTGTCAGCGTGAGGAGGAGTGCATGAGTAAGATGAATCATTCTGAGAGTCTCGTGAGCAGCAGAACCAATGTAGCCCTTGGACATACAGCTCAAGACTGATTTTCACAGGGGATGAGCTCATAGAGCAGGTTGAGTGGAAGCACTGATAAAATCACTTTCCTGAATCTGGGTACCTATTTCCTAAGACTCAGAAGCACTTTATATCTTTAAATGCACTGGAAAATGGGCTGAAACAAGGTAACAGTACCAAAAGCGACTAGGGAGAAACTGGTGGCCACACGATAGCCACAAGCAGCCTTGTGTTGGTGCTGCAAAACCAGGCTACAAAGGAGAGCTGGTCTGTCTGTCATCTCCTGTGTGCTGCAGTGGGATATTCTCATTCAATTATTAGCAACCTGGTTAACAAAAGACACATGAAAGTGTTGGCAAACTGGAATCCAGACTAATGTGGTTGGATTACTTCTTTTTAACTGTTATTTCCTTTTGACTGCACTTACCTAGTAAGCCACTACAAGTGCATTGAAGCCAATGGCACTTGCTCCCAGCTCTGCTGCTCAGTGCTCTGTGGTCTTAAAGAGCTGGGTTATCCTGACCATGTTTGCTTACCACGTGAAGTCCCAGACTGCTGTAACTCGTGGTGGTACAATCAGCTCCATCTGTAATAAAATGGCAATTAAGAGACACTGGGAGGTTTTATTACCTGGAATAGTTGAAACACTTGCAGATGCATTAATGAAAGGACTGATCAAAGTTTACTAGTATTAATTATGTTTTCAGGCACTTCACTGCTTCCTACTTCTCAGCAAGGGCCAGAAGGAGAGGCATCAAAGAACTGCCACAGCGGTGGTTGTCCCTGTAACATCACCACCAGCAGCAGTCAGGAAGTCCTGTTAAAAACTCCATTTTCCTCTGGGAAAAAAAAAAAATGACTTGTATTTCTAGGCTTGAGTACTTTGAGTAAAGTCTGGATGTGTAACTGGAATTGCTGAACATTTTAAGCCAAGTCTAATGGTCCAAGTTTTTCCCAGGGCTTTTACATTCAGCTTCCACAAGCCAAAGAACCAAGGCCAATGCATTCTTATGTCCTGAGGAACGACCAAGAAAAATGTTTCTAGAAACTTCTAGAAAAAATACTTAGCACTGTGGCTGAACCCTGAAGAAATTAACCTCAGAAAAGACTGAAAATTAAAGCTCTGTATAGATTTGCCTGCTAATTATTCTATGAAATTGAGTGAGGAATCTTAAATAGCCTTTAGACTTAAATACACATTTTCAAATCCATTATCATTACTTCTCATCTGCCTGAAAGGAATACCCTAAATACAGAGAGTGCTGAACAATTGCAAAGGAAGGTAAAGTCATTGTTCAGAGAAATGCAGAATCGGTGCAAATATAAGGGAGAGGCAAGTGGTAAAATAAGCAAGGAAATGAGCATTACTACAGCAGGCAGATGGCCGAGCTGGGTAGGAAGGGATTTCTCTTCCTGCAAAATATTTGAGAATTTTATAATGTTCCCAACCCACACTCAGATGAAGCCAAATCTTTTCAATGTGTTTTGCTAAAACTATTAATAAAAAAATAAAAATAAAAAACCAAATACCTAAACAGTTTGGCTTTCAGCAACCTCAAAAAAATATAATAATCACCAAACTGAAAGAATAATTTGAAAACACTGGAAATAGCCAGAAGCTGGATGTTTTCTGCTTTGGGTTTGTTTGTTTTTAAGCAAGTAGCTGGAAAGTTTCTTCCAAAAGAATGAAAAAAGTGAATTTTTTTTTTCTTTCCAAAATACTTTGTGGGGAAATACTTGTGATTTTCTGCTCACCATACTTTGGAATCACATTGTCAGGAGCAGCAAATTGTCTCCTCCCTAGAGCCTGGGAGCTGCAAGCTGCAAGAGTGCCATGACTCAGGAGATGTCATAGCTCTTCATCATTTTGCAGAGGGTGTAAGATGTGACGTGTGGGACTCAGGAAGGTGAACTACTGTTGACTCCTTTGTCCTGAAGAGGGAACGGTGGGTCCCTCAGTATTCCCAGTTTCCCGTGGGCAAGATCCCTGCAAGATTACCTCAGCAGTAGCTGACCATTTTGTTTAGCTGGCACTTAACACTTCTCAGGACGCAGCTTTTGAATCCCATGATGACCAACACAGGGTGCAGGAGATATTCTGCACTAAGGGGCCGCAACCCTCTGAAGAGCTGCTGCAAGGAAACCTTTCAGTAGAAGGCCACAAACAAAAGAGCTCCTGGGAGCTGGATGTGGGCACTGCTGATGGTGCATACCTTCTCCCAGACAAAATTTTCCAGCTCTCCATTGCCTTGGCAGGTCGTTTCCAGCTGTGTCCAGGTCTCCACAGTTCATTAGAAACTTTGGCAACTCCAGGCTGCCCAGTGTGATGCCCTGCACTTTGAAGCTCTACACAAAGTTTCAAGCAAAGCAGTAGAACTATGCTTTGTCCATCCAAGCCTCTTTTTTTTCCCTGCAGGTGCACTGGGGAAAGGCCATGTGCCTTTTCACACTCACGTGTGGAAGGGCTGGCCCTTTGCCGCTGCTGTGCAGTGCCTTTCCAGCAGATGCGAGGGCAAGCAAGGACAGGCACATAGCAAGCAGGGGCACAGGCCAGTAGACACCCAAAGCAGCAGAGCTGGTGCATTTATCATTAGCTTGGTGCTAGTAAATGAGCAGAAAATCTGAAGAACCACCCAGTTCTCAGGCAATTTTTTTCCTTTTTAATTTCTTGTCATGCACCAGGAAAGTATTCCCCTTCACTGATGAAATAAAGCTGCCATACATCACACTGGTTCCTGCAGTCTTCCCTTTCCAAGTAGCCCCTTTTAACCAGTCTACTTGGTGTGTCATTTGTGGGAAGTCAGGGATCAGTCTTCAGAAACCTGAGGTTGTTGGGCTTTGGGATAGGGCATGACACCACCCTTCAGAGACTGACAATGGGGATCCAGGGCTTAGCTCCAGGACAGCCCTGGCTGTCTCAGCACCTTCTGCTAAGCTGGTAGGATACTCAGCATCTTACCTCAGGAAAAGAGCAGTCCAACCTCATCCTGGCAATGCATCGCAGGTTGATGACGTGAGTAATGTCTGTCAGCATTGACAACAGCAGTTTGGCTTTAATTACTTTTTATGATTGCTCCCAGCACAATGGCACATATTTATAGGCAATGCTGCCCTTTATTAAGGTAATCAAATGCTTTGTGTGTGTGTGTGTGTGTGTGTGTGTGTGTGTGTGTGTGTGTGTGTGTGTGTTAAGACCCCATCTGTAGTAAATTATAACTTTGCCAGACCTAGAATATCCAGGCTGAAGTTTTTCCATATCAGTCATTTACCAGAATAAAAATTCAACAGATTAGCTGCTTCACTGAATATCTGAGCAAAGATTTTGGTGATGAGCATAGAGATAGGATAGGATAGGATAGGATAGGATAGGATAGGATAGGATAGGATAGGATAGGATAGGATAGGATAGGATAGGATAGGATAGGATCAAAGCTATGGAAAACCAATACTGTATCTCTAAAGCTTTGCAGGACAGAGGAACTTGTCAGTTGGTTTTGGACTTATTTGCTGGTTTGATTTGTTAAACAGATTCTCTTCTATAGCAGGGAATGGACACACACAACGAAAACATGCTCACAGCATAACTGCAGATTGCAAGGAATATTTCTTGCATTCCTACATTGTTTTCACTCAAATGAACTGCTGCTAAGCTATACCTAAAACCTATGAGACTGGCCAGAGGCACTCATTGACACGTATAGTAATTCTATTGGATTATTGAACCATCCTCAAGAATTTTAAAGAGAAATTTAGCCACCAGGACAGATGTATAGAGCAGCTCCAAGTGCAAAATAATATGTATTTCACTGTAGTGCTGAAATCTCCCTCCAGCCCATGAGGGACACTTGTAATGGGCACAGAGAATCCAATTGCTTTCAGTATTTGGTGAAAAGGAAACAATCTCTTCATTTATTAATTTTTAGAAAATGTTATGACATTTGTACAAGGCAATATTGGTTTTGCAGCTATAGATCTTGCACAGACTGACTCCTGTGTTTAACTTTCTATATTGTAAATAGGTCCCATTGACTTTCATGAGCCTGCTTGTAAGTAAAGATAACTTAGAGGATCAAAGCCCTATAAACTGTGTCATTAAATTTTAAGAAGTCAGAAGCTGCATGCTCCCTTCCCAGGCTGTACCAGAATCTCCCATGAGTGCTAATGAGACCAGTTCTCATGTCAGTGTTCTCTGGACATCAGATGACACAGATTTGATTTTAGTCTTGATTGCAGAGATGAAAATAAGCAATAACTCATGGAAATCATTGTAGGTATATGTGGTAGTCAAACTATAGGTGATAAAGTTCATGTTCATTTGGGGTGCCTGTCTGAAGTTCAGGTCTATACTTAATACATATGATGCATCGGGTCAGTACAGTAGAGCTCATTAGAATTGATTCTCCATGTATTTGTCAATAATTCCAGGAGCAGAAGAACAAAGGGGACTACACCAAGAGTAACAGACTCATTCAGCTCAGGAATGTGTGGGAAAGACAACTCAGATTTTAGCCAAAGTGATTGACTCCTTGTAAGAGAGTTTTCCTGAAAGTCAGGGTTTTGCTGATAGCAAGGTTTCATGAAGTAGGAAGTGAGAAAAGAGATGTGGGGAGGACTCAAGAACCTTTTGAAGCCACTGCAGAGATACAGGAGAAGAAGAGGGCAAAACCATCATCTCAATCTTGTTTCCACGTGTTGCTTTTTCTACAGCTATCTTCAAAACAAACAAAAAGTAGAAGTTGCTGAAGAACCCTCAGGAAGAAGATGCCCTTTTGCGATACCTAACGTGCAGAACAAAGAAGGATTTCCAGTGATTCTGGGACTGAATGAGACACTTTCCCCTGCAAACCACCCTGACCCGTTTCCCCAGCAGAGACCCAGGTTGTGGGGGAGCCCTGGTACACCCCAACCATCACTGGCAGTGTGGGAGGCTGTGAGGCCAGGACTGCAAGGCACCTTTGGGAACACCTCTGCCCTGCAGCCTCCTCGTGATACCTCAGAGTATGTGAAAAACACCCTGTGTGGGACTTCTTGCTTCATTCCCAGACTTTTTTTGCAAGATATCCTCCAAGAGGACCAGCTGTGAGTCACCTCTGCAGTACTTGGCGATCATCTCCTTACAAAGGTAGGGCTTTCCCTGAAGTCTGCAGGCATTTCTGTCAAATGGGGATTTATCTGAATTGAGAAGCTGGAATTTGAAGGCAGATGAATGAGAAAGCAGTCACTAGAGCAAACTCCTGCCACCACGCAGCTCATGCTCCTTTCCAATACCAGAGAGAGAGCAGCATCTACTACAGGTTCCAGTTAGCACCAAAGCCACAGGGGATACCTTGTGTTGGGGCAAACATCACTGAAAAGGTAGATGGTAAAACAAGTATATTCTGGGCAGGGGAGACCAATAAATCATTCATGAAAAGAATAGGAAGCATCATAGCCAGGGCAAAGAGAATGCTAATTTGCTTTGCAACCTGATCAAATAGAACGACTGGCCTTGAGGGATGCAGCCATTTTGGGGGTTGATTGCTAGAGTTAATACAGAGCATTAACTTTGCAGCTTTGCTCCAGGCAGAACTTGTCCCAAGTGATCTAAAACTTTCAATGCACTTATTCTATCAGAAGATTTGTGTGTGTGTGTGTGTGTGTGTGTGACTGCCTAATTAATGAGCTTCTTTTCAATATTAATATGCAGAAAAGTTTACTGCCTTAAAGGTGTGTCAATATATACATTTTTCTGGTTAAAGAAGCTTGCCTTCGGCTATTCTAAAATATAAAAGCTATTAATTAAAGTATACAGTGATTTAGAAAAAAAGGATCGAATTGCTGAAATCTCTGGGGAGAATTGCTACAGAATTTATACCAAATGTCTCAATAAATTGATATGCTAAAATGAGTAACCTGAAGTATTTTAGTAAAGATTTTTCACAAAGCTTTACCTACTCCCTCCCACCCATCAAAGAATACCATCAAGGGATTTCAGCCCAAGCAGAATCAAGAAAAAACAAATGCACAAACTCCTCCCAAACCTGTTGAGTCGCTCCTTACCCTGTGTAAGGACCTACAAGGACCTGAGAAGCACAGAGCCATCGTTGTGTTAAATGTCACACCACCACCAGCTAACACTGCTGGCCTCCTCTCCAGGCAGGCATGCTCACCATCTGCACAGAAACCCCAGCCCCATCTCAGCCCTATGTCTAGAAGAGGCCAAGTGTCACCAGAGTAGTCCTTCTCCAGACATCCTCCAGTTGGTGCCTTGGCATGGCCCCCCCACAACACAGCCAGGGCCAGCGGTGCAGACAGACCTTTCCTGAGGCTCAGCTTTCCTTGCAGGGTGCAGCCTGCAAAGGCATTCCCCACCCTGCACCTTGTGTCTGGGAAAAACCAGCAAGGATGGAGAAGAAGAAGTAACATTATTGCTTTCAGTTTTACATGAGGGAAACTGAGGTATGAATGCAAGACAGATCTCAAAAGTAATTTCCTCATTATTTCTTTTGCCTAAAGAGCTTCAAAAAGAATTTTCTCCAAGTGATTTTTGTCAGAGGTTACACTGGAAGCCTCTGGAAAAGCCAAAGGCCAATTGTTGTGTACAAAACCAGTATTTTAACTGTATGACTATTCTCTCTCCCCAGTGGGTGCCTGTATGAAACATTTGCCAAACTGAGCCTGAAACTATCCTTTCTCTTCTTAAACTTCCCAGAGCATATCATATTATCCTTTCCAACCTGGCAAATCCTGCCACAAACCCCCACCAGTGACTGCTTAACCTGCTGGGTGTTGCTTTGCAGGAGAGTAAAGCCCTTCAGTGAGTCCTTCCAGTCTGTCTGGACCCCAAATTACTGCCTGTAGATACTGCAGCAAACACTACAGCAAAGTGAAGGAGAGAAATTCTCTCATTTTAATCAGCCTGATGAGCTGGTAGGGAAAACCAGCAGATGTCCATGATGCAAAGTTGGAGTAAAGGACAAGCAGTGGTGAGGTTGTAAACAACCCACATGCCTCTTCCTAGTGGGATGCTTGGGAAAATTGGGTGGGTTTCTTGAGCAAAGATCTGGTCAGCAATCTCTTATTTTGAAAATATAGCACCAGAACTTCTTTCTTGGTGAAGTGATTATTATATTTTATGTGAGGGATTTAATTAGCAAGAGCTAGCTGGTTGCTATGAGGTGACAGAAGTAGTAGCAGGGTTCAGAGAATCTTTAGACTCATTTTGTTTCCCACTTGCAGGGACTAACATAAAGGTGGGAAAATAAGTCAGAAAAATGAAGAATTGTTAAATACACTTTTCCTTTCTTCCCTGTAGTTGTGAGGAAGTTCTCCATGACATAGTAGATAATCAGCTGCTCAATGTAGTGTTACAGAGTTTAAAAAAGTCATATGCTCTTTAGATATTATTTTATCTCTAATAAATATACTGAATATGGGATTTTTCATGATGCTTTGATCTCAGTGAAGCATATACCAGCTGGGTTGCTGCCACCCCTCTAATGAGCGGTGTCGGAGGCCCTACATAAACAAAGGCTAGTAAAAGTGGGGAGGAAGAACACAAACTCTGACACCCCCCTTCCAAAGTAGGTCAAGCTCCTCCAAAGTCCTGGCTGCATCATTGCATTGTAGGAGCAGACACACATGCAGGATGAAGAGGTAATGGCTTAGCCACTCACTGCTGAGGACAGGTTTGCACTGGGTGATACGTGAGGCCATTCAAAGGCTTTATTTGTGTGTACAGCAGAGCAGCTCCATATGGCTTATCTGATACCATGGCTCAGGAGTGAGGGCTCTGGCAGACAGAGCTGCAAAGGACTGAGATGTTGCCATAGCAGATGCCTCATGTCTGGTCCAAACCTATCCTGGACTTGCTTGCAAAATTGTAAATTGCCTGTAGAAAAGGTAAATGAAGATGTTCCTTCTAGGATCAAAGTATAACAGAGAAATATGTAGTGAAAAACTTGAGATGTAAAAGGTTTCAGAGACTGTGCTGTAGCTGTCCCATATTCAGTCACCTTTTAGTCCTTGTTAGATGGTGTGTATGTTCACAGACATCCCTTGCTGCCTCCAGAGGAATGGATGATGGGTTCTGAGCACTAACCAGGGGCCAGGCATTTGGAGAGTTAATTTGCTCTAACTGCACTGCTCAGAACAGACCCTCCACACATGGGCTTTTTAGGACCAGGAGCATCTCTGGCTTCCAAGCCCAGTGCAGTCCTATCTAGTTCACAGCTGACATCTAAAGTGCTGCAGTCATATTACTAGTAAACCAGCTAAAACAGGAAAGGAGGCTTTTACCTGCTGCCAGCTCCTGTAATAACGTGTCCTAAGTGTGCTTTCTTCTTGCTCTTTCAAGTCATGCACGCACAAGTTACTTTACAAAGTGGTCTCTTGTCTGAGCCTCACAAACTTGTTTTACTCATAACGTGTCTTAGATTCTAGCAAGGACTGCCAGAGGGGAAGCAGCGTTACACTGGATTGCACCACAGAAACCACCCAACTTAAGTGGATTACTCTTTTTGCCATGGGCTGACTTGCTTATGCAGGTCTGCTTTGTTATCTAATGTCTGTTACGACACAGGAAAAAAATACCGAGCTGAGCAAGGCCTGTTCTGTGATCTGGATTATCCACTCTGCTTCCCTGTGGGAGCTTTAGGGAAAGATTGTTCTGCATTGACCAAAAAAAAAAAACACCTTCTCCTGAAAAACCTATCTATGGGAGAAGACACTGGCAGCATCTGTCTTTAAAGTGAGCTTCTCAGTGGCCTGCAGCTGCTTGGAAGAGGCTTTTAGGCCTCCAGTTGGTAAAGCCTGTGCCATGGTAAATCTGAATGCTGACCTGCAGGCTGTCCAGATCCCTCCGATTCCATCCCTAACGTTTCAGCTAAGGGACAGTATTTTGTTTCTGCTTGATTTTGCTTCAGAGTTTAAATTTTTGGAACAGAATTAGCACACCTGAGACTTTCACAGTAAGTTTGCAAGAGATGGGCTGGGATTCAAGGAAGCTCCCTTTAATCCTGTCTTCTGGGTGTGGGTTTTCCCTAAATCTCATTTCCTATTGTAGGTTTGAATGGTCTCTGACTCCAATTAGCATAACACAATAAAAACAGAAGGATGAGTTTCAGAGGATGTGTTTCAGTGTCAGAGGTATCATAACTCAATGTTGGGCAAAGGATTCCTCTCTCCCCTGCCTCCAGACTGCCCTGGCCCTCCTAGAAAGAGGATTTTAGCTCCTAAAACATGAGCTTTTTGAAGAGCAGTTTAAGGGCTCTTTGCTTCTGCTCTCAGTGTTCTCTGTTTTCAGGTTTTTGCCACATCCATGAAGGCTGGAAACCTCTTAATTAATGCTGAAATGCTGGTGTATGCATATGACTCCAAGGTCTAGGGCTTTAAGAAAAATACTGAGTATCGTGAGACTCCTCGTAAAACCATGACAGTTAGCTAGCTGAATACACAAAGAGCAGTCTTGTGCTTTTTTTTTTTTTCTTTTAAACTTACTTCTATTTTAGAGTAAGGAATCCTAGAAAGAAAAAGAGCAACATGCCCACAAAAGATCCTTGTATCATGCAGCAAACTTTCCAGTATAAAACTACCAGCTCTGTTCCCCTGAAAAGGGGTCACTTTTGAAGATGCAGTCCATCAGACAATGCACCTGTGTGTAAAGGTATTGGAAATGCTTCTTGGAGAAGCCAGAAGCTGCCAGTTGAAAACTGATGGTTTAAAATGTGAAGGATCAGAATGCATCAACTTTATACTAATTTATATACCACACTAGACAAAATAAAGGAGCTCTTAAAAAGAAAGGGTAAAACCAAACAAGGAATCCAGGCTGTCACTGGTTGTCCTCCAGTAATTTTGAAACCTGGTTGAATTTAGAAAACTAAAAAGAGTCCCTGAAACGTCTGAACAGAAATGGTGTTTGTAACTTGAAGTGGTGATGAGAGTTTCCCTTCTCATTGTGAGCAGATTATTCCAGTTTCTTCAGCACTGGTGTGTCAAGGAATTCAAAACAACTAACAAAAAGAGAAAAGGTAGTTTTGTAAGCAGTGAAATGACTGCAGTAGTGAGGTCTGTGCATGCTAGCAAGGTGCAAGGACTCTTCCCACGAAGGGAAGAAAACAGCAGATGACAAGTGGTGATACTGCCCTATTCCTTCTAGGGCTACCCTCCTCCATTGACTGGGATGCTTGGAGAGATGTTAAACTACCTTTGGGCTGGATTTTTTCATTGACAGTAAGAATTTTTTTCAACTTCATACACCTCCATGGCCAATTTAATCCCAGTCATCCTGCTGGAAGTGACCTAGAGATGAAGGACCACAGGGGCAACCCTCTTCACAAGTGCTCCTTTGAGGAAAAGAGCCATTAACCCAAATTGCTTGGCAGCTCTACGATATTCTGGCAGGTAATTTTTGCAGTGCAGTCAGTCCCTCTCAGCCCCCGTGGCTGCACAAGTTGCTCCAAATAACTACAGTAGCTCTGATCAGGAATTACTGTGATTTGTCAGCTGTAATATAAACCCAGCGAGCGTTTTGATGCTTTTGCCAGCAACATGTGAAAGAAAATATTTGAGTGAAGCTGTCTAAGCCAGGTTGGGTAAAGGAAAGAGGGAGGTAAAAAGCCAACCTGACCTGCCCAGATTTATTTCATGCCGTGATGAAACCAGCCCACTGCCTGGATTTAAGACTAGTGGATATATTTAATCTGCTTGAATAACTCCTGATGGGTGTCAGGCTTCTTCCTCCTGGAAATTATAATCCAATCCTGCATACCATCTAAATAATACAATAACCTACTATAATACTGTAATATCTCTTTTCTTGGAACAATTACAAATAGCAATGCAGGGGGTGGGGGTGGGGGAAGCATGCTTTTGAAAACAAAAACAAACACAAACTTCCTTCTGACAAGAATTGCCTCATCTTGGACAGTGAGAGGTTTTTTTCACTGTTGAGGAGTGGAGAAATCCAGTTTGGAGCAGGAGGCAGGGAATCCACGCTGAACCTAAAGCTTCAAACGCAGCTCTCACTGCTGAATCGCTCAGGAACTGAATGCCAGACAGCTGTCAATAACCCTACTAGATAACTACTGGGGAAAAAAAAAAGGAATGTTTTCTGGTCCAAGTGGAAATTCTTGAAGTTCATTGAACTTAGCTAGTGATAAATGCCAGGGTGCTGCAACGTGGAGCAGTAGTGATGCTCATTACATCTGTATAACTGTATATACAGCTAAATACATATATATTATATATAATTATATATGAAGTTATGTATGTGTATACATATAGCTACATGTATTTTTTTCAATAACCCAGGAGTTAGGAAAATTCAAGTTGAAAGTTCTTGTCTTGCACTGAGACCTTGGAGGAGGACACCCACCTTTACCTCCGTGCCTCACAAGAGCCTGTTGCAGACTTGGGTTCAACCTTTTAACGGACTCTTTTATAAACCTGTGTTCTCTGAAAGGACAGTACTTCAGTGTGCATTCAGTTGAGCTTTTCTTCCTCTTGCATCTGCATATGCTGTGTGACATGCAAGTGCGCTGAAGGTTAATTGTTACTCTAGGATATTATGTTCCTTCTCTCTTTTGTTAATTTTGGGGGCAAGGTGGGAAGAGGATACTTGAATGTTGCTGGAAATGTCGATTAAAGCAAATGTTTGCCTTAAAAGAAAAAAAGAAAAAATAAAACCCTAACTAGTCCAAAGGCACTGCTCCTTTGAACAAAACTTGTATTAGAAAGAAATAAAAAAAATCCCTGCTGCTTTGGGTGATCCTGTATCCCACAGATCAGATTTGAATTTGGAACATCTATTCCTTTTTCTTTGGTTGTTTTGACATTAGCATAAGCTTTATTCCTTTACTCTCTGTGGCTTAAACCTCCAATTAATAAAATCAGAATTAGCCCAAATAACTCCAAAGATGTGAGGGTAACAAGGGAACAAAGCAGGTATTGCATTTTCCAGCTCTCCTTTTGATTCTCCTGAGTAGAGGAGAAGCTCATACTCTTCATACTGCATGCAAACTTCTCAGGAGGGTATGAGTAGGGAACTTGGGAGCAAGAAGAAAAGGAAGGGAACAGGGGCTGGCCAGAGCTCCAGGCTGGCCCACAGCCCCAGTCCAACTGTCTGGTACAAAGGGGTCCAAGCTGATGAGCAATTTAGGATTTTATTTAAAAGTATTCCCTGCTCATGCTGTGGAAGAGACGATCCATTTCCAGCCCAGTTTAAATGTCTTGGCAATGCCAGTGCAGCCAAAGCCCCAGTGCCAGCCACGGGACCGCCTGGTGCTCCTGGAGGAGGCAGAGCCATTAGGTTCACGTGAAGTGACTGATGGACTGCCCACGAGCACCCGGTGGGTTCATTTTGAGCTCTGTCTTTTTAATTCCAGCATCTCTCTCATCCATGTGAACCACAGGGGAGTGAGTATATGAGGGCTTCTACCCAATTACACCTCTCTTTAACAATGTAGAAAACCAGGGAGCTGCTCAAAACCTATCTGAGGTAGAGGGAATATTTAGCATCTAAGAAGATTTATGTCCGTGACCTTCTGGATGTAAGGTGGCAAAGCAGCCCATGCTGTGCTACATCTAATATGCATATTCATGGCTCATTTATTCATGAAAGAAATGACTGGATTAGCAATGGTTTGAAGGACACTGATCATGAAGTTGAAATGCACTCAAGTTGCTCACAAATTAGAACTCCATCATTTTTTGCAATAAATTGGTAACCATTGTAAATCCTTGGGTATCGGTGTTGTTATTGGAAATACTATGTTGTATTTTATTGGATTGGAAACATTTCACAGCTATCAACCTGTCAATTATTTTAGCACAACACAGGGTTTCTCATGATGATAGATGGTGATTCTAAATAATTTTTATAAAGTATTTCTACTTACCATGGTGTCAGGAAGCCTGCCTGCCTGTGAAATATTGTGATTTTTGAAGCACTCACCTGATAACGCTCCTTAATTGTGTAGCATTAATCTAGGTGTCAATCAAATACTTGCAAGGTAATATATGGATTTTTTTTCTTGAGGTTTTCATAGAGGGGGGGAAATTAAGATCACAGAAAATTGTTGGCAGCATATGAAGGAAGAAGCAATGCCAGACTCGTAACCAATCGTAAAAATGTGTGTTATAAAGAATAAAGAAAAGATGAACCTTTTTCACTAATTAACTCTACTTTTACTCAGAATGAAGATGTCTTCAAGCAACATGTTTTTTTCTCTTTCTCTGTCCCCACTTCTAACACACTGAGTGAAAAGAAAAACATCCCAGTTTTACATGTCTTGAGTAGATTCAAACATCTGTGAATAAAGAAGGTGCTAGACATTAGATACCTTCTATTTAAGTTTCAAAGTCTTTTTCAGAGATCAGTAAAAGATATTATTTAACCTCACAGAAGTAAAGGAGGCTGCATTACCCAAGATCTTGCAGTGAAGTAGAGGCAGAGACAGGTCTGGTACCCTATGGTGTATATGAAGTGGTATACCCATGTTCTGAAGCATCTGGGAGGTCAAGGACATCAGGAGCAACTGCCTCTGACCTTGAAGTGTTGGCCCCCTTTGCAATCAGCCAGAAGGGCTGAGAGGGAAAGAGAAACATCCAAGGATCACAGCACACAGCAAGTGGCCTGCTTTAGTAACACTTCATCCCTGGTCAGGCATTGCCACACCAGAGGGGACTGCCTGGAACTGCCCCGGTGCTGGGGTTGCCATCAGATCTTCCTCTGAGCCTGTGCAGGGAATGAATCCTGTCCCAAGTGTGTGCTCAACCACAGCCCCCCCTGCTGCGGCTCCTGCTTTTGGCTGTATCACTGGCATCGGGGGGGCTTGAGGCCACAGTCTCATTTACCTGCTTGGAGATCTTGGGGTGGAATAAGAAAGGCCAAAAAAAAAATGCAAAGCTGCACCCAGAGCAGCCCTACAAAACCAAGACATTTAAGGCATGATGTGCTGGTCCTGCAAGTGTACATGTGCCAGGAGGATCCCAGTTTCCATGGCAGGGGTCTCTGCCACCAATCCCGAGCAGTCTGACAGCACTGGCCAGTCTGAATACCTGTGGCAGAACTGGACTCTAGGTGGTCTGCTACTTAGCCCTATTTATACATCACACAGCCTTTTCCAGCCATTAAACTGATTTTATATGTGCAAGCCTGTTTCAGCAATTAGAGCAAAAAAATCTTTATAGCTCTTTTGGTTTGAATTGGGCTGGTTTCAAACCCAGGTACTAAAATGGATAAAATTGTCTTGAAAAGCAAAGGAATTACACTGTACTCTGAGCTCCTCGGCATCGTGTTATGAAAGACACAAAGATAATATTTGTATAAATTAAAGCTATTGGAGACGTATGGTATTTCAGTTTCTGCTTCATTAAGTTGTCCTCCAGCCCTGAACATCCCTACATCTATTCTGCAGCACTTTTCTATTTTAAATTTAATCTACCCTGCTGTAGAATGAAAGCTTAAAAGGATATTGCCTCTTTAAATTAAATGTGGAAAAAAAAAAGAAACCCAACCACAAAACAATGGTGGAATTCTTCCTGAAGTGAATGCAATCTATTATATAAGTTCTAGAATTCATAATATTTTCATATGTCCGTTAGTCTCCCTGCTAGTTCAGCAGTATATTTCTTCACTATTTCACTATCACTACAATTACATTTTTTGTCATTGATTGTTAAGACCAGAAGAAACCACTGTGACCATCTAATCTGATTTCACATGTATAATAGAGCATAGGACATGTCTGGATTAATTCCTAATTTTATTAAAATGTCTCTTGGAAGAATATCTGATCTTTTGCCTCAAGTTTCCAAGCAGTGGAATATACCTTTGCAACATGAGTTGCAACACGAGTTGTTCCACTCACCCATTATTTTAGCTTTACCATTACAAAAAAAAAGTGTGCTCTGTTTTGAGTAAGCAATTTCCTCTTCTTCTTCTATTTAGATATTGGATCCTTCATCTGTGGGATTTTTTTTTTCTTTGTATGGAATAGATGAGAACAAAATCACCACTGAAGCTTCTAATTCGTGGTGAAAATACCAGGACAATGATATTCTCACTATTATCCTCATAAATTTTCTGAGTCCCACCACCAGCTAAACAACCATTGCATCTGTGCTAGCTGGTCCAAAATAAAATTATTTAATCCATGTTTTTGTGGGGATTATCCACCCAATTCAGACCTATATTGGTATCTGCCTCCCTGTCACATACAGGGTTTTCTCACAAGGGTGGGCATCCAAGGGTCTCCTTTCAGATGCTCCAGCTCTATCTGCCCGTCTAGGAAGCAAGAGACAGGGATGGGGCTTGCTACTGCACCCAAAGGTGCACTCATTCCCAGAGGTGCTTGGCACTGTTACTTTCCTGCCTTGGTCTATCAAAGCTGTTCTGCTTCATACAGAATAACCTGGGCCAGAGGGAAGGAAAGCGATTGCACACATGCATGTACAGGCAAATGGGTAGGACATTACATAGGCACTCAGCACATAAATCCTGCTGCAACGTCAGGTAGATCTGATGGGAATGCTCTGAGAACACCTGAGCAAATTGAGCTTTAAACTGGGAGAGGCAGAATAATATCTTATATTCATGTACATGAATTAGACCTAAGCTTGAGATATGTGGCAAGCTGCTTCTGGCCGTGCCAGGGGCAGAACTTCAGGGGCCTTGAGAACTTTACTGCTGATACTGCAGGTGCCTCCAGTCTGTAAGCTTGAGGAAGAGTCTGGTGGGGATTTTGAGGCTCTAAACAGAAGACCTAATGTTCTTAGTTCCCATAATAGGTGTTCAACTTCTTGTGTGTTGCTGGGTCATCAGGTCCTTGAAGGACAGGGGTGGGGTGTATTGCAAAACATCTTGAAGTTATTGTCCTGCTGGTAGAATCAAGTTGCTTTGGAGATGGGTAAGTTCCTAGAAATAGAGTTAACAGAATGTGGGTGGAACAGATACCCAGAGAGGTGGTGGGATCTCCACCCCTGGAGGTTTTCAAGACTTCTTGAGGCAAAGTCATGGCTGGCCTGATCTAGTGTTGGCAACGATCCTGCTTTGAGTGGGAGGTTGGATGAGAGACCTCCAGAGCTCCTTTCCAGCCAACATTTTTATCGTGTGGAAGCATGGAGGGACGTAGTCAGGGAGGGTTTTCTGTAGTCATCTTGGAGTCATCAGCAGGTTCCCTAATGGGAAGCAGCTCCTCCCACACTCCAGCAATGAGAGCAGGCTCTCGTGGGCGTTCTCCGTGAAGGCGCCTTGGGAAAACGCAAGTGTAGTCCGGGGAGGGGGAAATTACTGTGTCACAGTAAAGAGCAATTAAAGAAGTCAACTGAGATTTCAAGGAAAAAGCATGAATCTATAGGGTGCATTAGTTAATTAAAACAGAAGCATCATCTTCAGGCCGTTTTCATTCACAGAAAGCTTCCGTTTCCTGCTAAAGGCAGATTGAACTGGTGACAGTAGCTCAAGACGACTGTGGTTGCTTTTGGAATGAAGTAGTTTGTTCAGAGGAGGAACAAACACACCCCTTCCCTGGAGTCCCAAGTTCTTGGCTGGAGGAGCTTCCAGCCCTGCTGTACTGCATGTTCAGGGTGGAGCAAAGTGATTCAAGCAAAGGCAGATACTGATTATAACTTAATTGCTGCTGCAGTGTGTCTCTTGCTGTGCTTGGCTATCTCTTGGCAGAAGGCACCTAACCCCCCTTGGAGGTTGGGGTGAACCTCTAGCCCCAGCAAAGTCCAATGGCCATATTCCCACGGACTTTGTTCTCCCAGGAATGTGGCCGTGGTTTATGCACAAGGGGGGCTCCACTGAACTTCTTCTGCATCCCCTTTGGATCACACATGCGGGTTCACTCACCGCATCCATTTGCCAGATCAGGTCTTGCCCGTTGGTGAACAGGGCTGTTCTCTCACAGATGACAATTGTAGAAAGGAGTTTGTGACAAGGAGACTTCAGTAGACATTGGGTATACCACTGACAGAGTCAATCATAGCAAAGCAAAGGGCTAGAAAAAGATTGATATTAGGAATATTTTTTTTTTTTAGTTAGGGAAGGGTGATTTTTTTCCCCACTTAATGAAAAAGGCCCTTTCCTTTTCTTAACCCAGAAAGGAGGCTGCAGCTCTTGGCAAACAAACTTCTATTAAGTGCATTTGCTGGAAATGTTTATACTTTGCACTTGACAACTATCTTGAATATAGCGATCATTGCACTGTGCTCTAGCTTGCATAATTCTGACAAGGGAGCAAAGTCCTTATGGGGGAGGCAGTGGTGTCTTTCCTCAGGACTTTTATTTCTTTTTCATATCTGTCACTTGTTGTAATCAGAGGCTATAACTGCTTTTAGAAAGTATTTTCCTGCTCTCCAGGGATTTTCTGTCTCCTCTGGTTGATTTTATCAGTAGCAAGAGATCTTTGCAAGGAGGGGGTGACTCCATAAAAGAAGGGAAATCACCACTACCTTCCATGTAGTCTGGCAGATGTTTAACAAGGGGTTCTCTGCCTTCCTCCAAAACTCCCCTTCTGCAGTGTGTTGCCTGGAAACCCTCTGCTTCTTCCCCTTTCACATTTAATTACTGCAAATTGCTGAAAACTTTATCTAAACTCCTATCAGACAGACAAATCACTCTTTGATTAGGGCAGATAAATGGACCTAACTTGAGCTCTGCCTGCTTTGGGTTTTTGAAGGTTTTTTCCCTTGCTGTTGCGATTTAACCCTACGAAATTTCCCAAGATGAGTAACAGGAATCTGGTCTAATTCAGAGAGGCCCTTGCTCTCTGATTTTGTATATGACTAGAAGATAAGAAAGGAGGTAGACAGAGATTAGCATAAGAGACTGGTTAAACGATGAAGGGATGGCAGCTAAACAGATGGTGGTTGTTCCACTGGCCCCTGTGAAACGATGACAGTGGTGGGGTCATCCTTGCAGATGGATGTCCCTGTTAGGGCTTGACTTCCCTTCTGGAAGTCTCCATAGGAAGTCAGTGAAATGCAACTCATATGGGGGAGGGTTCACCCTTTCCCCAGCCTGTGTCTTCACAGGCTGGAGGTAGGGATGACGCATGGCGTGGGGAGAAAGCTGGAGGGCAATAACCCGTCATCTTGGTGCCATGCTAATTCTGTGGTTAAATAAGAGGGTGTCGCATGGTGGTGGTGTGGGTGCTGGCATGGCTCCCTGACACCAAGGTTGCATCCACACAGGTGTGGCCTCACGGCAGTCCAGCTCCCAAAGCAGAACCTGAAGCCCTGCACCCATTTCCTATGTGGAGCAGGAGACATGCAGGTGCCTCCCGGTGCAAAGATCCTCCCCACCAAGACAGAAACACCAGTGACAGGAAGAGCAAAAGGAGAGGTGTACCTGAAAACCTCCCTTCCAACCTGCTCATGCAAGGGAGACAAACGAGAGGATGAAAGCAGACAAGAGGCCTGAGTTTTGATGGAGTTTGATTCTTGTTGTCATTTATGAAAAAAATTCATCAAAGGCCACAAGACACAAGCCATGGGGTATCATTTGCAACTGCCTCCCAGGGAAAGAGCTGATGTCCAGGACTATCTCAGGTTGGAGAACAGGCTGCATCGTGAAGTGTTGGGAATAATTCATTCTGTCCTGACTGCAGCCTCCAATATCCAGAGCCAGGACAAAGCAGAAAGACTAAATCACCCAGATGACTTCCAGCAAGAATAGCCTCCCTCGGGTCAAGAATGCAGGCAAACCTGACCCCAGGGCTAACTGCCCTCAGGGCTTGCTTTTATTATTATTTTTTCTTTCCACTGACAAATGCCTGGCTGCTGATTGTACTACTACCCAGTTTTCATCGCCTCTGCAAAGAGCAACAGAGCTAGAGAGGCACCGAAGAGTTAATCCGCGCTGGAGACAAGGCTGGAGCAGCTCACCGAGTCAGGCTTTTCTCCCCAGCCTGTGAGAATCCCTGCTCCCGTACAGTTTTGCACACTTGCAGCTATCACAGCTAACAGGTTGTTTGTCTTTCAGTGGATCCGAGGGAGTCTGTGTAAACCTCCATGCAACTGACTTTAATTACCTGCCAAACCTGCACCAAGGCATAAGCCCACATATTGTATGTGACATTACCAGTAGAGCAAGTACTGGAATGCAGGGGCTAGAATAATTTGACAGCTAACATAAAGCACCATGATTTATATTTTGGTTATATTGAGATTTTTCCCCCCTCTTTGAGCACTCATATAAATATTTACTTGGATCCTAGGACCTTGCTTAACCCTCACAGTGCCATGTTTTATCTTCTTCCTTTTTTCTTTTTTTTTTTTTTCCTGGTATTTTTGTTTTTCAGCAGCTTCTCTAGAAATGCCTTTCATTTTAAAACACAGAAGATTTAAACCAAAAATAACTTCACCTTTAAACTCTTTCATCTGTAAACAATGTGATCCAGCAATCTTGATACATTTACTGCAGCGTTCAATTGAAAACAGATTATGGAGAAAGACTTATTTTAAAAGATACACAACTTTTTAAATAGAAACATTGGGTTTAGATTCTGGAGCACAGATCAGCCAATACCTCTGACATGTTTTAAATTTTATACAAGCTATTTCATTAATTATTGAGCTGAGACACATGACTATAAAGGCTGTTTATTTCAAATTTAAACTTACCTGCTATTTAATGTTACCATGTAAGGGTCTTTTATTTTGTGTCACCTCGTGCTTTAAGTCTGCAAGCAGTGGGACTGAATTAACTACTCGAGAGTTATCTGGTAATAGTTCAAACCTGAAAGCCATAGACATCTTTTATTATTATTGTTACTATCATGATTCCTGTCTATCTGTCTGACTTACGCACGAGTGAGTCACTTATGACGTAGCCTCAGAAATTCACAGACATTTGCTTAATGCCCTAATCTTTTGGGCACCTGACATGAGATACGTGAAGCCCTGGATACCTTTCCACACACATTTTTTACTAACATCCTTGCTATCCCTTCTGCCTGTCCATGGAGTGGGTTAACTTGTCGCTCCACAAAACCAGCGCTAGACCTAATGAATTGTGCTCGTCCAATCCTTGAGATCCGGACGTGCTCTCACAGACCAGTGTAGCATGTACTGCTGTAATACCCAGAATAAAAGGCTTGATCCATGGGTCAAGGCTGACAGAAAAATAAGGATGGCTTGTGTCAGAAGGAGTTTAGCAGTCCTCTCTTTCTAGTGCCCTGAATGCAACACTGTTCAGCAGCCTCAGCCGCCGCACCGGACGGCTCAGTGCTGGAGCTGATTGTAGCATTGCAATAGCACTAACATGATGCACAGAGCTGGATGTCATTGGACTATAAGCAAAATGGGGGTCAGACTGAGGATAAACATAAAAGCTTTCTTTTTACATGAGCAGAGATTTCAGACTTAAAACTCTTTTGCTGATAATTGTTGGCTGCCTTAAACAGGGGGAGTGGAATGCAGGTCCAGAGAGCTGGTGTGATAGTACCGACTCTGGGAGATATTTACAATTCTGTGTTCCCTTTCTTGTGTTTGTAGAGGCTTTAGGTAATAATTGCACCACAGTGTAAGAGCAAGAACGAAGCAGTTAGCAGAAGTACAAGGTGCAGGTTTATTGCCCTCTGTAATTTCTTTTCTGAATGGGCCCGCTGAACCAGCAGGAAAGTTTCTGCTCCATTCAGTAGTAAGACCAGACACATAAAAACACAGGACTGCAGGGGCTTGTGCTGCCTTCCTTCCCCTGGTGACCAGTGATCTTGTCCTGTGCTTCCAGCCACGGTGATGGAGGGGAGGCAGTTCTGCCCAGAGGGACTCATCAGGCTGAGCTCTGCCATCAGCCTGTGGGTCACCTCGGCCAGGTCACCACACCTGGCTGTGACTCAGCTTTCACAGATGTAAAAAGTCAGTGGCCTCCTTTAATAAATTGCCTGAAGTTCTGCTGAAGAACGAGTAAGTGCTGTTTATTTCTCTGAGTGTAGATTTCAGGAGCTTGACACCAATTTCTTGCCACGATTATTTCAGAAAAAAATACTACTGAATGCAATGCCCTTTAATATCCTTTATAAAGCCAGGAGCACCGTTCTGGAAACAAATGGAGTCTCATTAGTGGGAAGTCCAGCCTAGAGCAGAATCAGATCTCTAGATTTTATTGGTAGGAGGTTGCAGGGTTCGCTAGTCCGACTCGGACACAAATAATGCACGTGTATTTGCAATACATATGCATCATTGCAACCCTGAATGAAAACATCAGAGCTTAGAATATAACCCAGTCTCTATATTTGTGGGGACATTTCCTAGTATCTCTTGGTATTGCAGTGGAAGCAGGAGCCTGCAGAGAGGGTACAGCTAACAAAACACTGTGTTAGAGCTGCACAGTGACATTGCCAGTGGAGGAGTTTTCTCTGGTATAAACCTTCAACCACTGCCTCCCAAAACAGGGAAGAAGGGAGGAGAAATAAGTTTGAGATGTTTCTTTAAAGAAAGCACTAAACTTGGTAAAAGGACACAGCTTTCCTACCTTGCTCTCTGCCCCTCATGCCTCAGGATATCATAAATTTTTGATACCAATAAAACAGAATTTTTGATGAGCTGCTATTTTGCATTAAAGCAACTTCACATGCAAAGATTGCATAATAGGAAGTAAAATTGAATTTTGCCTCAGAACAAGTTCTTATTATTAATTTAAGTATTTTTTATATATTTTAGCAGCAGCTTATCATTCTATATATTTAATTTCTTTCAAGTGAGAACACTTAACATTGGTTTCCTTATCTAAACAAATCTTTTAAGAGAACACATGTATGAAGTGTAAATGCAGTGTTTTGAATCTGTGCCTTAAGACAAACAATGAAACTTTAAAAGGGGAAATAAAGTGTGGCAGAGGACAAGTATCTCTAAAACCTAACAGCAGCCTCCATGGGACAGGATAACATGTAGCTTTCTTTATGTGGATTTTTTTTACCCCTCTTTACTACAGTGATTTTTTCTAACCATACTGTGACAAACCAGTAAATAAAATAAACCCACGTTGGAGCAATTCTGTTAAAGGCAAAAGATTTGAGGTACCTTAGCTCTCCAGCACACCACAATTCATTTTCTAACACTTCTATACACCACGAGTGCCAAGACCAGCTCCCAAACATAAATTGTCTCTTCCCTGTTCTGGATGCAATAGCAAGAAAATGTTTTGCAGCAGCTCATGCTGTGTTCAGAGTTCACTACTGAAAGTCAACATTTAAAAATCAAGAAAAGGCAGCACTTGGAGTCTTGCACATCGCTCTTTCCTCTTCTTCTCCTTCTTGCATAAAACAAAAGTGCAGTGTGGGATCCTATCAGACCACTGCATGCTACATTACTGAACATGCTACGCAGGATTATGCAATAAGCTACTTGGAGTGTGTGCACATGCACATAACTTCAGATTTATTGTAACCTTAATGGAGTGAAACATAATGATTTTAAGAAAAAAAAAAGAAAAAAAAAAAAAGAAGAAGAAAACATAACTGAAACTTGTCCAGGTAAGAAGCAAAATAGCTTTTTCCTCCGTCGATGGTGTGCAGTGCTTTCAGACCCGTAAGGATCCAAACTTAAAATGTAAAAAGGAAGAGAGGGACACCCCCGGGAGCCGAAGCCAGGGCAAGATGCTGCCAGGCGGGGACGTGGAGCCGGGACGCGCGGCGGGTTCCCCTGCCCCAACCCCGGAGCGCGGCTCCGCGGAACCTACGCACGGTGCTGCGCGGCCGCGGAGCCAGAAGGGGCTCGCCTGACCGCTGGAGATGTTTTTATCTGTCTTCCCCGAAACCTGACACCCGCAGTCCCGAAGAGCTTCCCTGACCTTGGTCTGTCAATCACCGACACCAACCAGCCTGCTTAGAGCCAGACGGGCACCGCGCCAGCTCGAGAGGGAGGGGAATGGAAGAAAAAAAAAAAAAAAAGTAAAAAAAATAATAATATTTAAACCCTTAAACAGCTGGAAACAGTTATCTCGCAAGCCCTGGCTCATCCTCCTCACACATCTTGCCTGCCCACCCCAATGTGGAGCAGTCAGCTGCCGGCCGGCAACAACGCTCAGCATCTCTGGAAAGTCTTAGAGCGATGTTTCTATCTTTAGTCCAAAAAATCTCTTTAGTCTTATATTTCTCTGGGTTTGGAATTAAAGATAATCAAGTTTATACACTCTCCTGGTGGGGAGGAGGGAAGAGACCACTGAAAAGAGACTTTGGCAGAGAGAATCTGGTTTGGTCAGTAAATGAGGAAAGGAGTGTTGCCAATTATGTTTCCTGTCTTAGGGTCTCGTTTAATTCTGGGAGCAGCCGTAGCCGGTCGTCACCTCTGCCCCGGCATGCAGATCTCGCTCCGGCTGTTAGCAACAGCTCTTCCAAACCTGCGAGATCAAACAAAATAATATGATTTTTCACTGAAGGGAATAGTCCTCCTGAACTACACTGGATCACACAGCGAACCGTCGTCATCCGGCAGCCCAATTCAGCGCTGCAAACCCTGAGCTATTCCCCACCAAACACCCCATACCCCGGGTGCACCGGGCAGCCAGCCCACCCCCGCCGTGCTCGGGGTGTGGGGGGAGCTCGCCGTGCTCTGGGGGCTCTGGCCGGTCATTTCTGGCTGCAGAAGCACCGACGCTTCTGCTCTCCAGAGCCTCTAACCCCTTGCTCCGGCCGGGGAGCACCGGGGCGTTGGCACCACCATCCCATCCTCCCGTGGCCAGAAGGAGCGGAGCAGCGTGGGGACCGCTCCCTGGCTACACCAGGCTTTATATTTGGGGTTTCTTTTGGGGGGTGGGTAGTTTCCAACACCTTCGCTCCGGATCACCCGTCGGGTTCCCGGAGCGCTCGGCGGTCAGCGCTCGGCCCCTCCGAGCCGTGTCATCCGTGGGCACTGCCGGACCCCACAGTGAGCGGCAGCAATCGCAGCCTCCCGGCCTCCTCCGAGCTCCCCGGGGAGTGTGCGCTGCCCGGGGCTGCAGCATCTCCCGGGCGGGGAGCGGACCCCAGCCCCCGGCCGCGCTGTGCGTGGGGAGAAGTGCCTCAAAGGACGGGCAGAGGACGCGCACGCAGAGCGGAGAGAGGGAAGGAGAGAGTACTGGGGAGGGAAGATGCTCCAACCTCCGCAGTTGACACGCAGCTTCTCCCCAGAGCTCCGGGTGGAAAGCAGGAAGCCCCGGGAAAGCGGCCCCCAGCTGACCCGCACAGCCCACCCCCTCATCCCTCCAGCCCCCGCTGCCGGGGGAGCACCCCGCGGGCAGACCGGGTCCCAGGGAGGGAAAGGGTGTGTGTTCTCCTTTTTCCTTTCGCTTCAAGAAACTGCTGCCCATCGTACCCCCCGTGTCAACAGCCCTTTATGAATCAGTGATGATCGGCGAGAGATCAAGGTCCATACACGGGGATGGCAATACGCGAGGGAAGACGGGAGGGGATCACCCTTCACCGATGGGGATGCAGGCAGCGGGGGAGCAGACAGCGGGGGGGCAGGCAGGCCCTGCCCTGCCCCGACACCCGCGGGGCTGCCTGCGCCCGGTGCCGCGGAAACCCGCGCAGAGAGACCTGCTCAGCCGCAGGCCGGCCAGAGCACAAGTGCGGGTGGTTTTTGGCCCCCATCGGCGTCTCGGATCCCCCTCCAGAGCCACCTGAGCCGTCGGAGGATGCGAGCTCGACCTCCGGGAGGGACGACATCCCACGGCCCGGGTCCCAGCTCCGCAGCGTCCCGCCGGTCCGGGCTCAGCCGGGCTCGTCCCTCCCAGAGCTGGCTGGTCCCAGTCCGGCCAGCCCGAACTGTGCCCTGGTGGTGCTTGGTTACAATTTTCTTTTCTTTCAAATAGGATAAATAAAACCTCAGGAATGGGACCGGGCGCTGCAAAGGCACCGGCCGCTGCAGCCGCCCTCGCCGTGCAGAGGGTCTGCCCCGCCGCTGACACAGTTCTGCGGTGGGAATCTGGAGGGCTTTTCTAAGGCCTGATTTTCCCCTATTTTTTTTGTTGTTGTTGTTGTTCAATTAGCCCTAGTGATTTATTCAATGCATGCATGAGGGGACATTAATATGCGGTGGCAGTTCCCACAAACAATATTCCTCTCAGGCTCTCTGCAGCCATAGCATTTACTGGCAAGGGGGGAGGCTATACAGGGAAAGCCAGGCTCTCTCTCACCCTCTGCAAACTCATGTCCCCCCTTCGCAGAGCAGCAGGGTACGAGCATGTTCTCCGGGCCTAACTCGTGTAGCCGGGGGGCTGGGACAGCCCCCAGCCCTTTGCAAGCTGCCCCAGCCCACCGGCTGGCCCAGCCAGCACTCACAGAGCAGGGATGCGGCTGGGGTTTAGGAAGGGATTTTGGTTTTAAGTTACTACTATATTTGTTTTTATTTTTTTACACACGCACTCAAACTCACACACTCACTCTGTCCTTAACTGGTTTGTTCTCCAAATGGTCCTTATGCCATCCTTACAAAACCAGTTCACTGTTTTTGGGAAGAGGAGCAGGGCAGAGAGAGGCTTTTATTTTTTGTGTGATGCCTTGGATTTTGTTTCTTTTTTAAAAGAGAGATTCAAAGTTCAACACGGTTTTCACACTTGAGGAGCAGCAGAGTTCAGACAAGCTGAGACCCGGCTCTAGGGCTCCCTTTCCCTCACCCAGGCGAGGACCTGGGGCGATTTTTAACGTCTTCTGGCCTCAAATTTAGGGAGCTGCGCGATGGTCTGCCTTGAAAGCAGCTGATGGATGGAGGGGCCGCGAGGTGCTGAGCCCTAGGGGGTGGAGGGGGGGGGATCTGTCCCATTCTCCACACGTATCTAGTCTTCTAAACTGCCCGTTGCTCAGGCTAAAAAAAAAACAAAA
>VXBZ01008469.1:459275-475703 GCA_013399135.1 Heliornis fulica | reverse complement strand
GGGGGGAGGGGAGGGGGGCGCCCTGGGTGCTGTGTCTTTCCTCCTGCCTTTTTGTGCACTTGCAGAGAAAGAAGTGCAACTCTTCCGTGGCACTGCAGTTTGCTCAGCGTCTTGCTGCACCCTGGGGAGGGAGAGGGGGTGTCGTCGAGAGGACATAGTAACATGTCACCCTCCTCGATAACGTCCCGGGGGGCGTCTGTGGCAGGGAGGAAAGCAAAGCACAGAACATTCTTCTTCCAGTTCTTTCTTTCAGACTTAGCCCCATCGTACCGTGAATGAATTGTTTTAAACTCGTTTTCAAGGGATTTTGTCTCTTTCTCATAATTTCCAAACTGCAGTCTCACCATAAGCCCCTCTCTAATACACACTCTCATTATTATTCCCCTTGCCACCATGATAAAAATTGTTTCTAGCAGAAACACTTGATCCAGAAGCACAAAAACCCCTGTTCCAGCCTTGCTCGGATCAGCTTTCCTTCTGTGCTTGGCTGAGTCCTGCTTCCCACTTGAACCCTGGCACACTGAATTCATTATCTGAGCCCCTTTAGGAGCATTTACCTAATAAGCAGCACCAAAACCTTTCTGAGTGATCAGAAGTCGCCTTTGGGGACTGAAGTAGCCAGTAGAAGCTGAAGAACTATAATTACTGTGGTTGTATCTTGCAGTGGCATTTCATGTCATTCAAAGGTTTTCCAAACACTTCAGAACATGGACCACATCTTACTAGAAAAAAAAAAAAATTCTCTTCTGCTTATCTGCTTCTCTCACGAACACAGAGGTACAGCACAGATGCCTGGGTGGGAAAAGTGATCTTCCCGAGGGTTTTTAGTTTCCTTGGAATGGATATAGAAAAGGGAGATGTCAGGGAGACAGGGAAAGTGTCCTGGACCTATGCCCAATGTCACAAAGTCATGAGCAGCCAGAAGACCTTCCAGAAAAGGTCAGCCCCACCTTTCTGGCCACGGTCTGTTGCTTATTTTTCCAAGAGGCTCAGCAGGAGACTTTCTTGGTGATGAGATCTTTAGGCAGCTCAGAAAGAGGCAAAGGAGATCTGCCCACAGTTATGCTTGAGGAAATTGAGGAACACACTAGTACCTTTTCAGAAAGACCAGTGTTGCTGCAGGTTCCATGGCTGCAGCACCAGCATGGTGACACGCCACAGAGCTGAGCATGTCCCTCGGCCCTCACTGGATCAGGGGGTTACAGCCCAGGAGCTCACAGGCATGCTCCAGCACCTGCTGGGACTCATACTCTTTCATTCAGACTGATTTGTAATTCCTTTTCATTGCACAAAGTCCTGGGTAAAATAAAAAATGCTTATATATAGAATTTTTTTTGGAATTCCCTTTCCAGCATTTGCTGCATAAGGATTTAAATATAATCATAAAGCCTAGACTGTATATTCTTCTTTTTACTCTTTGCACCTTTAGTCCCCATTAGGGATTTTGTTTTGTTTCTGTTTTGACAGCCCCTGTATATATGTGTTTGTGGTTGTTCTGTACTGTTTCCTGATTTAATATCAGTGCAGTTACAGGAGAAGGATGCACCGTTAGCATTTTTTGCTCAAAGTATTTTTCAAGCTCCTTTTTGATGTAGTGGTCAGGTTTGCAGCTTCTGTGCTCTTGTTGATCAGAAGAGGAAGGATCAGGTTTATTGTGCCCTTTGGGAATGAAACTCTCTATTCACCTAAGGAAATGCAGCTCTCTTGCTATGCTACCCCCTCCGTATACATCCAGGTGCAGGAGAAAAGTGAGGAAGGATTTAGTAGAAAGCTGTTATTCAGTGAAATTAAAGTCCTTTTGTGCATTTCTGAGAGATAAAGATGAGCCAAACTGGAAACGAGGTGGTTTCTGCAAGCTGCCACCTTCCTCCACAATTCCTCCTAAATATGAGAAGGAATAAGAAGAGAGACAAAGAAAGGGAATAATTCTGGGAAAATGCTTTTATTTGCTCTTCTTGTTAGCCTGAGGAACACTTATTCAGCTGTTACTCAGGCAAGAGAAAGAAAAAGGCTCCCAATCTTTGTTTCTTTCACATACAAACAGATCCACAGCCTTGCATAGCCCCAAATCAGATGTTTTTAAACTCAGTCTCCGAGTGTAAATTATTCTCCGTTCGCCCAAACGAAATATTGACTCATAGTGCAACTTACTGTTTTCTCTTTGGGAAATAAAACTGCGTTTTAGCACGTGTGTCAGTGTACTGCTGTGTGTTGTGAACAACTCCATCTCCCAGCTTACATCTCACTAGACCTCCAGGCCCTAGAAAGCTGGGGATGTTTCCCATCATTGGCCACTATGAGATTTCTATGGAGGGTCCAAGGGGACTGGATCTAACATGACCCGGCCAGGACGTGGGGAGGGCTCACAAAGCTCATTGCTGTCCCTGGGGCAAGCTGCAGTTTCTCTGTAACTATTTCTTTACTTCCAGAGCTTCTCTGCAGAACCATTAAATTAATTTGTGCAGGAGAGCCAGCAGCACAGCGGTGATACAAATTCCCACACAAACGTTTCTCAAGCTAAATGTTCTCCAGCCAAATTGACCAGGTGCTGTATGGGTCAGCACATAGTGACCACATCTCCTTGGCTTGTAGGAAAATGCAGCAAGTAGAGGACCAGTGTGAGGTGAGTGCAGGCTTCTGTGAGGATAAAAGGTGGCCACGGAAGGTCGCTTCATTTCTGTGTCTGTTTTAATCCCAATCCTATGGAACACTTTGGATTTGCTATACCAAGGGACATCATTTCTGCTTGTTTTCCTCCAGTGAGATCAATTCCTTAGCCAAGACAAAATGCTGAGCAAAATGTCCAGCATATAGTCTGTAAAGTGGAAACAAAAAAGCTCCTGCAGCCATCAGTATATACTCATGGTGTGTCAGATTCAGTGGTCCCTCTTTTAGCCAGAGGCTTTGGCTGAACAGTAATACAGGTATTAACTAGGCTATATATGTAACATATATAATTTATGTAAATATATATTAATACCCACTGTGGCTGAAAACTCAGGGAAAAAAACAATCTCAAAGTGCTGTGAACTAATCTCTATACACACAATTAACTTCCACTTTGTACATTTTCCGAGCATGGTGAAAGATTAGAGTCTCCTGAGCAGCCTCCTCTGAGTCACCATCCTTTCAGTGTGAGTGCCCTGTTTATGTTCAGCCCTAGCTCCATATTTGCAGTTTTTTAGTAACTGTGTTTTCATCTTTCAAACCTCCAGATAAAAAGCTTCACCCCTTAAAGTTGTGATTACACCTCAGCAACCTCTCTTTTGGCAATGCTTGTGTGGTTTCTGTTTTGGTTTGGTTTTCTGGTTTGAATTAACACATATTTCAAACCTCTAATGTACTTCTTTAATAACTGGCTTATATAAAAAAAAAAGGAGAAGATAGAGAATTTCATCCAAGAATTCCCAGCTGGAGACATCTGTTCAACAGCAAGTCACCTGATGAACAGCTCTAACCAGCCAAGTGTGAACTATTTTTATTGGTTCAATGTTTTAAAAATAGAATTTTTTTTTTCCTTTTAATTTGTACTTTGCTAGAGATTTCAGTAGATTACTACACTGGTCTTCATGGACTAGGATTTATTTCTCCAGAAGGATTAGTACAGCCCAAACTGAGTGATCCATTCCAAAACTATGGTGTCTGGCTGAAACCAGTAGGAACCAGTTAAAAGCTTGAAATGAGGGTTTCCACCAGGGTAATCAAGTTTCCCAAGAGGTGATGGATTTGATGTATAGCCTGTCATGATGAGTTGCAGGCACTCAGCACCTCTGAAAACCAGGCCATAGCAGCTTTCAGCAAATCTAAAGAGACGGGGTGTGCGCGCGTGTGAGCTGGAGCGAGCCGCAGATAGGACACACGTCTTCATTGATCTCGAAAGGGAGTTTGAACCGTTCTGGTTTGAATCACATGATTTGTCATGTTATTTAGCAGCTGTTAAGCTTAGGTGAGCTTGTAGGACCCTGTCAGTGCATGCTCACACCCTATCGCCTCTTAGTTTATTTGTCCGTGCCACTACCTGGCTCCTCTGAAAATGGGTCAGTCCCACTGTTGCTCCTGCAGCACTCCCTGAAGTGCTGAGCATCACTCCTGGCTGCTTCTCCCTAGCACCCAGCATCTCAAAAGGCCTTTCCAGAGCATAAGGCTGATATTACATTTATTTTTCCACCTTTCTTCTGTTTTCTATGCTGTGTCCGCAGCAATATTTGAGGCCCACAGACTTGGGCTTGATAGGAAGCCTTTGTTGGAGCAGGACTCCAGTTTAGGGGTCCAGGAGGGTCCAGGAGGAAGGGTGGAAAGGCAAGAAGGGATGAAGTGGATGAAGGTAGGGATGTGCCACGTGCAGGATGCTGTAGACCTTTCTGCTATCTGTCTATGCAGAAAACTCTCAGCAACTCTGCACATAGCTTTCCTGAATTAATTTGCCATTCATCAACCTAAACTAATCCTCTACTGGGAAAACCAGGAGCTTTCAACTCTTCTCCACACCCCAGCACATGGCAGAGTTTATTATATGGGTGGACAGCACCAAGAGCCACTGCTTGCTTGCATTGTCCAGGCAGTGGGTATTCAGAAGAAAGGTGCACAGGGAGTCCCTCTCCTTCAAACCACTGGAAGGGCTGAAGTGTCCTTAAGGACAATTTTTAGATGTGAGAGCAAGAGTAAAGCCCATTCCCACTCCCCCACCCCCTGGCCCCGATCCCTTCTGCTTTTCACCCTGCTGAGTTACTTGTTGTTGAGGATGAGAGTGGTACATCATAGGTGCAGAACAGACTGGGATTTTCCCTTTTTTCTTCCCTTTGGAATGACTTTAATTAACCATTTTTTATCTTTCAGAAGAAAAAGAGGTTTTCCTCACTTGAGAAAAGAGAGGAAATGTTTTCTGAAGGCTGTATTGTAATTATCCCAGGCTCGGGAGTAGGGAAGCTGAGGGGAGAATTGCTGTCATGAAATTAACTTTATGAAAGAAAAGCAAATCTCCACCCTGTTTAAACATGGGGAAAACATCACAGAGGCATCCTGCTGCACCAAATGGTAAACATGTCCATGTATTATATCACTTATGGCTTCTTTTAGAGTTTTATGATGCTGTTCTCAATTACTGTGTTTGCATTTGTAATTAGAGTGCAGAACACATTGTGAAGGCAAATTATAGAGCTAACTTGTCCTTTCAAAATAACCCATTTGCTCAGTGAGCTCCCAGAAGCTTCTTTTTATTCAGGGGACTCCAGTGAAAGACTAACCTTCCCTACTGAAAGTGTTGGTTTATACACTTGCTGGAGGGAAGGGAGAGGAGGAGGAGAAACACATTTTTACCCCAGGGTTTTTCAGTGCTTGGCCCTGACCTTTAAACCACTGAAACTCCTTTTGGTTTCTATAGGCATGATCCTCCAGAAGTTTGAGGAACCAAGGGAATTGGGGGGTGTGGGAAAAAAAGAATAAATCAGGGCTTTTCCTCTGCCACTAATTACCTCTGTGGCCTTGGTCACATCACTTGGGGGGTTTTGTTCCTCCTTAACTGGCTAAAAATCTCCAATGGAAGAGCTTGGCTGTTGCTGCTCAGTCACATAAATACCTAAAAGAAGGTGGATATGCAGGGCTGGTAGTTGTCCTCCAGTATTTCCTCCCTTTGCAGGAAGGCAGTGCCAGAGCAGCTCTTTGGAGCTGATACTTTTATATGTGTTCATCTTTTGCCTGGGACACCCCTTACACAGGGGTCATTCCCTATTTAGGTACAATGATGACACACCGCTTCGTGCCGTGTTGCTCTATGGGCCCCACCAAGTCCCCATGTGTGGACACTGGCATGCTCTGCTGCTTGGCCCTGCTTGGTGTCTAGTGGTGTTCCTGGCCAGCTGCACCACATGTGATGCCCCTTTGTTTAGCTCCTGAGTGTCATCTGTGGAGATCTGATCTTCCTTTAAGGCAGGTCGATTCTGCATACAGAAGGCTGGAGCCTAGGCCAGCTGTGCACTTTGCCTTCGAATTCAGCGGGGAAAAAAACTGTATCCAAGTTTGGACTTCGATGCAATAACGCTCTACTTAGAGTGAAAAAGAAGCAGAACCTCCAGCTTGCTGCTCAGTGACCTGTTTGCAAATGATCTTTGCATTTAGGGTATTTATTTTTTATGGGAGAAATGTGAACTAAGCAGGAGGACTTGACCTTAAGAGGTTTCCCTGCAAGTAACATTTTTATCTCCTGTACCTTTGTTGGGATGGCACAGGGAAATGCCCTGCCATATGGAGCTCTGCCATAAGCATATCCTCCCCCTGCCTGGCTGTGAGGAGTTGCTTTGGCTTTGCTCTCCAGGTAAGGTTTGGGAAAAGTTCAAGCTCTGTGCTTGACCCCTACCTAGCACACTGTCCACCTCATGCTCCTCCACTTGTGCTCTAAGGCTTCACGAAACCAGGCCAAAATCAGATAAAAGACACCTAAAAAGGCAGTGTTCTCCAGAGACACCAAAAAAGGCTGTGTTCTCCAGGTTTGGCAGCATTTGTGGGATTAGAGATCCCAAACAACACCCAAAACATTGTACTATGAGATTACTACAAGCTCTTTTTTTTTGTTTATTTTTCACCACGCTTCCCACTAGTACACAATCTGTACAGCTTTTACTCATGCCACAGGTGATTCCTCATTTTGCTTCCAGTACAGCTGCTTGAGAAGTTCACCGTGGTACTCACTCTCCCCTTGCCAACGCTCAGTTACTAAGTTCCTTTCTTGGTATCTCTTGCATGGGTCAGGAAAATTGATTCCTGGCCCCAACTCTCTGTCAGGTGCTTGTTCCTCCTGAGCAAAGGTTAGGTCAGCTGATGATTCATTGAAAAAAACTGGTTTTATTACTTTCCCTGTGTATGGGAGAGTTTCCTTAAAGAAAGAAGCTCCAGCACATGGGATGGCCATCCCAAAGAGGACTGCCAGAAGTTACGGGTTCAGCTTAATACCTAGTATAAATATTTATTTATTTATTAAATTACATTAAATCCAAGAACATTCCTAAAGGAATGAATCTGAACTGTATAAATTGTGGGATTATTCGCAAAGGAAGTTTAGGAAGGACATTTTTTCACATGAGGGAGGAAGAGGGATTGCTGTGAGGGGTTTCACAGTCCCAGGTGCACCCCAGTTTCCATAGCCATCTCTTTAAAATACAGTCCAGGTTCACCAAGCAATGTCAAAACTCATCTGCAGGACTGACCAGGGAATGAAATACAGCTGAAAAATGGGCAAGCTCAATTCTTTTTTGTGGGGTGTGGAGGGGCTGGAACAAAAGAGAGAAGTATGTTCGTCATCCAGATGATCACATTTGAAAAACACCTACTGTTGTTTGACTAGTGGGGATTTAAAATATGTATGTCATTGCCCTGTCTTTGTTGCCAGGAACATTCTTTTCTTTGCGATGCCACTGCGCTGTGCAGGCAGCTGGAGAGGGACGGCTTTCCCTTCTGTTTCCAACCAGAGGAGCCCTGGCTCCAGCACCTCACTCCCTGTACAGGCTGCCAGCATCCCAGTGCCACCAAGGACAAATCCAGAGGCATGGCCACCAGAAAACAAGAAGGTGTGAGATGCAATATCAGGGTTTGTTTTGCATTGCAAGGTCAATAGTTTTCGTAAAATTTCAGTTTCCCGTGCTTCTCGTTTTTGATGAAAGCCTGTTTCAGCAGTTGAAGTAAGAAAATATCCTGCATGTAACATATGGAAGACTTTTTTGAATAAATGTCATCCAACATGTGAGATCTTTACCTGACATATGAAATTACATCAATATTTCAAGAAAGAGCACAGAGGAAAATTCATATTCGTGTTAGATTTCACAGTGTGATTTTGCAGCACCTATGGTGGAGTACCCACATCTTCTGACAGTGCTCACAACAAGAGTAGAAGATAAGCATTTAAAAATAAAATATTAAAAGCTCTTTACTTGATTATATCCTTGTAGTTTGTGCTATTTTGAACTTGTCAGCTGCTTAAGTAACAGCTTGTCGGTGATCCCAGCCCAGCCGAATACGAGACTTGGTAGTATGGCTGCAAATTGTCAAGAGCTGAGTGATCTCCCGGGTTGTGATTTATGACTCCATGAACAATGACAAGAGGGGAAAAAAAGGCCTTGGTAATTTCAGAAGCAGTTGTGGAAACAATTAGATCACTTTTTTATTAGGTCGTTTATAGAATTCTTCCCTTTAAAAATTAGATCCTCGACGAGCGCATTTTTCACGCGTTTGGATGCTTTGTCCTGTTTTTCAATTGAGGGAAAATCTTGGGCTTTCTTTTGGAAATGCTGCTCTGCAATGCCTTTAACTTCACAGGGGCTGAGAAGGCTGCAGGAGTGCACAGGACTTCCCTGAGCTCACCCACAAGCCCGAGCCCATCTGCAGTCGAAGCCTTTTGCAAAGATTAATTCCTGCCGAGTCCTCAGTGGGGATTGTGCTGGTTCCTGTACCATTTTCTCACTGCTGGTTCCTCACATCTTTCTGCTGACCTGAACTTTGCCTCTGAGGGAGCCACAACCACCGTCTTAGCTGCTGGGAAGTTTCTAGCACATGGCAGTGGTACAGGCAAATAACACCAAAAATGAAAACTTGGACCAGGGTTTTCAGAAGTGCTGCAGTTGGGGTTCTTTTATCCTGCTTGGTTTTGGGGTTTTTTTTCCCCTTCTTCTTTCCAACAGAAGAATTATTTAGTTGTCATTATATTTTCAATTATGATTGATTATCTTTGGCAACAGTTTGTCCATTCTTGGCCCAAGAAGCTGAGTAGTGCCAGGTCTCATCTTTTTATAAGGAGCAGGTGGCATTTCTCTAGAGGTGCCCAGTGTCCTGCTGCACTTGGGGACATCTCTCAGCGTTTTCTAGCAGGCTAATGAGAGAAGCTGCTGTCTCTGAAAAGGCACATTTAGACAAAATCTCTCCCTTCCCTTGTTTGCTTGCTTGGAATGTGTTGGTCAGCGCTCCTATGTTGTTCTGCCCCGATGATACAGTCACAGCATCATCATTTCTGAATTCCCTTACAGAGAAAATGGTTCCAAAAGTGAGCAAAGCCACTTGGTGTCCTGGGAGCTCCCCAAAAGCCAAGGAGCCCCAGCATAGATCTAGGCTCCTGGGATGACTCTTGAGTTATGTTGCACCATGGTGAAGTGCATCGTAATGGGGATTTCTGTTATGAAAAATACTGAAAGATCAACCTGGAAAATGAACTTTTGCTGTCAAGAGCCTCATTTCTCTCCTTCCCCTTCCTTCAACGAGGAGGAGGGAGATCTTTGCATTACCCCAGCACCATGCCTTGAGGGATGGGGAAAAGAGCTGTGCTGTGCCATATTCTCTAGCTCAGTGAGAATGAAACTTACTCTCAGCTTTGAGTTTTATTATTCCCTTGCAAAACCCTCTTCTATTGTGCTATGCACCAGCAAAAAAATCCTTTTTATTGCCATTAAAAAGGCAGCTGAGGTGCCCATTATTTTATTTTTTTAGTATTATTATTTGTACAGAACTCAGCAAATAAAATTGGGCCCCGGATAAAAGGTGTGTCCTTTCTAGTAAAGCACAAAAAAATCTTAATCTTTGGTCCACAAGCAGTAGATTGCCACAAACAGTCGGCAGCTAAAATCATTAATCTTTGCTGCTCGCCCAACTGGTACTAGTAGTAAAGAAGATAATACACTAGCGGAATCAGTGACCCACTACAAATTGGTCCTGAAAGGTCCACCAGCCTAAATAGACTTTTGCTGATCCAACACTTGTTAGGAATCCCAACAAAGAGACTATTGGCTCATCTGATGAGCCGCTCACTACTGGCCCTTTTGCAATGGCTGGTGATGGATGACCATACCCTCTTTGAGGGGGAAGATGCAGCTCCTGGTATGGGGCCTTTTCTCATCTTAAATTTGTACTCAATAAATCACAGGTGCAGAAGAGACAGCATCAGTTTCATTACACCTACATGCTCCAGTATCAATCATGCCAACACAACGGGCTGCGTACAGTTCATTTCGGGAGGCTCTTTCTGTTCCAATACCATTTCCATTCCGTTGTGCTTTAGCATTCCTAAAGTGTTGAGCCTCTGCAGTGAAACACTGGTTGAGAAGGATGGGATGCACTGTAATTGCACTCTTTTGACATGAGACAGGGCTCAGCTCACGTAACCGGATCCCTTGCTATTGTTAAAGGTAAAGCCTTAAACAGTTTGGTGAATAGTATCAACAATTCTGTGGTCATCGAATATCACTTATGTTTTTAACCTTGCTATTTTGTTTCCTCTAGAACAGACCCTTACCCTAGGTTGCAGCAATTGCCCTGGAATGGACCCTTCTTATGATTATAAGATTTTTCTATTTGGTTTATGATATTTGTTTCGATGATGCTGTAATCCCATGTTTCCCCTTACCCCAGCCCAATTTTAACAAAGAAATAGTTTCAGTGAGCTCCTTCAGTGTTTCCTCATTTAAAAGAGTTTCTCTCTGGCTGGTAAATACCCTGGGACCTTTGAAAGGTATGTCCATTACAATTCACAATTTATGAATGTACTGCAGAGCTCCCACATTGTTATGTTAATTCCAATGTCAGCAGTTAAAATACACTTAAAACGAAGGAGGCTTTAGAGCTTTCAGACTTTATATTTAATGCACATAATCAAATACTTTCATGGCATTAAATGCATGTCTAACACTCATCATAAAAACTATGAACTATGTTTTTCAAGTATAATAAAAGCTAATAGATTATTATTCCCCATGTGTGTCCAAAATCCACTTTGCCATCTTTATACAGGGAAAGTAATTTCTTAGTGTCCAATTATACTCCGATTTGCATAGGAACAACTATGTTCCGTGCAATTAAGTTATCACAAAGTTCTGTCATTCTGTAGCATTCTGTTAATCTTTAACTCAACGAAAAGCCATGTCAGCAGAGCACCAACACAGAAAAGATGGGTGTTCAAAGGAACTGCAATAGGAGCACATTCAGGACTGTCAGACAGAACAAGCTTTTCAAAAGGACACTTCCATTCAGTTTAAACCTACAAGGGTGTTGGGCTGACACCTCCATTTATTTGCTGTAGGGCTATAAGGAGAGAAAGAGAGAGACTTTCAGTCTTATTAAAGCAGTATTTGGAATACAAAAAAAAAAGAAGAAAAAAAAAGGAGGTATTCTTTTCCTCTGCTCCTTTTACTCTGTCTCAGTGGCTGATCATCAAGACTGGACAGCGTGAATGCAAGGCAGCGAAGTATTGGTTCTAATGTGCAGCTGAAGGACGTGTTTTTCTGCAAACCAGCCACCAAATCTGTTTATTCAGGTTTTTACAATGGTTAGGGAGACAAAAAAGGGAATGTATTTTGAAAATGGAGTTAGGAGCACACAAGTCCCAGTAAACAGCATCTTTCCACCACATCCCTTTGCGGCTGTCTGGTCCGTGAGCTAAGGGCAGGTTGTGGCTACCAGCGCCAGGCAGGCTCAGTGATTATTCTGGTCAGGTACCTGCAACAGGTTCAGTTTTACAAGATTAAAATGGTAATTGATCTTTGAGAGTGTATTTGAGAACAAAACATAATTATTTCTGTAACAGATCCTTAGCTGGTATCAACTGGCATAAAGCAATCATAACCAGTAGAGAGCCCAGCTACATCCCTAACCCCATCTTCTCTCAAAATGCTGGGCACACAGTGGTCAACAAAGACGTGAATATTGCAGGGAAAAGTTTTCAGGTTGGTTATTTCTGCATGATTTCCAAAGTTCCTGTAAACACAGGTTCTTCCTATTAAGAAATTTCTCATTATTTTCACTGAAAGCTGGCACTTACCTTGCACGTTTTGTCTTGGGGATCTTTACTTCTGTGATATCTATTATCTAACACACATTTTGCTCAGTCAATTTGCAGAAAATGTTTTGCTTTCAAGGTTGCATCTAAATTTTTATATTTTTCATTTTTCATCTCAATTAAAAATAAACCATGCTGTGAGTATGCTTCGTGATTCTTTTATCATGTTACCAGCTTTGCATTTTTTCACCTATATACTAATAAAAAAGTCTTTTTAGTACACACAAATATATATACATCTCAGTAAGTGTTTTTTAGGGCTACTGTCCAAAGAAACTTTTCACATCTTTCATTTGCATTGTGCTGCAAAACCCAGTTTTAACTCAAAGGAAACTGCAAAGAACTCTTTGTTATCTTTATTTTGGCCTTAATCTATAATGAATATTAATAGCACTTGTAAGGTAAGGTACAGATTAAAAGCATTAAGACATAGCTTGGATGTTTTCGAAGATTGCACGCTGGGTACCATTTCTGGAAGTGCCAAAGGGCCAGATTTGTTAGTGCAATTTTAGAAGTGACTTCGACTTCTCTGTTTAAAAATGTCTAAAGCTATGGAAAAGCACAAGCAGGAGTTTTATGTCAAGTTCAAAAGCGCCTTTATCACCACCAATGTAAAACAAAATAGAGCTGCTTTAGCAAATCCCTTCAGAAAATTGTTTGCACTGCTATGTTTTCTATCTAAATAACTTTTGAAAATGGGGCTTTGTCATTTAGATGTCTTTGGGACTGTGTGCAATGTGCCCATTGGGATGGCACAGGGCTTTAGTGAAAGGTGAGGTCCATGTGATGGATTTTGTGTGGAAGACTAAAAAGAACATTCAGATAGGGCTGAGCTCTACTCCTGCCAGAGCCAGTGGCACAATTGCCTCTGATGAGCAGTCACACTGATCCCAGTCTACTGGGACTCATGGAATATGGCAAAACCCTGCTCTTTTACCACTGCAGTAACCCCTTTAGCCTCGCATCTGCAGCTGAACGCTAATAACCACTTCAATAGCAGGAAGCTTTTTCCCACCCAGGGACATCGGTGTATACACAAGTTTGGCAAGATGTCAACTGATTTGTCAGATGAAGGCTTTAACACAGTCCATATCACTTCTGGTGGAAAGTTCAGGGACTGGTGGGACCTCGTGCATAACACTGGGCTGCACCCCAGTCTCTCTGGATGGGGCTTTTCAGCTCTCACAGGCTGTGAGGCCCGAGCGCAACGCTGCACACGTGTGCGTGCATGTGTGAGGACGCGTGGACCTTGGACGGTTTCTACCACGTGCTGGTATTCACATCTGCTGCCCTGAAATAACCCCCCCAGAAGACTCTTTAACCTATAAAGTGGATGATGCAATACATGGCTTCTTACTTCAGTCCAACACCAAATCTGCTCCGTGAACTTTCAGGCATCACTACTGAAAAATGAGGGAGAAGGGAAGGACGTGCCTGTGTTTTTGGCAGCATGTGCCATGGACTAAAGTGGGACTGATGAGACCCTGCCAGGTATCAAAAAGGTGTGGCTGACCACCATGTTAAAGAAGGTGTACAAGAAGGTGTCAGATTTGGGAGGTCAGTTTAAAGCATATGAAGAAAACCTTGAAAAATACTGCTCTAGAGTGGTAAAGAAAGTTTGTCTTGGCTGGGAGGGTTTGTGTGATATACTTGTGGTGGTCAGGAGGCAAAGAGCTGGATTAAAGGGCCAACCCCTAAAGTGAAATCTTAATCTATCCCTCACAGAAAATGTTGGAGCCCAGACCACTCACAGGTTGTTAGAAGTCATGAAAATTATTCTGGAAAACTTTCTCATAACCTGATAAAAGAGCTGATTTAAGAAAATTATTAAATTGTCAGTTTATGATTTTACTTTAGAAATCTTTTCGGCCTAGTTCAGGTTAAAAAAGAGTCACCAGCTTCAGTTCTTCTGCAGAAAAAAAGACCCCATCATTTATTAGATGAATGAAGATATCAATTTCTGTTTAAACATTAACAGGGTGATGCCAAATATTAGTCAGTTCCTAATAATTTTGAGGGATTAAAAAGATAATAAAAGTAATAGTCCATTACATTACCTACTTCAGCAAGATTGTAATGAATGTAATAAATTCCAGATCAGGGTTATAACAACTTCCATCTATTTAAAATGAATTTGTAGGGTTACTTTCATTAACTATGTATATGGAGAAAATGATCTGACATATTACTTTAAAAGAGCTGTAAAACCGATTAGAAGGAAATATGCTTCCCAGACAGTGATCTGGGCCGCTGGGGAAATTTTATCCCTGGGAAGAAGGGAGGGAAAAGGAAGGGAAGAGGAAGGTATCTTGAAGGATGCTGTTGCATCGCATCTTTAACATGCCCCCGAAGCTGCTCCACTCCTCAGGAGAGATTTGGGCAGTAACAATGGTCAGAGACCAGGAAAGGGATGAAAGGCACTTTTCCTCCTGGCTTTTCTATTCCCTCTGCCTCCTTCCTCAGCAAAGGACAGATCTGTTAATGAATAAAGGGTTCCTGTGCTGGGGATTTGTGCATGGAAATGAAACTCTGCCTGGTTCTGGTACGGCCTTTCGGCAGCCCAGGGGAAGGCTGAGGCATTAAAGGGGACGGTGGCCTCATTGCTCGGAGGAGACAAGGGACCTAGCACTTGACTGCACTACAGAAATTACTGCTGCACCTAGAATGCAGCCTTCATTTATCAATTTCATAGCAAGGGGGAAAGGGAAAGGGAGGGGGGAAACCAACATCTGACTGCCATTTTCAGAGCACGCTACATCTAGCCACCGAGAGCCCTCCAAATCCAGCCATGTGTGTTATAGAGTCTTGGATAAAGTAACTTAATACTAATGATTTATACCTAATTGAACCTCTAAGTGATTAAAGTGGCAGTAATGAATGAGTAACATCCTTCTAATTCCCTTTTTCCATTTGGCCTGGGATGAAGGCCCTTCTTTTGTGCAGGATTTGACTTGGGGGTAAGCAATGCCAGTGTCTTTTAAGCTTTTAGTAGCACGTCTGGAAGGAGCCGCTTGGATCATGTTTACAATAACTGACTCTGTAAGCATGCTACCAGGGCAGTGATTTTTTTTTCTTCCTTTTTTCTCTTCCCCCCCCTTTTCTTTTCCTTTCATTCTTTCTTTCTCTTTCTTTCTTTTATTGGATTAGCCAATTGTGAAGTTAATGAATATGCATTTGGCAACCCATGTTTGTGAGGCCAAGTCCCACGTGGGCATCAAAGGGTTTGAAATGTGTGAGTGTAAATATCAGCTTTGTCAAAATATTGATTCACTTTGAGAGTAACACAGAGCCCTCCCCCCCTTGTGCTAATGCATGTAAGGATAAACCTGCTTTACGTATTTTTAACTTATTTTATAGGACTTAATATTGCCAATTAATTGACTGAAGCAGCCGAGATTTTCTAAGTCTATACTTCAGTGCTCTTGCACTGCTTTTTCATTCTAAAAATGATTGTTACCCTCTTTCTTTAAAAAAAAAATCAATTAAAAATGTAGGCCTTAGTGTTTGTAACTTTTTAATGAAGAGAGAGATCGAGAACCTCACATGTTTCACTTTGTAATTGTAAGGGAATGTTATGCAGCATAAAGAGGGCTTGAAGTCAGGAGATGTGCAGAGCACTTATCTCACACCAGGGCAGATCCAGCTTATCCCTTGCAGCTGGGAAGCTCTGAGGTGGGGGATCAGGAGAGGAGAAATTAGTTGTCCGTAGCACTGTGCTAAATTGGTGGTTATTTCAAATTAATTTGTTATGCTTCCCCACATGCCCCAGTTACACCTCTCTTTGGAATATAGATAGGAGTGTAGCACAGACACCATACATTAGCCAGCATGGTGAAGCTATGATTTGGTTCTGACATAATCATAATAAAAACTTACTAATAAACTTTAGGCTTCTTTTGCACCAAAAAGCCCCACATTAATTTAAACAATCCCCAGCTCTCTGTCACTGTATGTTTTTGTATATGGCCAGGGAAGAGATACAGAAAAAGACATTATTTTTGATGTTTCTTTTTTTTTTTTTTTTTTTTCTTTTTGTCCCCCAACTCCTGATTCAGGAATATTCAATGGTGAGAAAGCTTTGATATCATCAGAGGTGAGGACAACCCAGCAAGCATGAAACTCCCTCACCTGATTCTGAGGGCAGATTGCTATGGAAGGCTGCCGGCTGTCATGGGTAATAAAATTGCATTGCAGGTGTTGATAGAAACCAGCTAATTAATAGACCATTACTGTGCTGTCATTGACTAACGTTAGAACCCTTTGAGACTAGTTATGCTGGCAAAAATCTGGAGGAACTCTCCAAGTCTGGTGAAACTTGGACTTCATGATGGCCGTTGACCTCAATTTTAGGAGTTGGGTTTTCTTTCAGGTGCTGCCCACATCATGTCTGAATTGTGTGGATGCCAAACACCCATACAGGGTTACAGACCATGGGCAAAGGGACAGGTGGGGGGAATTTCAATGATGAACAGTGGTGCCCTCACACTCCCACAGGCTCTTGATGTTGTTTATTCCTTTTTGACCACAGCGCTCTGTGAAGGTTGTCTGTACCCTCAGAGAAGGGGTTATGCACCCAGCATTCTCTCCTCTCCTCTCCTCTCCTCTCCCCTCCTCTCCTC
>VXBZ01008469.1:407920-459224 GCA_013399135.1 Heliornis fulica | reverse complement strand
CTCCTCTCCTCTCCTCTCCTTTTCTCCAGATTTTGGGGTCACCTTGACAAACTGGAGCATGGGTAGGGGGAGGAACTATTTGACACATTTGGTTTTCCTTGTCTTGCAGTACTAGCAAGGGGTAATCTCAGCTAGCAAATTTTTGGGATGGTGCAGCAATGATTCAGGAGAAGGCTGACAAGGACATTAGCAGAGAGTAGCAGGGAAAGGAGAGGTATTATCCAGAGCCACAGAAAATGCCTGGTCAGGAATACGAGAAATGAGAAAAAGTGAAGAGTGGAAGAAATAAGCAAAGAAAGAGAAGTAGCAGCAGCATTTAACCCAGGGAGAAAGAGTCAAACTGATTTCTGCAGCAGTGGGGAGGAGAAAGTATGAGGAAAAGTAAGATTTATGGCAGAGCAGCTAACATGAGATTGGAGCCTGTCAAAGGTTGAAGCAAACTAAAAAACAACACCCCAGCTGGATAAAAAACCACAACTTACAGCAATTTAGGCATTGTTCCTGCTAGGATTTAATCAGTCTTTGCACCCTCAGGGCTGCCCATCTCTGGCAAGGGCCTTGGGAAACAGCCCCAAAGGCAGTGTTCGGCTGCAGGAGCCAGAGCAGACAAGAAGCCCTTGGTTTCCAGCACCAGACCTTTGGCTGCTGGGCTCACAGCCTGGTGGTTCATGGAGCACACACTCATCACCTGCAGAGAGAGATGGCAGGGTAGCACGCAGCCTGGCAGCAGATCCCCCTGCTCTTCCCTGCAAAGCTGTTTCTGCTCAGTCCCTTTCCACAAAGCAGCACAATCTTCAGAGGAGAGCTGTGAAAATGTCACTTGTCAGGGCCCTGGGAGATGTTTCGCCTCTAGATCCCCCAGAACACAGAGCATCAAACCATCTGAACATGGAAGAAACACTGAGCTCACAAGTCTCTTCCCTGATAATCCTTCCAAATTCTTCTGAAGAGCCTCACTCATGGCACAGAGAGCTCCCAGGAGGACTTGCTGTCTTCAAGGACTACTTAGATGTACAAACATACCACTTGCTTTTGCATCTCTTTGAACTATCCTCAAAACACCGGCGTAATAATTGGATACCCTTACCTCTGCTGGCCTGTGCGGCATGGGTCATATATGTAAACATCAAACTCAAATAACAACCCCCAAATTTAATTTATTTCTACCTAAACAAGTTCTTTTATCATAAAGCAATAAATTTGTCTTGGTGCTAGCAATTTGTTGCGGGTGACATAACACTGCAAATTGATTAATCGCTACTGTACACGACAAAATGAGAAAAGCAAGGAATTATTATGAATAGCGTCCATCTGATACAGTAGGGATTCATTATTCAAAAGTGTTAGCTAGTGGTTAGCTATCCCCTTGTTGCAGATTACATTCATTTGCAGAATCCAACATCATGCTTACACAAATCAACAAACATGCATTTATTAAGACATGGAATGAAAGCTATTAAAATGTGAAAAATTGCCTTTTTCTTTAGAAAAAAATGAGTCAAGTTTGGTGGTAGCGCTTTTTTTTTTTTTTTTTTTTTTGGTGGGGGATGTTTCTATGTGACTGAAGCAAAGAAGCTTTTTCTGTGTTATTATTTCTGTGTTTGCATCCAGAAGCAGTCACATCACTCCAAATACACTGATACTGGTTTTTAGTTGAGTCTTCCTATTGCAGGGTGGAGGATCTGATGCACCAGAAGTGCTGGGCTAAAGTCAGAAATGTAGTAAAATAGGCTCTCTTTGCTCTTTCAAACACATTTTGATTTTTAGCATTATATTTATCCCAACAGATTGCAATCATATCTGAGGAACTTGCTCTCCTTGAGGTGTTGTAGAAAAGAGTGGACAAAAGAAGAGCTTTCCCTCTGATAAAGTACAAAAATAGCATTTATAGGGCCAAGATGTTTCGTGCTGAATACTGGAACTCATGCTAAGTATGAAATCACTGTGTAAAAATAAACTACAGAGAAAATGTGAATAGTATTCTATACATTGTATATATACAATATATATATTCTTTGTATAGTAGTCCTGGTATCTGACGATCATCAACTGCTTCTGAGGCCGGGAGCCCAGTTCTGTGTGCCCATCTCTACTGCACACAATGTGATGTATCTAAGCTTGTCATCACTGTCAGGCAATTCATGTTCTCTGTGTAAGCAGGTCTTGGCGCAATAACACAGAAAAAAAATTGGTTTAACTTTTGAGGAAGGGCATGAAGAAAATTTAGTCTTTTCTTCTGTTCCTGTTTCAGGAGCTGTTGCACTCCTGCTCTGTGATGCTTCTACAGATAATAGGATTAAGGGCATCAAACAGCGAACTTTTGCTGCTTACTTCCCTCCCTCTGCACATCCTGTCAGTGCAAAATGCTTTTCCTTCTCTTTGGAAAATTGCTTCTATCACGCATTGCTTGCGGAGAGAAACACACTAATTGTGGAAGCAGCAGTTCAGCAACACCTCAGTCTTTGAACTTGGGTCTCTTTTCTTTTAGCTCTGCTATGAAATGCCACATCTTAAGTTGTTTTAATGGTTTCTTGCAGAGAATCATCACTAAAATATCACCAATAGGGAATTTTTTTAAGTGGCTGTAGAGTTTTAAAGTGAAGTTGGTCATGCCACTTGGGTGTTCTGTATAAGAAAATAAAACAGTATTGATAAACATGAGCAAACATGTGAAATAGTGGTGTTAGGTCTAGGGTACATAACATTAGTAAATTGATTGTTAGTTACTTTTAAGTGTATTTTCATTAAAACACTATGATTAGATTAGTTGAGGCTCACATGAGGTATGACCATGGGTCTTGTGCTGACATAAACATCTCTAAGCTGGTTTCTCAGCTCCTCTGGAAACTGGACCCAGAGACAGCAGAGCAGCTTTGCCCTGTGAAGGGTTTCTCCTGACATGTGTCTGCAGAAGCCATGCAGACCTCAGCAACCTCTTTGCACCCCACAGTCACTAAAGTCAGATCCCTTCTCAGCCAGAGCTGAGGCCAGCACCAGCTGTCCTGGTTTTGATGCTGTTGCAAGCCATGTGGATCTGGCCTTTCCAGACTGTTTTAGGTGATTTCATTTCATGGGTACTGGCTGACTCACTTAAAAAAAACCAACCCAGCAGCAGTGTGCTGCACGGTGTAATGCAGCATGAGCCCTGCCTGGTGAGCAGAGCAGCGATGCTCATCGGACCATCTTCCTCTGTGCCTGTCGCTGTTAAAACACAGAATAGAAAAACCTGCTGTTGAATAAGCACTTAGGCTCTGCTCAGGGGTGATGGTCCTTGAGAAGAAACCTGGGAAGGGCTTCACACCAGCTCTGCCTGAGCCAGCCCATTAAACATGCCCGACGTGGTCAGTGGAGAGTGTCAGGGACGTTGTGGGACAGGTCCACAGCAAGATCAGGAGGTGCAGCTCTTCCCCAGGTGACATGGGGATGGACACCAAACCCTGCTGTGGACCTGGGGCTAACTGACTACTATCCTCAGGGACAGTAGTGGTGAACCTGGTTACAAATGAAATCCAGGTATGTGGGGAAATCCTGACCTCCCTCGTGTTTAAATAGGATTATGATGTTCCAACTTGACCTGAGAAGAATTTAGGGGGCAGAAATGGGATATTTTGTTTATCCCTTCAGGGCCAGCTCCAGTACAAAATAATTGACATTAAGTACCAGTTGAGTTATGTTTTTAATCCAATTTTGGATGCAGACTTGATTCAGCAAAGTGGTTTAAGCACTTTTAAGGTGCTGTCAAATCACTGTTGTATCTAGAACCGCAACAGAGTCGATTCCTGCAGCAAACTAGCTCCTGGTCATTCGTCTCTGTGCTAGGTAAGCCATTTTCATCAGACACCTACAGCTTTAATGAGAGGAGTGGAGGGAAGAAAAAGAAAGATTTCTGTCTGGGCAGTTCTTCTTTGCCCTGGGAGTATTTCTGTGTTGCTGTGCAGTGAAAAGTTAATCTTTCTTGACGGGTGATGCATGTGGATAGTACTTCATGCATTTGATACTGAATGCTTGATATAGCTCAGTGATCCCATATAAACACCGCAGAAACAGAAGGGACCCTGGGCAAGGAAAAGATCTGTCTTAAATCCCTCTGTCTGTCACATCACAACATCCATCTGTAATGACATGCAAACTTCAGAGAGGCTGCTGCATCTCTGTCTTGTCTGGGAGACACTTGGCTGTTAATGACTAACTTCCCAGTGACAGCATTTCTTTTTGTGGCTTGCTTCCCTTTGGATTTTTGCAAAAGCGTCGGCAAAACAAATAGATAAATAAAATCAATCCATCAAGGGCAGGCGACTTGTGTAGGTGGACAGCAAGAATCTGCACCCCAGCCAATTGGACCAGTTTGGGATTTATGGTTTTGTGGCAGCATCTTCCTTCGTTCCCTCTGTTGAAACCTCTGCAAAGCCCCTTCTTGCTCTGTGTGAGGGGAACAAGAGGGGTAAAAAAACAGACTCACTGTTTTAAAGATAGAAGAATGACTTTATTGGGATAAAAATGGGTTTGAAATTCAGTCACAAGGCAGCTATAAACTATTGGCTTTGATAGTTTCTTGGAGCATTTGAATACCCAAGAACTTAGAAGCTGCTGAGTGTGCTCTGCTAACAGCCTCGTCTTGTGCTGGTGGCAGTCAGCGTGGCTTTGCTGAAGTCAGGGCAGCAAATCAGCTGGATACCGGCTGGGGAGTTGGCCAGTGGGCCTGGAGTACAAGATAAATGTTTATGGAGAAAGCAAGTTCTCTGGATGGTACCACTGCAGGAAAAAACAGCTCATACAAATGTCTTTATCTCTCAGTTTATCTGTTGTCATTAACAGATCTTTAATTGTTGTTTTGGGACTAACTTCTGAATCTACTTGCAGGACAAAACCCTGTGAAGTGGCTATTACTGGTTCCTGCATTAGAGACAAGTGAGGGCTCCCTTACCAAGCAGTCACATAGACCTCTAATTCTCCCTGGTTCCCTAATTAAACAGCAGCAAAACCTTAATCTTCACTAGAAATGCTTTGTCAGTAGCAGTGGCAGTCTGCCTGCAGAGTTAAGTACATCAGATTTCATCTTCTTACAAATGTTGACCTCCAGCAAGGCATCATAAGCTACACTGGCATAAAAAACTACCTCAAAAATTGTAATTTTGCAAGTAACCTGTCTCTGTCAGCCAAGGAGTTTGGAGAGGTGGATGTGGGGTGTCTCAGGTTGCTTATAGCCATCACTTGGGCTCCCCTGAAATCTATTCTGAAAGCATTTGGTTACAGATGGGCACAAAGTCTGCAGGGCTTTACCACAACCACTGGGAAACATCACCCCACAGCTCTGCCTCTGTCCTCACACTGGTTTTTAAACTGCAGAAATTCACCCTGTAAATTAACAATTATATGATGATAAGAGACTGAGAATGGGAGGAGAAACAGGTCATGTAGATATTTGCATGGGCAAAGGCATAGGTATGTATTTGCTCCAAGGTTATCAGAAGGACAGCGTTCAGCCTGGGAAAAAACAATGCTTTCTTCATTATGTGCCTTTCTAGACCACTGATGAGTTGGATGTAAATGGCATAGAGTTGCCTGCCCCTTCTCACCATGTGCCATCCCACCACACACCTCTCGACAGGTCGTGTCCTCGGCAGACGTAATTGAACGGGGACACCCTCACGCTTCGACGGAAATGAGTAACAGGAGGGATGAATGGAGGTGAATATGCATCGTGCCCTTTGTCAATACATCATTTTACTCTTAGCAGAAGAAAAGGGATCTGGGCTTTTATTTACCTCCTGACCGAGCAAAGGCCAACAATCCTCACTCTGTCAAATTACTTGAGTCTAGCAAATGCTGTAAGACCTGAACCAAAAAGGATTTTAAAGCCAGTGAAAGATTTTCATGGGGTTTTGCATATGCTACGCAGCTTTGATGAAACAAGTGTGCTGAGCCTGGGAAGAAGAATAATCTAAGGCCATTAACCCAGCAAGAGATGAGGCTGTCAGCAGAGCCAGAGAGCATTAAATGTCCATTTGCAACACATTTCAGTGGGAATCAGTCACCAAACTTCTTCACACACCTTTGTAAACCCCAGCCTAACATGGGTGACATGGGCACGATTCTGTTCTTACCACATCTGCTGTGGATGGGTGGGAAATAGAAAGGGGAGGTTTTCTGGCAGGGGCAACAGAGACAGGGTCTGGGGAGGAGCTGGGGATTCCTCCCAGGCTGCCACTGAGCTGCTGCAGGATCAGCTCACATTTCATGTCTCTGCGCTGCAAAACACCTGATTTCACACTCCTCATCCTCACTGCAAAATGCTTCAAAGCCAGGAAGATAAATCCTCTGTTCACAGGTGGAAGTGGCTGCCTAGGGTGGAAGGTTGTGATGGTTCCCTCAGGACAAATGGCTCTTAGGCTATAAAAGTGCATCCCTCATCACTCCGAGGTGCTGAAAAATTAGAGCTAATCACAAGGTAGCAATAGAAATGGTTTTTTAGAAAGCTTTTTTTTTTTCCCCTACCTAAACCAGGGAGGAAGGTAAGAGAGGAAGCAACTTGGATCCATGTCAAAACCCTCTTATCTCACACATTTACACTCTCCACTGCACAGATTACTCTAGTTCACCTTTAATTTGCCTTCTGATAGTTGTAGGCTGATACCAAACACTCCTGAAAGCTGACCCTTGGCAAATAGCACATTGCACTCCCATCTCAAGTGTATGACATGAGAGAAGGATTTGAGGCCGTCAGAGCTACGAAAGCTATTGCTGGTGTGATCCTAGGACATTTTAACATGACTCGATTTTACTATTCCTGTGCACCCCATATGCATAAGTGTGACAGAGGGACATCTATTTGAAAAAAAAAAACATCACAGCAAAGTGCCAGTGATATATGCTGGGTTTTCAAATCAGAAACATCTCCCTCCACCTTCCCTTCCTTTTTGGCAAAATCTCAAGAATGGAGTTGCTTCCCGTGCCCACGCATTCAACCATACAGGCAGCTGATTTATCCATCACTCTCCTCACCCCAGAAAGTTTCTCCAGAGTCTCTTCTTTGTCACTGACACCCCGAGGCCCTGACCTCTGCAGTATTCGATAGTGAGTCTCCAGGCAGACATACTTAAGGGTTCAGATATGTTGTATTGCTGCTGCCTGAGCTGTCAAGAGGACAAACAGCAACGAGATAGTTGCACGGCATTAAATAATTGGGGACTAAGTGGATTACTTCTCCGTACTGGAAAAACACCTTGTTGTTGATAGGCATCAACAGAGCAGGCAAGAGGATCACGTGAACCCTTTGCATGAATAATCAGCAAAGATTTGAGCCTGGCTGTGCTGTACACAGCACTCAGTTCTTACTTGCCACGTTTAAAACCTGCCACATCTTGTCTGACTGGGAGCCAACCCGGACAGCATTTCCATCCTCCTACAAAGTGGAGACCATTGCCTTCAACTGGGGTTTGCTTATGGCATGAAAACAACTGTTGAAAAGGATTTTCTCAAGATGAATAATCTTGTTTACAGATAAGGGTCTTTTTTTTTTTGTCTTTTTTTTTGCAAATTATCACATTTAGTAAAAAAGCTCTACAAATCTGTGACCAAAACAATCCAAGTGATTCCATGAGAACAGAGTAAAAGAACACTCCCACTCTGATTTTTATGGGTTTTTTTTATCTGCAAAGTTCATTAAAATGGGTTACATGAAGCTTGGCTTACAGCCCTAGCAAGGTGTGAATGCTCTGGCTGATGGTGTAGTGATGGTATAGTGTCCCTGACACACTGTACAGGTATGACGCACTCAGTGTTTGCATCACACTACAGTGGCATAAAGCTCAAACTCATCACAGAGAGCCATCTGGCATGTTGTAGAGGTGTTGTTGGAACAGCTCCCTTTCATTTATTCATTGTTTAATTTAACATTTATTAGCTGAGAAGTACTGGAGGACAAAACTGATTTGCACTTGTGTGGGCAGGATGTTTAAATCTGAACCCTCACCTGATCTGGACAATAATTTAGGTTAAGCATACACTCACAGATGGGATGGGGAAAAACTCTAGAAGGGCTTGGCCACCAGTTCACTTCACTACTTGAAACTGGTTTTCCCTTCTCTGACATCCAGATTTTTTCTCTTGTGTATTTCTAGATAAGCATGTTACCCAACACAATCACACATAATTAAACATCTGGCAAATTTACCATGAAATAAAGTCCAGTTGAGTGCCCAGTGGACTTCTTGGAGTGTTGGCTTGGAGAAAAGGCTCGTCCTTTGGCTGTCAGGACCTCCACAGGTTGGGGGACCTCCTTGGCTCAGCAGTATTAGAGTGAGTGACCAGGAGATATTTCCCTGCTCTGGATAGGCATTGTTTTAAGCAAAACAGAGAGAGAAAAAAAGAAAAAAGCAATATATTAGCTTTTGGCTTTATCTACAGCAGAGCTGGCCCTCTTGCACCTTTTGACTCTGGCTGGGCAAGTAGCCCAACAGCTCACAGGGCTGCTACCTCTCAAAATGAGTAAGGGCTGAGCTGTAATTACCTTCTCTTCAGCAGGAGCACTGTGCTTGGTATCTGTCTTTCACTGATTTAAAAAAAAAAATGGAAATTGCATGTCAGACAGACAATACAAGCCTCACTTCCTTAGAAAAATGTGATGAAAGTTAGTTAGAAAAAACAATGTTTTCTCATAAGCTATTGCTTTTCTATGAAGTACCTCTTTCTCCAGCCACTGGATAAGGTGGTTTTCAGCTTGACTTTGTGATCCTAGGACATGAGACATGAACCTGCACTGCCCATAAGAACTGCAAATCATTCCTGTTTACCTTCTTCTTGCTGTTTCTCTCTGCCTTTTCTACATCAGCTAATGATAAAATAATGATAAATATGAAACCAAATAAAATCAGTTTTTGGACACACTTTTCAAACCATGGATCCCCAAAAGCTTTTTTAAAAGAAAAAAGTAGTGTTTTGTTCATTTATGAGGTAGATTACCATGGCTCCCCACGACCTCCTCCTTCACTCTGGACAACAATCACCTTCTCCCTGCCTCTTCCCATACATCTTTTTAATACAGGGCAGCCAAGCCAGGCAGGGTTTTTCTCGCTCCTCACAAGAAAGATCCTTTGCCCTCCCTGAGGTCACCCAGAATATCCCCCTCCATTTCTCCTCGCTCATCAGACTGGGGCTGCTCCCATTCCCTGCCGCTCACGCTCCCCTCTCCCCCTGACATCGCCATGCACCACATCAAATAATTGTTGTTCTAACTCTCCTCCTTCCCCAACTAAAATATACTTGATTGGGAGGGAGAGGGGGGAACAGGGAAATAGCTGGGTTTATTTTAATAGTTTCCACTCTCAGTTCAGTTTTATAGTACAGTATATTTAACTTTAACGTATGGACAGCTGGATGCATTTAACAGCACAATGGAAAGAATTTAGCAAGTATACATTACAGGCCCTGTGTTTGGAGCCCATCACCACATATTTCTTCATAATATTTAGATGCGCCTGTTACAGATTGTGTCGGGCTGATCAAAATATGTTTGTGTCAGGTAAGATTTGTCATAGATGAGCCTCTTTATTTCTTTACTTACTAAAACTCTTCCTAGAGAAGCTCAGTTTAGCTGATATCAGCATGTTTAGCCCAGTGCTTACGAGAGGGTTACTTGCCTTCCCTGCAGAAGCCAAAAAGAAAAAAAAGCCATAAACACAGAGAAACACGGGCATGATATTCTGAGCACAGACTGTGGGCACGTTACTCCTCTTGCCTCACTTTCAACAGCAAACCATGTGGAGATCACCAAAGCATCAGAATCTGTCCCATACCCCTCCCAAACCCGTAACAATGGAAAACAGCTATGGAGCTATAAATCCTCACATCTCTCCATCGGACCTGCATCCCTCTGAACTGGCTGGTTACACTCTCTACAGCACTGGAGATTTTTTGTCACTGAAACAAGGCTGTAGTCTGGGTTTTTTTTCTCTCAGAAATAAGAATAAAGGAAATTTACAGGAATACTTTCAAATTCATTTGCCTTTTATTAAGAAAAAACTCCAAAACTCAACACTCTTTGCTATTATAAAGTAACCTCCTTCACTGTTTTTATTCCTAGGTGTCTGAATAATATGATTTTATCAAATTTAACTTGTTGTCCCTGGGTTTTTTTCTCAGTGCCCATTGCAGCAATCCAAATGAAAGGCAAATCAGCCAAGTGACTTGCTAGCATTTTTAGCCAGCTTTTTTTTTTTTTCTGATGCTGGAAAATAATAACAGCTTCATCTTTCAGTAGACTTGGGATTTAAAAGTGCTGTCTTCCCCCAGTACTATAGGATCACATGATAGATACTGACAAATATAAGGGACTGTATTTAAAAGGTATACTTATAAAAGTACCGAAGAGAAGTTAGAGTCTAAGGAACAGCAATACTTACAATATGGAGAGATTCCAACAATTAATACAGCTCAAGCCTGCTTTCCAAACTGTGAGCAAGCTTCAGTTATTTGGGAAATTATAATGATTTTAGCTCTGTTTGTGTAGATATGATGCTTTGCCTCTAAGCATTGAGGGAGGGAGTAAAGGAGTAAGATGCTCAAGGAGAAAAACCCCTTTGGAGGAAAGACCAAATTGTTGGAAACCTCTGAAGTGTTCGCATTAATGTCATGTCATTACACCGTATTGCTGCACAGGTTAATATAATTGGGTTACTGTGTGTGAGCAATGATCCATAGCATGTTATGGCACTGAAACAAATGACATTTAACCAAGAGATTTGTAAGGCACCTTGTTATCTGCATGGTGAGCAATTGCAAGGGAGAGTCAGATTGCTAGACGAGCAACTGACAAATTAGTTGTTGGGTTTGCTGGACAGCCTGGATTTATAACCACACAATTCCAACATAATTTATTAGATCCAAAAACCAGACAGATCCACTGTTTTTTACTTAGATTACACTCTTACTGCAGCCCCTGATCCTGTCCCGTCTGCAGTGCGGTTACGGGCTGGTTGTGTTATTCATGTAACTCTCAGTCCTTGGCTGGGGGCAAGGTGAGCTTAGATCAATTAGCAGCAGGCTTCTAGCAACAAAAAAGTCTACAGCCCAGTTTATAAACAAATAATTTGCTGAAGCCTATGGTCCCACTCCCCAACTTCAGTCTCCCCAAGGAGGGAGGGATGCAAATAGAAAGGAGAAGGAATTTGCCCCGTTCTGTTCTGTCTCTGCTGGGCTGGGGAGCAGAAAGCTCAGCATTGCCCTGTCTGCAGGACAAAGCTGTGTGCTGTCCAGAGGGGACTTCTTTAAATCCTCATTGATAAGGACCCTCAGCTTCCACAGGCAGATTATTCCAGATCTTTAACTTGTGTCAGTTCCCCAGTACCTATTTGCTCTGGATTAGGTCAATCACTTCTTTTTCTTTCCCCAGGGACAATGAAAAGAAAAAAACAACTCCCTCTTTACAGCCCCTCTAACAGATCAGAGGACAGCTATTGGAGGTGTCACTGCATGCCCCCAGCTGCACCTCTGCACCTTGCCTTTCCCCTTCCCACTTTCCACAAACCTGGGTCTTTGCCCTTGCTTTGGCAGCTGTTTTGCAGCCTTGCAGCCATTGTCCTTCGTGATCACCTCTGTGTCCATCATCACTGGTGGTTGGCACAGGGTGCCCAGCGCCAGATCCAGGCTCCCCTGGTCCTCAGCAGGTCAGCTCAGGGGAACAAGTGTGTCTCTCTCTTTTTTCCATTCAAGGAAATGATGAAATCTCTCCTGTGTTCAGAGCCTTGGCTCACACCAAAATTTTTACGAGGTGATAAAATGATCACCTTTGTGCTCATGGCTGCTGACTTAAACCAAAACTGCAAGTCAGAGACTACCACCCAAGAGAGTATTCTTGCTCCTAATCCAGCTGGCATCTTGGGATCACTTGTTCACTTTCCAGGGTAGAGGCCAGTTTTGTTTGGGCTAGATAAACTCTGGAGAGATGCCCAAAATTTTTGGATGTTCCTCCACAGCAAATCTGACCTCCACTTCTTTTGGAAGTTTGCCTCTCTCCAGTTAGGATTTGAAAACTTCTCTCATGGGTTCTTTGAGTCAAAAATAACGTGGGGTGGCTTGAGAGGCTGGCTCTGAGTTTCGGCTGTAAGCTGGTAAATGCCTTAAGTTAAGTAATGAAAATAAGAGAGGAGTCCAAATTCAGTCAAAGCACTGAAAAACCACGAGCTGTGAGTTTGGAGTCTTGAGACGTGGAGCTGAATGAGCATCTCTCTGCGTATGCTTAGGCTGAGCCACCCTGATGATAGTGAAGAGCCCAGCACTGAGTTTATAAGTTGAGAAGACTGGATGGAAAACACTGAAAGGACATGGCTGGGAGTAGAAAAAAGTCTTGCTGGTACTAACTGGTGCAGTTCCAGTCCCTTACCTGTAATCATAGCTAAGCCTGTGCTGTGCACCAAGCCTGGACACTGCTCTGCTCTTTGCTTGCTCCACAGCCACAGCCGCTCACAGCCCTGCTGAACATGTCCATCAGGGGTTCCCCTCATGTAAAGCTCTTATTGTTAAAATAAACATGCATTTAGCTTCACCATATAATATTTCACAAGCCTGAGGCACAGCAGTTGGAACAAGGCATCTCCCCCAGCCTTGAAATAAGAGGCAACACGAATCGACACATTGGAGCATTTTCAAGGTAAACACCGAGGGATTTTACTGATGCAGGATTTGGTGTGGCTGTCACTGTGGTGAGGGTGCTGCGTGCTGCAACATCTCTATGCTTGAGACAGCACAGAGCAAGCTGATCCCAACTGCTACTCTTCTAAACACATCTAACAACCAGCTGCCAGAGGAGTTTGCTCTGGTTTAGTCAGATGTGCTGGATACTTCAGTCCATGCTTGAACCAGTATTAAACCCTGACTGGACTGGAGTGTCAGGAAAGCAGACCCTGCCTGCAGCTGCCTGATAGTCTAACTCTTCCTGAACAGTGTTTGATGTGTTGCTTTCTTGGAATAATTTGATAAATTTTAATATTATAAAATGTTATGGCCCAGTTTGTGCCTGGTTTAGCATAACTTCAATTAAGCTACCAACAGGTAAAGCCAGTGAAAAACTTACAACTAAAGCAGAGCAACCCAGCATCCTTTCTGGTTTTCTTAGAGGCAGCCCCTATATAAAGATGCAATAGCAGCTTTTATATAAAAGTGCCTAATTAAAGCAAGCCCCCAAACTGCATTTTCATTTTGCAGTGTTCAAGAGGAAATAAATACCAATGATCAGTGAAAAGAAAACTCAGTAGTGTGAGCAAAAGGGAACACGGATGGCAGCAGAGGAGGAGAGATGCTTGGCATATGGAGGGGTTAACTCAATCTGAGCCTGTGGTAATGCTACCTTATTTGCCAGGGAGAGTGGGGAGAAAATCCTAATGGATCTTCTGGAAACTGTTAATGCATATTGGTTATGTGCACAGAAAGGACATGAAGCCAGCAGAAGTGGCTAATGAAAAATTATGTGAGCATTCAGCAGTGAACATTATTGAGAGCCCTGATGGTGGTGGAGGGATGTGAATGACGCTGGTCAGGTGAAGAACTGGAAAGCCCGGTGCAGTATCACCTTTCATGCTGAGTGCTGCCAGCACACTTAGGGAAATGTTGAATCATAGCTGGGAGATGAGATATAGCTTTAGGGAGATGTGGAGAGGCACGTTCCTAGCACACACTTCAACCCAGTGAAAACACTCATTTGTTTTACAGGTGAATAAATAACCGTTTCCTTGAGAAAACTCAGTCATCTTAGTAGCATGCAAAGCTATTACTTAGGGTTTCATCACAAGCAAAAAATTGTGGCTGTTACCACTAATGGGAAAATCTCAGAGCTAGACAGGAGAAAAGCAACTCCTCGTTGCTGCCAGACACTTGGATTGCCATGGCTCTTTGTCCAGCAGCTAGCCCAGTGGGAACTTGCTTTGGGATGGAAACTTCTATGTGTTACCACAGCAAAATATACATATGGATTTGAATGTCCCAGCTGTAGCCTTCTCATAGACAAAGGGGCATGAAAACATTGCCTGTGTTTCTCCAAGAGCTGGATTGTAGAAGAAATGGCTTTAAATAAAGTTTTTCTTCCTACTGAATTTTCCTCTGTATTTTCAGTGAAATTTGAAGATAGAAAAATACAGCTCCCTTACCCCAACAACTCAGCAGGATATGGCAAATCTCAAAAATTTCAATTTGGGGATGGGCTTTCTTGCCTTCTAAGTACTTGTCAGCATCAGCAAGGGTATAAAAAGACTACTTTTTGTTCAAAACAATAAAGAAAATTCTCCTTTCCTTTGCTCAGCCATGAGGCTGAGATGGAGAGCTTATGGAGACAGAGATGTCCAGCTGCATCCTCTCTGCTGAGGTGCCCTCCTAAATTCATTTGTCTCATGACCATGATCCTTCCTCATGTCACCATTTCAATGGAATTTCCAAAGAAGGCACCAGAAGGTGTCCTGCTGTCCTTTCCCTGCGCTGGTAATGTTATGGGCTATGTAGTGTTACTTTAGGCCTTTTCTGGTTTAGGTCTCATTTGAGGAAATTATGAACTATCTTTCTTGAGAAGGGATGATATTTCCCTCAATTGAAATAGCTTTGAGCAAACAAGCACCAGATTGGATGTATTTTCCCATTTAATATTTGTGATTTATGCTTCTAAGCAACCCTTCTGCTCTCCTGTTTATGTGCCCTCAAAGCTCATTTTTTAACTACAGTTAATCATGCTGAAGCAAAACATAACTCACAGTGAGATGATGCTGGCCAACTTTTATAACTTGGGCTACCGTATTGGATGTCAGCTCTGCCACTAAAAATAACTACCCTGGGACAGGTGCCTTCCCTGGCCAGCAAAATTTAATGTGACTTTTCAAAATCCTGGCCAGAAGAAACCTTGGAGGGAAAGGGAAGAAACTCTTCAGCATTTGAGGGTGGGGGGAAGCAGGAGGGTAAGATTGTATTCCCAGTACAGGAACTTTGAAAGCATCTTGTTTGAAGTACTTATGGACACACTGGACAGACATGAAGGGAACAGCAGTGACTCAGTGCCCTGCTGTTCTAGCCTGGTCACAGTTTAGGTTGTGAAGTGCCAGGCTGAGTAGTTTCTAGTCTTGCCTGGAGAAGAGGAGGCTCCGGGGAGACCTTATAGTGGTCTGCCAGTACCTCAAGGGGGCCTACAAGAAAGATGGGGAGAGGCTGTTCAGTAGGGCCTGTTGTGACAGGACAAGGGGTGATGGTTTTAAAATAGAGGGAGGGAGATTTAGATTGGAGATTAGAAAAAAGTTCTTTGCTGTGAGAGTGGTGGAGGACTGGAACAGGTTGCCCAGGGAGGTGGTGGATGCCCCATCCCTGGAGACGTTCAAGGCCAGGTTGGATGAGGCCCTGAGCAACCTGATCTAGTTGGGGGGTGTCCCTGCTTCTTGCAGAGGGGTTGGACTGGATGACCTCTGGGAGTCGCTTCCAACTCTAATCATCCTATGATTCTATGATTCTATGATTCTAGTCTGTAAATGCTGTTTGTACCACAAAGGAAAGTCCTTCTGCAGCTGGAGAGGTAGGATAGGGAGGTGGAACACAGAATTAAGAAAGGAGCAGGACAAAATCTTTTTGCCATGTCCCTTTCTCTGACCAAAATATCCTTTGACATTCTCCTGCACAGATGGAAAACCCCATCCCCCCACCTTAGTTGTGCTCCTCCATGCCCCTTTAACCAAGTGCCCACCCAGCAGCACCCAAATGCACGGAGCAAACCCATTCAGCAGCAACCTTGGTGCCAGGGTGAGACTTGTAGCTTCATTTCTGGAAGGAAGAAACGAAGGGAGAGATGGCAGAAGGTCGAGGGTTCTGCTTGCAATTGAGAAAATACCTGCAATCATTTTCTCTCTGGCAGCCTGGCAGACGGACACAGCGCTGCCCGTGCAGGCTGCCTGCAGTAGGGATGCCCACCGTGTTCACTGTGTTCAACACACACAGTGTTTCTGCAGCACATATAGAAATTGGTGTTTAACTGCATTGGGTGGTCCCAGTGAGCCAGGGCAGAGACAGGGACTGAGGGACAACCATGGCTGGCCAAGGGTTTCTCCTTCCCAGGCGATTTACAGCAGCTCAGCAGCAGCAGGCAGCAGTGTCCCTGCACAGGCTGCAGAGCCCGTGGTTAACCCTGCTGAGCACCATGTCTGTTGTTGCAGGATTGCTCTCAGGGAGCGAGTGAGCCCATCTAAACCAACAGCTGCTGTGGAGATGTAGGGGAATTAGAGACATGATTTCTCACATGCTCTCTTGATGCAAAGTCCTGCTTAATATCACGCTGGTTTTCTGCATGTTTGGGGTTTTTTCCCCCGTGGGATGAGAAGCCTTCCTGGGGAGTGGGATATAAGTATCCCTGGACATTTGTCGGCTGTGAGGGAGTGGACAAGTAGCTTCAGCAAGCAGAAGCTATCAGGTTTCTCACACCTCCCCAGAGACATCCCAGCTATGTGCAGCAACACTTCCATCCACCTGCAGCTTCCAGGAGCCTGTGCTGTCTGGGCTGTGCAGGAAAGCAAGGAAACAACCTCCAGGAAAGCATCCTCATTTCCAATGCTTGTCTTGCTTGATAGAAGTGTCCTTCACTCCTTTTGTGTGCTAAAACAAATCCAACTGGGTTTGCAGAGACTCCACATCTGTTCCCAAGCCCAGCACCCACTGCTGGTAATCCAGGGAATGCTGAGCCATGGGTATGGAGGAGTGAGCAGGGGTAACACACGCACCTCCTATCACATCTTGCATGACTTTTGTATGCTTTGTGCCAAACAGTTCATACCTTGTTCCTCCTTGTTACAGGGCCAGGAAAAAAAACCCAACCCAATATGTAACTGTTAAGTCCTCCTTTTCCTCCAGGGGAGAGGGTAGGAACACCTCTGAACAACACATGACAGTCTACAGACAAGGTTTTTTTCTGTGGTTGAGTCCTAGGGCCAAACACATCATCTGGAAGGATGCAAAAGCTTTTACAGAGCGTCATTTCCTAGCAATTATAATTTCACACACATTTACCAAAGGACAATTCTGAAAAGAAAGAAAAATGAGAAGGAAGCAAATTATATTTCTGCCTTTAAACGGCAAACCCAGAACTGGAGTCACATTGCAACTGGTTGCCAGAAGGACTGTAGCGATACTGATTATTTATTTTGAGTGGCAAATGCCTACAGAGATGTGTAACCTTTGTTTTTGAGGTAGCAGCATGTGTTCTACAAACTCTGACATCTGAATTTATCCCTTTTCAGGCCTTTAATTTAGAATTTGGCATTGTTACCAGGTTTCTACAGAGACTTGTTGGTGGGATAACTTTAACTGGTGCTTGTAATCTTAGCTGGTTAGTTTTATTATTCTCCCATTTCTCTCCAACCCCTAAAATTCAATATCCATAAGACAAAATAGAAAAAAGAAATTAACTCCCAATTCATTAAAAGTCATGCTTGCTGACAAGGACACCTTTGGTTAGACCAGCTTCCTGCACAGAATGAGATTAGGACCAGCATTGGGTTTGTTATTCGCCTTCCCTTGAAAAATCATTGCAGATTATCTCCTTTTCAGACAGAAAATGCAATTAAGACCCCCACCCCCATCATCTCCCCTCCCAAAATAACTTTATAATGAGAATGGGTGTCTTTAAAAAGAGTCTCCATTTCAGAAAGAGGTAAACTGTAGACTGCCAAGTGCAGGAAAGGCACCAGTTTCTTTGTAGGGATGTTATTAATGGAAAAGTTGTACTCAGCTTGCTACAGATTGTCAATGCCAATATCTCTGTTCATCATAGGTATCCTATCATTTTTCTTCAATAACGAAACTTCTAACTGTAATTTTGATTCCATATATGACTCCAAAGACATCTGGTTTTCCAGTGCCAGTTCTGTACAAAGGGCCAGGTTGTGTAAGTTGATGTCACTTTATTGACGCCAGTAAAGTTGCATCAACTTTGAACTACGTGATCTACCTGAAGGATCTTTTTGGTCTATGTGGTGTATGATTGAAGTGCATTTTCACAAAGATGAAGAAGGGAAGCATAATGCTTTCTGGTAGACAAAACAGATATTGTTTTTATTTCTAGCCTGACTTGTTTATTTATTAATTGCTGAATGGGAGCTGCAAGCAGAGGAGACAACGCTTGTCTATGTTCCAGGAATAGCTGGTGTTGAGGTGAAACATCCCGCTCAAATATCCTATGAGAAATGGAAATATTGAAGCGTGTTACTGTTCAGCATATAGAGATTTGATGAGAATGTGCTTTTTCTGTCCTGCCCAGTTCACTGGGTCCTTCAGAGAAAAGTTGTGATTTAGGAATTACCATAGTTCTTAAATGCAGCCATTAAACTTAAGTAGAGAATGGACACAAGTTTAAGACACAGAAAACAGGGACACTGCATTTTTAACAGCTTTAGACTTTGTTATTTGCCTTCATTCGGTTTGACACCTACACTAAAACTCATGGAAAATCTTGGAAAAACACAAGTCTTACAGTTTCCATACTGGAAAAGCCTTGTGCTTAAAACAAAGCACGTGACCCATCCAGAGGTGCCCAACGCTACCAGGGTCCGGTGTGTTAGACTTTGCATAGGTCTGTAGCAAATTGATGCTACCTGCCTCGAAGCATCTCTCTGGAAGCCCAGACAAATGACTAGGCAAAAACAGATTTATCTTTGCTTGTCTTATTTTCATATACTGCATAAATACCTTGCCAAATACTGCCAAATACCTTTGTTGGTTTGTAAGTGCTTCCATAGATTTGGTTCAGTGAATGTACTTTCATTATCTAATGTTACAGGAACAGCCAAAGCTGTGTTGTGACACTATTAAGAGATGACAGCAAATGTGCCTCCAGAGACCTCCTTAATCCTGATCTACTGTGCAGAACTAAGATTAATAGGGGAGTTGCACCCCATCTTACCCCTTTGGATTTATTTTAACTCTTAATATTCTGGGTAATACTGTTTTGAAGTGATAATTTCAAATCTACATGTGCTATTTACATTACACTTGTGACTACCTTGAAACTTAGCTCTATCATACACAGAAGAGATAATGTTTTATTCTTTATGACTAGATCATTTGTGTTAAGGGGTGATGACAACCACCTCAATGAGAAGTAGATAATGAAGCCAAAATCATTGGCAGTTGTATTTTATTTATTTGGGGTTATCCAGCCAGTACTAATTTCTACCTGTTTTAACAGAATGTGCTTTAATCAGTGTTTTGACCCAGGATCTTCATTTGGTACAAAGTCAAAGTCTTGTCCTAGACCAGGACTCCAAAATAGGTCACACAAAGGAATCTAGCATCTGTGTGAGAGTCCAGGTCACACTGCTATTTGGGGAATGGATACTAGTACAGTGTTTGTGAGTGCATGATATATGAACTGTATGTATTTCCTTGATAAATTGTTTTTAAATATTTCCTCCTTTTTATTAATTGAAGAGGAAACTCATGCATCAATGACATTTTTATGCTGGTTTACACATAAATTATTTCCCTGTGATGTTCATTTTTATTATTATTGCCGATATTATAGCAAACGCATTTTTTTTTGCCTTGTAAACAAGATTTTGCTTACAGCTAAATGAAAAGAAGAGAAGTTAATCACGTTGAAATAATAGGTTTAAAAAGGTAATTCAGTAATGTTTGGCTGATGTTTAATCTTCCCCAATAGAAGCCATGCCGAGAGAAATGACAGAAATTCTGTTTTAGTAATTAAACAGTATTCATCACTGGCAGGGCAGCTGAAGGAGAGCTGAAGTACTGCAGTGACTGCCTACTCCTGGCAAAGTCCTCCAAGCAGGGACTTCAAGGTTTGTTAAGTGAGAGTGTTGTCTGGAAACCTTGAAAATTAAGACCATCATCACTTCATTCAGTGTTAAGAACACAGCATTGTGAATGTCTTCATTAAGTTTCTGGGAAGGAGTGAATTTTTTTTCTGAAGACACTCACTATCAGACATGTCTGAAGACACCATCTATTGTTCAACAGAAGAATAGAAACAATCACCCAAGTTACTTCTAATTTTTTTCCCATGAAATCTCAATGCCTCACTGCAATATGTTTTTCTGTGGGACGGTGCCCCAAGGAAGTTGTAACTTCCTTACTTTTGAGATGGAGAACTGAGGCTGGTAGTGAGTAATTGAGCAGCTCCATCCTTGAATATCTCAAGGGAGTTAAAGACTGAGGGTCTGAGACTCCCATGTTCTTCAAGGTCACACAAAAATACGTGACTGACTTGGGTCTTGAAGCCGAGATTCTAAAATTAGTCTTTCACAACTTCATCTCCATAGAAGAACCTTCTTTTCACACTGCTCCTGGACTCTTGGATCTATGCCATGTTCCCTTCTGTGTGAAGGGAAGTCACAAGGTGTTTTGTTGCAAGGTCTGTGTTATAGGATGAAAAATTCAGGGAAGAAGCCTCTGCCAATTGCTGTTTGGTTTATGAGAGTTTACTATTCCAAAAAACAAAGTCAAGTGTGCCAAGGTGTACCAGACTCTCAAGCTCTGCTGCACAGTGTGCTGCTCATTGGATTTTGGTGCCACAACCTGAAAACAGCTTTTTCACTTACAGGTAATTTGTCATTCAGGGACCCCTTTCACAGTAACTTTTAAATTTTTTGAAGAGCCTACAACTGATATCTCACTAGCCAGCTTTGAGGACCACACAGAGATTTCATGGTGACTATCAAAAAACTAACTCCACCCTTTGCAACCAATACTCAAGCCCGTGAGACAGAAGAGAAAGCAGTGATCTCCATTATTCAGTTCCTTAAAGAGCTACCTGAAAATGGTCATCTGCCTTCCATGTAGACAATCAACAGCCTCTCTTCTTTCACATATAATCCATTTCCAAAGCCAGAATCAAGGGTCACAGCTTTACCTAAAGTTCTAGTCTAGTCCTGCCAGTTCTCACTGCTCTTCAGCACCAGGGGCTTCAGCATATCCTTAGGCAACCCAGTGACATGAAATGGCAATTACATTTAAAAGACCATTTTAATCACAACTTTCTGAGTTTTTAGCTTGCCATGTTGTTCAATAGCAGGAACTGTATTTCATTACTGAGAGGGGGGTCGGGCACTGGAACAGGCTCCCCAGGGAAGTGGTCACAGCACTGAGCTTGACTGAGGTCAAGCAGCATCTGGACGATACGCTCGCCTGCTCTGACTTGGCTGGTCCTGTGTGGAGCCAGGAGTTGGACTCGATGATCCCTATGTGTCCCTTCCAGCTCAGGAGATTCTGTGATTCTACATTTCCTGATACAATAATGAGTTTTTCAAAGTGGGCTCATATCCCCCTTACTGGAAATGTCCAAGCTTGATCCTGTCATCTGGAAGAGACAAGCATCTACATTTATTTACACTAGTTCTTCACCATACCCCTTTCAATACCGTGTGTTCTGATCTTGCATGTCTGCTTGGTAAGATGGATAATTATTACTGTTACAGCATAAGTGACAGTAAGGTAACTTTTAAGAAAAACAGTTTTCAAACACTACCACAAACCCACTTGGGACACTCCAGATTATCTGGAGAGGAATGGTCCTTGAGGAAAAGTTCATTTGCTTTTGGGTGAGGAAGGCCTGTCTGGATTGCACCAGCAGTAATTGCATCACAACAGCAATAGCTGATCCCTAGCCAATCCCTCTGAATCCATCATCTCCAGCTTCAGGTCTGACTGCTCTTCTGTACTACATCTTTCAGAAATGCAGCAGAGGCCAGAACCCAGGAGTCCCAGTCCCACAGGGACCAGCAGAGGGATCAGCAGGCTTTGAAGCCGGTCCACCTCTAAATCCCCTGCCGTAAGTTAGCTGCACACTCTTTCCATGCTTGAGTAAGCATATAGTTCCCAGCTGCTCAGAAACACAGTAGTTTTTTTGCATTTGTCTTTAGGTTTGTTTTCTCCTTGGCAGCTGAACGGGCAATTTGCAGCTCCCCATGAAGAGCAAGCCCAGTGGGCAAATGGCATTTAGTGTGTGAGCTCTGAATGAAAGTTACATTTCCCTTTTACCCCTCTGTAGTTTGAACCTCCAGCAAACTTCCCCCTGCAGCTTTGGAAAATATAAACAATCCTTTTGCTGTTAGAAACCAGCATGATCAAGCTTTGATTTGTGATTTTCTAGGGAAGAGCCACATCATCCTTCAGTGAGAAGATCTGTATGTTGGAGTCACAGAAGCGGGTAGGTCTCAAACAGTATCTAATTAGGCAGATTTCTATTGTTTAGCCAAGCAGATGTATCCATCATTGAACATTAGATGCTTCATCACCCGGTTACAACAGCTCCTACCTCCTTAAAAATGCAGAAATAGGAATTCTCTGTTGCCCGGTGCTTTGACCCATGCAGCAACGATCACTTTCAAGGTATTAGTAAGAAAATTAATCAAGTAGCTGTGGAAGAGCTACTTCAGTGGTTCCTCAGCTTTGGGATCTGTGTTTAAGGCATTTCTGAAGGAAAGCAATAGAAATACTTGATACTTTCCCTGGGCAAGTTTTCATTCTCTCCCATCCTCTTTAAGGTCAGATTCACTTTTTCTCAGGGAATTTCAGAGATAATCAGACATAAGCTGCATTTGATGGAACAAGCAGTCTCTTCAAACAATGCTATTCAGGTGCCCAGTTCGCTGGTCCCTGCATCCAGTCCTGGTTGGAGGTGCCAACAGTAATAACCTCAGTAGTATAAGGAGACAATTATCTGCCTACAAATGCCAAGCTCAGACTTTTCCTCAGACCATGCTGCAGCCAAGCCTTGCTGGTGCCTCTTTCATTGGGAAATGGCCAAGAGTGTAGCAGATCCCATCATGCCCCTGTGTCAGGATCCCACATGTTCACACCATGTCCCAACGTCAAGAACATTACTTAATGCTTCCTAGAGGTGACCTACATTTTTATACAGCAATACTGATGAAGATGATGTGCTCTTGTCTACCAAATCATCCTTGTAGTAAGTAGATTCAGAGAGAGTTGGGTGCCTGAGCACCAGTATCTAGTACTACATTCACCTGTGCTCACAGGTAACTGAATCACCTGTGTGGTTCTACTGGTAAAAACATAGGTTTTCATAGTTGTTATATTATTACTTTCACACATTTTTATTAACTGACTTCAGCTTTCAAGTCTCACCTTTCTGGAGCTTAGGATAGTTTACACTCAGAAATCACAGCAGTTTGAGTGAGGATGATCCCTTGTGACCTACCTATCTGTTATGCATCTGACCAAGGTTTCACACAATGCAACAATCCTGGTAAACAACAAGAGACCACAGCGTGCTGTGGAAATGTAGTCTGAACAGAGCAGAGGGGTTTAATGCAACGAAACTACTGTTTTCCCAATGCATAACAACCCCTTCCCAAACCAATTACTTCTTTTCCCACACTAAAAGCTTTATTATAATCATGTTTTTGGTTAAAAGTCTGAGTTTTCTGTGGTAGAATATTCTGCTTTTCTGTTTCCATAAATATGAACATTTGCTTTTCCCATCAGCTCTCCTTAGACAGTTCAATGGGACTGACTGTACAGAGCATCTGCAGTCACTGTCCTTACCTAAAACTGCCAGCATCAGTCCAACCCATTTGAGGATTACCTGAACTCAGTGTGTAAAGGGTTGTATTTTTTTTTTATCAGAGTACTATGAACTACTAAGTTTTTACAAGGTTATGAAGATGTTTTTACTGAGGAACATTTGCAAGTTTCAGATGGCTGGCAGATGTGTTAAAGAACATATGATTCAAATAGAAAACCTTTCTTTTTATTGCTGAAACACTAATAAGAGTGCACTTTAATATGCCTTAATGTGTTACTTCTTAATTGACAGCAGATGTTTCCTGAACAGCACTTTTTAGAAGACATGCCGCACTTCAAAACAAGAAGAAATAAAGCCTTACTGTACATATAAGGGCTTCCAAAAACAACACCTACCCTTGCCAATAATTGTTTATAAAAACAGCATTCCAGATTATTTGAAAATCAATATTAAGTCCCATGGAATATGTCAAGTAAATCTGATGTTATTTTAACAGAACCTTAACATAGCCAGTGTTCAAGGTCTCCTTTTGCTTTCCCTCCAGTTGCCAAAATGGGAAACATCATCTAGCCCTTGATGCTTGATCAGAAGAGAATGGGAAAGTTCAGTCATCTCAATGGGAAGTCAAGAGTCCATCAACTTGGCCAGACTGAGAAAATTTCCAGCAGAATCAATCAGACCTCTGAAATCCTACCTGAGGTGTGCAAAAGTTATTTCAACCTTACATGTAAAATACAACACGTTTGCATTGTCATCAATGGAAACGTGACTGCACATATGTCTGTCATCACAGGCCTGACAAAAAGAAGGTTTTCCCTTGTTATCTTGCTAAAGTCTTGCTCAAACTCTGAATCAAAGCAGCTCCCTCAAGATGTAAGATCATGCAGGTCCCTCACAGGGATGGAGTTTTCACCATCCTCAACAGTGTCCCAAGGACTGAATATTTGTAAATATGGTTATTGCTGTTAATGGTTGTGATTTCAGAGGGCTAGAGATGGATCAAGTTATATGAGAAAAAAGGAAAAAGACAAATAATGCCTCCACTTCTTCTTCCAAAGTATCATGGCAGTCTGGACTCCCCCTTTGCAGTGCAGGACATGTCTCAGAAATGAAGTCCTGCCTGGTGTCACTGTCACTGTGTCACAGCAAACCCTTCAGCGGGTCCTGTGTGGCACAAAACAGGTCACAGTCACTGTGAGTGACTTCTCTGAAGAGCTTGACTTCAAAGCCTGCCTCACCCAAAGACTCACCTGCTCAGGTTCTAAAGGAACAGTTAATCTGAAATCAACTTATTTCTCCTTCCCCTTCCTTTGAAAAGTTAATAAGATTTTTATTTCCTTGGCTTTAATTTTTAGAATATTTCCACCTAATGTTGTTCCAGAAGAGGTTGAGCATTGGAAAACACACACCAGTTTGCTCAAATCAAAGTGAGATGAGCCTCGTGCTGCTGGGACCCCTGAGCTCCAGGCTGGAGGGTGAAGGTGACTCTGCTGCAGGGGAAAGGCCACACATTTGCATCCACTGGTCATTTTTTAGAGACCTAAAGCCCACAAAGGCACTAAGCAGAAAAGTAATCAGTAGCACAAGGCAAACCAGAAAGTAAAAAAAAAAAAAAAACGTGGAATTTAATTATCTGCAATAAAAGAGAGAGATGAACATAATCAAAGTATTGAATGGTAGGGATCAGAAGAAGATCATCCTTTGTAAGCACAGAATCAGCCTTGCCAACCTCAGGAGACCTGCTAGTGTCCTGGGAAAATAAAACTTTCAGAATTTATCGCGCTTCTCCCCAAACCCACCCAGGAGCAGCCCCGAAGTTCCCCATCGCTCCACCACGGTGTGTGCTGGGCCCCGAGCGCGGCTGTTTGATGTGTGTGTGATTGTAACACACTGAGTTCCCCAAAGCACGCTGTGAGCTGCGATTTGTGGTAACAAATGACAGAATCTTTAAATACAGCCAAGCTGTGGTCAGTGTTTATTTATTTTTATTATGTAAACAACCCAGCGCTTTGGGTCATTACAGTTTAACTTTAAAAGCACTTGATTATTTAAAATGACTCATGTTATCAGACCCTTTTTTTTAAAAAACCTTGTTAAAATACTAAGTAATTGACAGTACTTTTTGTTACCCTGCTTATAAAATACAAATCATTAGGCCAATAAATATTATTCGTTTAGAACTGATGCAAACCAAATGTTTTCTTCCTTAGAATACCCATAAAAGTGAAGTTTTATCTTCCATCTGGCAATGCCTCTTATGCCAAAATGTTCTGAGTGGAATTGCATTAATAAGAAGACATCAAGAGAAATATGTTACTTGTATCCTTTAATATGCCTTTGTAAACTGAGATACACATTGGCCTTCTATCAATAAGCATCTCTACCTGCGGGTTTTGAGAAGGATTAATAGAGAAGAACCATTATAGGATGAAAGGACAGAGCATGCTGGGAGAAAAATGAAAATCAAACATCCACCAGTGCATACACTTCCTTCCAGGATAATATTTAGATTTTATTTTATTTTCTTAATTTAAATATATATATATATATATATATAAATAAAACGTTTAAGCTGGTTTTAGATAGCGCACATCTGCACCGCAATAAGGCCATTTTCAAAAGTACAGCTCTCAGTGGGATATTTATTTAATTCGTATTGGTTTTGGACCTCAGCCTATAATGAGAAAAGATATGGGCACATTCTAGAGATGGTGGCTGCGCCTTGGACTTTTTTGAACATTAAAGTAGAAAAAGCCTTTGCATGTGGGAAGGTTTTAGTGAAAATTCAATAACTTTTACTTCAGACACTGTGCTTCAGAGCACTAATAAAGACAAGAGAGAACTGACACAGACACTGAATTCACAACCAAGCTGCCTGGAAAATGCCAGACAGCTCTGACAGGCATTCCCCAGCCTTTGTCTCTCCAGACACTTTTCACCTTTCCATTCAAATTTGATTGCAAAACCAATTCCCAATCCCCTCACATTATTCCCATCAGAAATGTACAGTGATGGTCACTCTGTGGATGCACCTGACTCCACACCTCTGTTCCCATGGTGGTCAAGGATGTGTTTAGGGTGTTACCTCCCCGAACCGAGCTAAAACTAGTGGTGCTTGTGGCAATCTGCCTCTGCAGCCTCTCAAACACAGACAGAGCATCACAGCTTCCCCGCTGCACAAACACTGATAGTTTTGCACAATTCTCTGCTTTTGAGAGAGCTTTAGCACAGGGGAGAGGGTAGAAGGCTTTCCCAGGAGGCTGGGTGGTGAGGGGTCAGCAGGGTCTGTTGGAACTCCTGAGGCAGCCAAGGCCCCAGAGACTGTACATCCTTCCTCACTGTGCTATTGCGAATCTCACCCATTTTGCTGCACCTTAGGGCCCGATTCAATGACTAGAATTGATTTTTTGGTACTTCAGTGGCCATGTGTGGGAACCAGAGGTATTGGTTTTTCTGTTGAATACAGCCCTTAGAGCACTAGCTCACGAGCTCTCTTCAGTACACTGTAATAAAGTAAAACTGACATTTCCCAGCTCTCAGTAACTTCATTACTCCGTGTCTGCTTGGGACACTATCACATGTCTCCCAGACTCTTTCATGGACAGTGAGTTTCCCATCTGATACTGAGTCTGAGGGCCTCTCCTCTTTCTTGCTGTGCCTGTGCACATGTGTGCATGGTCCTATGCACGTGTGACCCAGCGCATGCGTGTGCTCTTCTGTACACATGCTCAGCGTTACCTGTCAGACTCCACAGAGATAATAGCACATCCCTGTTCCAGTCAGAAAAATGCACTTGACTTCTGAGGAACTGTTTTCATTAAAGCAGGATCAGGACCTGCCTGCCGACCCAGAAGTGTGAATGGAAACAATCTCCCCGTGCAGGAGTCTCAGCTGACGTGCAGCTGCCGAGCTCTGCGTTCCCTTTGGTTATGTTTTCCCTGAAACCATAAATAGTCCCTAACACCAACACAAAAGTCACTCCTCGGCGTTGCACGGAGATACCGTCCCACTTGCCAGCACCAGCCATGGTAGCCCTCAGCACCTCCCACTCTTCACCAGCCCTGCTTGGTGCAAGCCTGCAACGTGTCTTCCTCTCCCCAGGCTGACTTTGTCCATCTCCCTCACGTAGGGCAGAGGGTTTCTCTCACGTGTTCTGCAGCACGATGCTGCTTTGAGCTGTTGGTGCTCTCCTGCACTCCAAACACAGAGCAATAATGGAGAGCGCTTGCAGGAGCACACATGGCACTCCCATGATCTCCTGAAATGTACATCCTTCTCTTTCCTGCTATATTCTTGAGAGCCTCTGGGATTAGCAGCCAGAAAAGATACTGTAAATTTCTGCCTAAAGTGAAAGTGCTAAGGGAATTTCTGGGAAGTTATAGCTGGAAAAAGGTGAGGGAGGCCTGATTTTCCAAGATGCTCAGCCCTTTCTTCCTCTCCCAGCACTACTGAAATCAATGGGCATTTTTTGAAAACCAACACTGGGTTAATGACTAAGGGGTTTTTAAAGATGGAGTGGTTGGAGCAGTGATCACTGGGGCAAGAGGAAATCTCCTGCAGGTATTAGTCTTACAGGACGGCATGCCAAAGGTTACTATGGCGCTCGCGATGTGGAACGATGATGAAATACTATGGGAAAAGCAAGTCCCCCAGCTACAATGTATGCATTTGGTGGTCATGGCTATGCACCAGTTGTGATCAATGGGTGTAAAGTCAGGGTCAGGGCTGCAGCAGCCGGAGATGCTGGTGCTTTGCAATCTACCCGGGCCCCAACCAAGGGGCTGAGTTTCCACAATTCATTTATCATAAAACAGCAATTTGCAAATGTTAGCACTTTTCCCACACATCATGAGCCCTGATGGACTTTAATAAAAGAGAGAGAGGGAAAGGCTTGGGGGAGGGAGAGACAAGAAAACCTATATAATTAACTAAAGTTCTTAGAATGACTTTAATTGGGAGAACGTTACCTTTTTGGAAGTAATTGCTGTACAGGTTTTCATTTGTTTTCTAGGTTCTGGGGTTTTTTACGTTGGTTTCACATCAGTTAATTAGCCAGTTGTCTCTGTTGTGAGGTTTTGCCCCTCTTTCTTCTACCCTTATGGCTGCACAGGAATGATTTTCCCATCTTCTTGACTTAGATGGTCATTAAAATTTGAATACCTGCATTAATTGGGTTACTGCACTGCTTTTAAGCTAAAGGCCTCTAAAGGGTAGTGGTAACAAATAAAAGTAAATTGTAAACAAAGCTTGAAAACATATGGGAGTGAGCAAAGCCCCAGTTGCACAGATGCTTACAGAGATGTCTACAGAGTGACTGACAGGCATCACCAGCCAGGTTCAAACACCTCTGCACTCTGAGGAAGTCATGCTCCTCTGGGTCTGGTCTGTCTCCCATCTATAAATGGTACATACAGCTGAAAGAACAAAATCCATGGATAGGAGAAGGAACAAGAGTTGACACTGTTCACTAATATCAACGAGAACAGCATATAAGGAAAACCTTTTTCCCTGTGAGGGTGACAGATCACTGGGCCAGGCTGCCCAGAGAGGTTGTGGAGTCTCCTTCTCTGGAGACATTCAAGACCAATCTGGACACGTTCCTGTGTGATTTAATCGAGGTGACCCTGCTCAGGCAGGAGGTTGGACTAGATGGTCTTTTGAGATCCCTTCCAACTCCTGACAGTCTGTGATTCTGTGATTTTAACATGATTTTCCAGGCATCTTTTCTCTCTAGGCCGTATTCTTCTTCCCAGGGCAGGCAATAACAGAGGTTTTGATGGCAGGAATAAAATGGTGAGAGGTGTGATTACCAGATTTTCTCCTCGTGTCTTAGGAGGAAGTTGTTCCTCTCATTGAGAGAAGAAATCAGAGGGTTTAGATTGCTTTGAATTGTGTGTCTTATGTCATGCAGCTTTTCCAGCTCATCTGCATCCCTACCCCACTGTCTAATGCTAATTACCAGATCAGCTTGAACCCATTCTGCAGTTCTCAGAGATTTCTCCTGGTGCTTTTCTCTCTTCTTGGCCAACCAGACAACACATCAACAGCTGGACCTTCTCAGCTATCATGTGCTCCAAAGAGCAAATCCATTGCTGATAGGAACAGCTGTCCTTTCTAACTCAGAGAGGTGATACCTGCATCATCTAATAGAGACAAGGAGAAAGCCAGAGATCTTTAACATGTTCCTCTTTGTTAAGGATCAAAATGACATGCAGTTTGCTTATACCTTCCTCCCCAAAAACACATATGTGGGGTTTTCTTTGTTGTCTCTTTCCAAGCCTGCAGCATGTGACCTTTCCACCCACCCTCTGCAGTCGTAAGGGCTGAGGGCAAAATCATCTTCCAAAAAGATGATTGATCCCTCCACTGCTGCTCAATTCCAAGACTCATAGTTAGAAAACAATCCAAAACATGGAGGTAGAAGATAAAGCCTCAAACACTGGCACATTGATGTTTCCTTGGAAATCCTTGAAGCTGCAAGAGTCTCACAATCAAATGCCTCTTCCTGATTAGTGCCAGTGGTCCTCACGTGGTACTATCAGCATTCTCCCCACCTCCTTTCCAGCTCAGGCAATGGCCTGAGGTTGTACTGGATGTGAAATGAGCCCCTATCACATAGTAGCTGAGCGATGCATATCTCTTAGTGCATTTTGTTTCCTTTAACACATTTCTGTTCTCTCTTTTTTTTTTTTCATGACCTGCTGCCAAAAATCTCTTTGCTAATGTTTCTGCCACCATCGATGCCATGCAAGAAAAGTGTCTTTGTTAACACATTTAGGGCCTGCTTTTAATTTCTACAGTATTCCCTTTAATAACAATGTCTAATTAAAACATCTGTTAAAAAGTCTGTAACATTAACTTTACAGGGAGAATTTAATAGAATTATATTTGAATTGCAGCCATTTAACGGGTTTCCTAATTAGGCTGTTGAGTTTTTATTTTTTTTAACAAAAACATTACACAAATTAAAATCAGGCCCAGTTTTTTATTATTATTATTACAACACAGAGTGTGGTCAAAAAAAAGGCAGGCGGTATGTGATGGGTGTGAAGGGTGAAAAAAAAAACAGTGTAGCAGACAGTGACTGAGACACTAAAATGCATAAAATGAAATAAAGAAGAGATGATATTTGGAAGGGGGAGAGGACCAAGAGAGAATGGAGTGAAGACATTTATCTGGCCTTTTATATGCACATTTTTGTCAAAAGAAATCCCTGAGATATCTCCCCATTTATCTGCCCTCAGCCCGTGAGACTTTTCTCCTCTCCCCAGATCTCACTTGTTTGGGAGGAAAGAGGGGAAGAAGCCTTGAAAAGAAAACCTGATTTCTGCAAGATTTGCATTTTCCCCCATTTCAGAAGCTTGGATAGGTTTGTTCCTAGGCTGAGGTACTCTGCAGATCTTTTCAAAATGCATTGCTTTTTATGGAGAACTCTCCTCCTCTTACCTAACTGGCTTGCAAAACGTACAGAAATACGTAAGCTTCAGCACCTTCAGCGGAAGCTGCATCCCTGGACATTCAAAGGAAGGACTTTTTCAACTGTTTCTAAATATAAGGATTGAAATTTTATTTGGGGAGGAAATATATCTTCCCATTTATAGGAAAACCTCCGCTGCTCATTTTTACGCTGCTTTAAACAAAGCTGAAATCTATCAGGAGAAAATTAGCAGTGTCCCATGAAGGAAATTTATCATGAATATTTTTAAATCACACAGTGTAGCTCTTCATTTGATCATACTGGGATGAGTGTGAAACTATGTTCATTTCGGAGAATAGTGAGATGGGGTCATTTCTGTATTCGGAATGCGATGCAAGAAAACACTACAGTTTCACTGCTCATTATAAATATTTCATGAGACTCTCAACAGATGCTGGAGTTAGTGCCTGTACAAACATCTTGGGTGAAATCCTGGCCTCTGAGTTGTCAGTGATAAAACTCTTATTGACTTCAGTAAGGCCAATACTTCATCTTTTGTCTTTAAATTGAACTTAAAGCTGTAGCGACCACTGGCAAGGGGAAACCTACTTCAAAGGAAAGCTCTGACAGTTGGACACTTATCTCCCACTGATCTAAACTATAGAAATCTCTTTTTGTTTCCCAAGTTAACTTGGAAATCCCATCGAGAGCAAGTTCATCAAAATAGTTCTTTTGTTCTTCTAATTTCCAGCAAACCCAATGAAGGACACAGCTTCCCTCGAGGAACTTTCAGCATGGCACAGGCCAACCTCAGACAGAAACAGCAAGTTCAGTAGGAAAAAAATGACAAAACATTCACAACAGAGGTTAAGAAATGCATTAGCATTCTTCAGAGACCCAGGACATTGGTGAGGCCTTTGATCTCATCTCTGCTCTGCCATACAGCATTGTTTTTGTGGCTTTTGGACTCATAACCTTAGATATAGGCTCTTTAGGGCTTGTTTCCTCCGGAGACCACGTGAAAGGGATATATCTGGACTCTTCTAGTCCAAATGTCAATTCTTCAGTGGCAGTGAGGAGCCTGTCTTCATAACCAAATTATCTGTTTCAGGCCTGTTTTTCTTCAATGCACCATTCTGTATGATCTTTGTAAGGGAAAAGGCTGAAGCAAACCCAAATATAAACACAAGATCTGGAGTCCAGGTGATGGACTCTGTTTCCTACAAAGAAAGCAGCCACCCAGCTCTTAAAAAGTCTCTTTGAGGGAATCCTCAAAACATTATTTTATTCACAAAGAGTGGTATTTGTAGGGTGATTAGTAGGGTCCTTCCCAGCAAAGGCTGGGGTCACCAGGACCCCACAAGTGCCACATGCACAAATGAGCCCTAGGGAGTTTTGTGGGGCAAAGTTGTAAGATGGGAGTGTGGTCAATGTGGGTTTGTTTGTGTACTTAGAGACTCAAGGAATAAAGTTGGTTTGGAACAAATCCTCAAGAATCTGCTGGGGTGTTGGTGGGGAGAGGACATTTTGGTAGTTTCAAATGGCATTGCACATTTGTGGAGTGGAAATTACAGTTCAGTGTGTGGGCATACTTGATTGGACAATCTTTCAGTTGATGGGTTCTTCTGTTCAATTACTATTAAAATTCATCAAATGGAACAGAGTGGTTTTAATGCCCGTAATTGTTGTACAAAATGCTCTGTAATTGGTCTTACAAATGAAGCTGAAGAGCAAGATCAAACTCCATTGAAAATGAATCTGTCTTTCCACTGAAGAGTTCAAGAGTCACTTCTAAAATCCATTTCACGGGAAAGCATTTAGCCAATTCCAATTCTGGTTCGTTTTGTGTGGCAGTTTTTATTTGCTTATTTTGGCCTCTGATATGCAAATGAAACCACCAACTCTTGAACTTGGTTCCACATGCTCCCCTTGCTCATAAATCCAAGGCAAGGGCAGCACTGCAGGCAGTCAGCAATGGGCAAACTTCAAAGTCACCTCAGGTGCATTTTGGATGATACAGAAAGTCTGGCACTAGGGTGAGGTGAGGTGAGGAGCCTGAGGGTCTGTACCAGGCTGTCTCCCGTAGAGGAGACTTTGAGGAAGCCTCGCCAACCTCTACCTTGTGGGGGTTTTTGTGGGTAGGAGGGAGTTATTTTTAGCCTGGGCAGATGAAGAGAGAGGCAACCTGGGAGACAGAGGAAAACTGGCATAGGTGAGAATGTCTTGTGCTACTTTTGCCACTAAAAGCAGCATAAGGTGGAACTTCAGTTATTCCAGAAAGTGGGAAGGCAAGCAGGGCGTTTAGGGCATCAGTCTTACTTGGTGCTCCACAAAGAAATCGTTGAACCGTTCACCCAGAGGTATCATAAATGTTAACAGAGAAGTTCCTCTGGATGGCAACTGCTTTCCCCAAATGTGGAACAGGGATGTAGGTCTAGTAGCCTGCCACTCAGTTCCTCAGTGCCACTGACATCCCCTTCTCTACCTGCTCTTTTCAGATCTATAAGACACGCTCAGGGGACATCACCAGTCTCACCCAGTTACTGTAGGGGTATGTGCCAGAGCACTTGGGTGCTCATCAGGACTCCTTATGAGCTGGGGGCCCTCATATCTAGTACTTGGTACATGTTTGTGTCTCCTTGAAATGGCAAAATCAAAGATTTCCAGATGTGATGGATCTGACCACTGAACACTAGCAAAAAGAATTATCAAGGTCTGATATTTAATTCTGGTTTCCATTTTAAAGACTCCAGATAAAATCCTCTCTCTGGCCTCTTTCCAAAACCCTCTTCCCTCTTCTCCTATCCCTGACCCCAGACAAAATCTTCCTGTTTTTCACTATCAATTCTGGAAAATGCAGCTTATTGTTCATGCTGCTTCTGTCAGGTCTTTTCTGCTTTGTCTAGTCTCAAAGAATTAAAAAGAGGGCTCAGAGGGGATCACTCCTCTTTGTACAGTGAGTCGAGAGCTTTCTATGGCACCTCCTCCAACGAAATGAAGTGATGGCTGTGGAAGAAGAGCAAATCAGAACTTAAATTTAAAGAAGCACAGAGCAACACGCTCTGGTCCCAAACCCATTTAAAAGCCCCAAATCCCTCTCTGCGATCCTGATTTGTTACCAGGATGTCACTCACGCATGCACACACTGGCTCTGTCATCACTAATCCCCTGAGGGCGTGTGTGAACGAAGTTCGGCACAGCAGCTCCCAGGGAGAGCAGAGAAGCTGTGCGCTCCCCTGCGTGCCCACCAGCAGGTGGGCTACGGTAAAACAACGGATTCCAATCATCTGCAAGGGTTAATGAAAACTGCAGAACTTAAGATTACATCCAAGAAAATTAAGAAAAGGTCATGGACAAGACTGCATTTTTTAAAATGTACCCACTCTGTTTTATTAAAAGTGGTTGTGTCGTGCACACTCAGCACTAATTGGGTTGCAGGTTATTTTGTATTTAGGTGGGGGCAGGTGTAAGGGGGGAATAGAATAGGGGAGCATGAAACCCACTCACAGCAGCATTAGTTTTGTCCTAAACCAGTCTGTTAGTCCATGTACTGACCTTTTCTTCCCCCAGAACTGGAACAAAACACCTTGATTAATTTTTTTGTTCAGATTTTGTTGCACATCAGGCAATTACAGTGTGGTCTCATCCTCTGGTGCCGTTCCTGGGATGTGTGTGCCGCTGTGTGTGCATGCACAGCTAGGAAATGTCTGTGAAGCTGCAGGAAAGGCCCTAATTACAATTAAATCTGGGTGGCTCCCCTTCCTCCACAACCACATATTCTTGCCTGCCTGGGTTAAAATGTTCGGGTCTATGCTTTTTAAGTCATCAAGTGAAACCAGAGATGCACAGCCAAGAATCAGCAATTTAATATTTTGTCTAATTTAAATGAGGACAAGGCAGAGATTTCTTTTTGAAAGGCCTGTCTCAGTGATGGCCAGTGACAAGGGGCAATAGGTCCAAGCTGCAGCAGAGGAGATTCCATGTGAATGTAAGGAAAAACTATTTCCCTATAAGGATGACAGAGCTCTGGGACAGGCTGCCCAGAGAGTTTGTGGAATCTCCTTCTCTGGAGACATTCAAGACCAATCTGGACACGTTCCCGTGTGATTTAATCCAGGTTATCATGCTCGGGCAAAGGGGTTGGACTAGATGATCTTTTGAGGTCCCTTCAAACTCCCAACACTCTGGGATTCTGTGATTCTGTAATCTGGGGAGGTTGGAAAGGTTTGAATGGAGTGCCCTGAGCTGATGCCAAGTAAGTGCCAGAGACCCATCTTTCCTCTCCCAGTCACTACACAGGGAGGGAGAGAAGAGGAGGAAAAACTCACTTCGGCAGTGCAGGAAGGTATTTCTGCCTGTGCCTCACCTACCTTCAATTCATTGGACACAGCACCAGAGCAGAAAGCTGGGCCCTAAGGGCCATGGCTGCTCTTAGCTTTGCTAACCCTCCCACCCCAGTATTTTGTGCAGCTCAGCACTAGGTGTCATCGGGTTTGAGGAGAGACACCCACACATCCTTTTTGTCAAATAACTGTGCCCTTTCATCTCCTCTGACAGGGGACGGCGGTCCTTGTGTCCCCTTTGTCTCTTGGCAAAGAGTCTCCTGTCCCCCTTCCACCTCCCTTGTCTTCCCCAAGCTGGAAAAGACAACAACAACAACAAAAAAACCCTGCCTAGGATGGCAGGTTTCTCCATCACTGCAGCTCCTTGAGCTTTGCTGTCCTGTGCTGCTGGAGAAGCTGAGATGGAGTGAGGTCCATGAAGGGACATATTAGCAACTTTTTAATCTGCAAAAATGATGCCAGTAGGAAGTAGTTGGCAGAAATCGCACAGGTCCCAGTCTCATTACAGAGAGAATTTTTTTTCAATTGCACAGCAAGCTGACATGTGAGTTGACAGCCAGGGCTGGGAACTGGACATAGGAAAAGCCCTGGAAAATGTTGAGGTTTTATAAGAATATTTGCAGCCTAACATGGTGAACATTTTTTTTTAATTATGAAAACCAAATTTTGTTTCTTTTCATCCAAAACCATTCCATATTTTGGTGAGGAAAACCGCATATCTCTGGCCTTCTCATTAAAGGTAGAGTTCAGCTAAAACCCAATTTTTCTGTTGAAACAATCCCTTTGATTATAATTTTAGGCTGTCTAGTTCATTAAATCGCGTGTCTCTTTGTATCCACAAATAGTTTGCAATTCTATTAGTTGGTTAATTAAAATTATCCCTAGTTTTCTCTAGCAATTAATTTTTGCTAAGAAAATCTGAATATTTCAGATGATGTCCCTGAATCAGCACAGAGAACTGTTTTGGTCAGGCAACATCACTTATTTTCTGCTTCTCATGTAACTAAGCAGCAAGCTGAGAATTGTGCTCGATGGGATTTGGAAGGATATTGCAGTTTACTGGTTGCAGGCTCATAAATGAAATGGTGGTGACACAACAAATGAGGATATGAATAACCACCTGTGGATGGAAATGCACCTTCAAAGTAAAACGAAAATTACAGACCACTTTGAGTATATTTTAATGACCACAACAACAAAAAGTGGCAGATTAAGGTCTTTAGTAGAGAGTTTTGGGGAATATGGGGATTGCTAGAAAGAGTTTCTAAAATCGATTGGCTCTGAGGCACAGAGAATATAGAGAGGTAATGCCTGAAAAGAATAAATCAAATATCTTATGGCATTTTAGGCATTCTTTCCTTTCCTAGACACTGCTTTTAGTTGTCAGAAATATGAACAATTCCAGGCAAGCAGAGAATAGCCTGTTCATAGCCTGTGATGAATAGTTGCATGTTAGCCTGTTCATTTAATGACAGCTATATATAGTGTGTATAATAAATCAGACTCTGGGACACAAATGCCTTCTGTTTACTTTTGAAATACCCTTTTTACCCCGAGAACTGTGATTGTTGCAAAAGCCTGATGTATCCACCTACACGTATAGAGATCCAAACAACTAATTACTGGAGGGTTTTGGTTCAGCAAGGTCTCTGGTCCTCTCAAAACTCCCTGATGCCTCCAGAGCCTGGTGCCTCGCAGGATCCAAGCCTGCTCAGGGTAGAGAACATGAACTGAGCCCACTGCACACAGTTAAGAGAGAAGCTCAGTCTCAGCTTTGCATGAAAAGTCTCATTTTAATCAGAGATCTCAGTCAATTAGTTTGATTATTGCATTATAAACACTTGTCAGCTTTTATAATATGTGCCTTTGAAATACGATGCCTGAACTCGTCAGCCCCTGAAATAGCATATTTTTAACCTGGAGTACACTACAACTTCTCAGCACAGTAATTAACCAATTAGAGTTTATATATATATTGCTATACATATATATGCTGTGACTCTTTCTCAGATTAAAATATCAGATATTTGTAAAATATCTGAAATGTTTCAATTCTAAGAAACAGCAAATATTTCCTTTCAGTTTAAATATTAAACATTCTGTCTGGGCTGGAAGAAGTGAGTTTCAAGTCATTCCCTACTCCCCTAAGTTACCCCTGTCACTGCCCAGTCAGCCAGTGTACCACTGATAAGGTCATCTGGTGTCCCATGTTCAGGATGCGAAATGCATGTGCTGGATCCCTGCTCTGGTTCAGACCCCAGAATATTGCTCTCTAGAGAAAAAAAAAAGGTGCAATTTCTATCTTTTTCATTATTTTGGGAAAAGTTTGCATGCAAAGAAGTGTAGTATAAAGTATTGAGAACTGCTGAAAGACATACAGATTATGTATATTTTTATAGCCGTGAAGTCACTCAAATGGCTTTGTCTCCATTTCATTGTTTGGCATAGATCACTTATTGTGCATATGTTTTCAGATGGAAATGCTGAATTAGACTATGGCAAAATGGATAATGCAGCCCTAATGCTAGCATGAGCTAATAAAACCCAGCAATGAATCTACTGTTGCAGATTGAAGTACATGCATCTCATATTATTACTCAAGGCTTGTCTCTCCGATTAGATGATTGCATAACCTTAATATTATAAATCTTGCATGATGTGAATTGTTCAGCTGTAACCATAATCAGTTTTTACTAAGGTGGCATTTCTGTCGTCTTGTTAAACACAAACATTATATATGCACTAGTCATAATTTTATAACAGTTGCTTTTAGCAGGAGATAGCTTTGTCACTCAGGAGATGCAGTTTAGCACAGATATGCAGTGCAAGTGCTTAAGATGCTCATAATGTCAGTATTTGCTTGGGAAAATATCGCTTTGTAGAACCTCTAATTTTCTGAGTGTAAATTTCTCTTCAAAAGAAATGGGAAAAACTTGAAAGTTTCAGGCAGAACTCCCTAAAAGCCACTTTTCAGACCTTCCAAGAGCTGAGTTTGTTTAATCAAGTGGAAAAGCCCATACACTCCACAGAAACTGCGGCACACCGGGAGCCGCTGCTCAGCTCTGCGCTCCCACTTACTCCAGACCAATTTTCCACCGAGGGAACGCGGCCAGGCTTCCCGTGTATAAATTACTAAAGGCACAGCTTTATGGGGAACACACGCTGCCACCAGCATTTAGGGGTTTAAGACCCACTGTATAAACCTCAGCAAGGTTCTCTTCTCCCATCAATTCGCTGGGGATGTAGGCAGTTAAAACTCACAAATGGGTGATAAATCTCAAGGCACAATATGGGAAGAAGGGGACCCGACTGGTGAGAAAACTGTCCTTTGTGGAGACCTCGGGGATTATTTAGTCCAACTTATCTCCTTGACATATTTATTGGCTTCATCAGATGCTCTGTAGAAAAAAAGAAAAGAAAAAGAAAAAAAAAAGCCAACCCCCTGCCCAGGTCAGGTAACAGACACTTTCTTAGTTTTCGCTGTAGATCCTGTGTTGAGATAGTCCTTAACAAAGAGGAACGTGTTAAAGAGATAAGGGCAATTCTAGTACTTCCACATGCTGTCACGTGTAGGAAACACATAGTCAGGGAACTGGGAGCATAAACCAAGAGCTATCTCACCTCTCTGGTTCTACAATAAATCTAATCAAGGGAGATTTCTTATTGGTTTTAATGGCAGGAGAATTGGCCCTATACTCTATAATTTTATACTCAAAATTACATCTTAGGTCCAATGTAAACACTGAGTTCAAATAACTTTTATCAGACAGTCTGTGGACGTGATTTGCTGGTAGGAGATAGGAAATAATCATTTGCAGTGCTCTGTTCTTTGGACAATAAGAGTATTTTCTGTTTCTAGTGTGTTAAGCATCCCTGCAACAGCTCCTGGTACATTTGTCGATGTGGAAAGCACAATGTTTTCAGAGTCGGGCATCCTCTGGTGAGAGGTAAAGGCAAGGGGTGAATACCAGAAGTACAATGTTTGCCTTCTCAGTGCTCCTGCAGACCAGAGCTGAGATGGGGAGAAGTCATCCCCAGTGCTCCCTGACCACTTGCTTCCTGATACGAGACAATGACAATAAAATTTCACATGGACCAAATACTCACAAGCAGTTCCCAAACCACTTGTGTGAATCAGTTACTTCTCTGTCAGCTGCCTGCTCTCTGCCTGTATCTTGTGCTACAGTAAGACTTGCAGAGTCTTACTGGAGAGTTAACAGGAATGGCTTTGCTTTATGGTCTCCAGAAAGGGACCTGCAGCAACCTTCTGCTCCCAAAGTCTCTAAAGCACTGGCAAGCCCAGACTCAGACCTCAAGGTCCATGCCCAGGTCTTAATGAGCATCAGGGAGTTTTATTGCACATGAGACCATGAAAGTAAGAGAGGGATGGCTTAAGAGGCAACTTATCCTGCAGGAAACCCTGGCCAGCAATTATCCACAGTGCTCTGCTAGCTGCTTTACTATGCTGAAACTCACACTGGAGAGGATTCCTCACATAGTTGGGAGGGAAAAATAGTTTTTAATATCAGTTTTTTAAAAAAAGAATGTATGGCCCCTATAAACTGTTAAACTTCACTTTATTGATCATAAATCTGTGTTTTGCTCAATGCAAAAGTTTTTCATCTTCCACGGAAAAATGCTGAAACAGCTACAAATGTCAAAAACACAAAGTTTTCTCTCCTGGACAATTTATATGGAAGTTATTGGATTTTTTTTTGTTTAAAAGCACTCTTACCACACTGCGCTCGCCCACCGGTTTAGGAGAAATTGCCTTTCATTGCCAAGCTTTGTTCTTGCCTTTCTCTGATGGGAAGAGACCTGAGAAAATAAAGCAAGGGTGCTGGCCTCTTCTACATAACACTAGGAGCAGAAGGGCTGAATTGCATAAGAAATCCAAACAAGGGGCATAAGGCCTCGATAATATTGAGGAAGGAGATCTCCTTTGCAAAGCCACTGTAAAGTAGGGCACAGGCAGTAGAAGTGCTACAGAGCTGAGCAGCAGACACCTTGCACTGAGATTTATCCCAAGGTCCACCCCTAAATCCAATAGATGCTGTCAGTGCAGAATGGCCAGAGTGCTTCCTGTGAGGATGGTCCTGGGAGATAATGTGGCCCTGGGCTGCATCCCCCTGCTCTGTGACCACAGGCTCGGTCCCATCCGTGTCCCAGCCTCTCCATCTGCAAGTGGGGCGATGCACCTTGGGACTAAGAGATTAACAGCCCTGTCTTGGTATTAATGATCTGCAAAAGCTGCCAAGGAGCAGAGCAGGGCTAAGAATTCTTGATTTATTAGTGGCAAAGCAGAAAATTGGAAGGAAGGAAGAAGTGGTGTGTTCCAGACCGGCCAAGGATGGTATCGAGACAGGGAGATTTACCCTGTTGTAACATGCATTTTAAATGGTCACTTTAGCTAAGGCAGCTGTGTGTTAGTAGACTGATAATATTTTGTCTCCTGAAACTTTTCCTTTTAATATCAAAGTCCATTCAGGGAGAAGGATAATAGGAGAAAGGATGAAGGTTTTTTTCTTCACATCCAATTGTCCGAATTACAAGAATTCTGCTTTCCCCTTGTAACCTGAAAGCCCCCTTTTTCTGCTTGTTCTCCATTATGTGGGACAACAGGTCTCTGTGCTTCCCCGACGGTGGTCAGCATCTCTGTAGAGATAATGGACTGGATCATCACCTGGATGCTACGTTTCTCTTCGGTCATAAATCACAATGGGAATACAGTAAACAAAAGCAATGAAATATGAACCCACATAAATAAAGGAAGGGAAGGACTGTGAATTGTCTGGGGAAATCAGTGCAAACAAAGGGAGGAGGAGAGACTTGCACTCTCAGAGGAACCATGGCAAATACACATCCTGATTTTAAAGTTAAACTGTTACTATAATTATTTAGGATTGGCCTTCTCCCGTGTCTCACAGGATGAGGCTTTGTTCTCCTTTCCTCTAATTTCATGTGCTTTCTGTTCCTCTTGGGCTTTGCTTTTATTTCTGTGATTTTCCCACTTCTAGTAATTCTGTCTACAAATACCCTTGCTATTTCATCATCCCTCCCAGCACACACAGTCCCCAGCTCTCGGATGGTTCCTTCTTCCTTTGCCCATGTCCTGCTAAATTCACATACTTCTCGATGCCAACCTGAGAACTCCAGACAGCTCCTGCAGTGAAAAACAGTGCTCATGCTATGGGCTTTCATTCTTATGCATATTTAAGTTGGGATCCAAGCACATCTGCACATTTAATTCAACTTGAAATGTTAAATTATCCTTCATGGCTGCCCAGTCCTCACCAATATGATCAACTTCACAGTTTTGGGGACGTGATGATGGACACAAAATTTAGCAGATAGACCTATTAGGAGAAAAACTAAAAAGGAGAGGGGAAAAAAAGGTGTTGAAAATGAAAGAAAACTAAAAAGTCCCAAAATCTTGGATGGGAATCCTTAATGCTAAAACTTTGCTTAACGTTGTAGACAGAATTTCATCCTTTATATTTATTGTAATGTGGAGCAGAGGGAGGAATCTGTCACTGCTTTGTTTTACACAAATAACTGGAGCAAATATGTATGTCCATTCTGTTGTGGAAACAACTCTGTTTTCCTGAGAATCATTGCAGACATACCAGGTAGTCTCAAATACCCTGGGATTTATAATTTGAGCACAGTTATTTTATATACATCAAAACCAGTGGCTGATCTTGCCGTCCTGAGGCTACTTCCATGTGACAACTAAACTACTCAACACTTCTTCACCAAACTGCTGGATGCCACAGTTAATTCCCTAGCCCCTGGGATCCAATATTTGGTGTTTCCCAGACCTGAATGACTCTATTTTGATAATATCACTTGTATTGAAACATGCATGATACAATTTTTAGAAACATATTTTATTTTCATTGATGCTATTAGTTTTTATTTTCTCCTTATGGACAGAATTACACATTCACATAATATTTAGGACTTGACAAACTCCCACTTTTAGAGGTTTGGTAATGTTCTATTCAGGTTCCTCCTAATGAGCTAAGGCATCTACAAGGATTTTTAACACAGAGGTAATTTGATTTTCTAAAGTAACACACGTCTATTTGTTTGGTGACATGTGTATGTTAGAAGATGGGATAAAACAAACATAACATTGTGCTTTGGTCTGAATCACATTTAAGTGGTACAGGTAGAATTGTGGGTTTTTTTTGGATCAGCTGCTTTGCTTCAGCTTTGTGGTGCAGTTAATAAACGCCACAGACTCCTTTTTTCAGAGCTTATAAACTTAGCAGAAATAAAAGGAACTAAGGAGTCTGACAACCAAGTGAAGCTTATAAATGCCACTGAAAGCCCTTAGGGCCCCAGCTCCTGGGGAGTACGTCAGAGTCCTCTCAGGAGTTATAAATCCTGCTTATTTACTGGCAGGTTTCTCTCCTGCCCATAAAAGCCATAGGTTGAAAAGCACTGCTAGGTGGGGAACAAGAAGCGCAGCTTTCATTTAACTCCAACTTCTTCTTACACAAACTTGTGTAGCTCATCACTAGAGCTGTGGTATATAGTGCTGAAGATCACATGGAGGCCGTCATGGGGAAAGTATCTGCAGGTCCTGACTTGACACAAGACCAATCCCCAGGAGAAATGAGCTTGTGGTTCCTGTTCAGGCTCTGCATCTCTCATTGCACTTCACAACCTGGGGGAGCCTTTTGGGCTTTGGGGTCAATATTTTAGAAGTGTGTAAGTGAGTTGAGCTGCTTCTCCTCAGCAGGGGACAAGCAGGACCAGCACTTGGGGCTGCTCATCTTCTGTCTGGCCTGGCTCTCAGCCCCCCAGAAGGTGAATCAAAACTGACCTCTGCTTCCCCTCCACAGACCCATCTCCATCTCAGCTTCAAGGAACTTGGGCTCACAAATTGATTGATTTATTCACAGGAACCCAACAAGCTTTCCACTGACTTCATGCTCCTGAGAGCTGCTGTAGGCAGGTATCCACTTGACAGGAGGAGGAGGGAGCACTGTGATCACATCAGGTTTCTTCTAAGCATCCTGGTCCCAGCTCCCTTCCACCCATCCACCACCTGACAAGCTGCTTTAATGTATAGGCAGTGGCCTTCAGTGGAGGGGCTAAATTTAAAACTTTCCTATGCTTCTCTTGTCAAAGTTAAAAGCTTTTCATGTCTGTGTTAATGTTTCTTTTTTTTTTTTTTTCTTCTCCTGTCTGCTGGCACCAATGACAAATACTACATCTTGCATTGAGTAACAGTATATTGAATGGCTGGCAGAGGCAGAATACGGCACCTGTAATTTATCTCTGGGAGTTTGGGTTGGATGACACTGCTGGGAACAGACGGGGGCTCTGAGCTGTCACCTGATTACTAATTCTAGGATTTCTCCTCCGAGAGTGAGAAGGAGTGAGCTAGGATGAAGGGTACAAAAAGCAAATCAATAAACAGGTTAGTGTTTGCATCATTATTAACACTCGGGCTGTCAACACACCCATTGAAACTATCGCTCAGGGCAGCTTCAGATTTAATGGTCAGTGTAACAGATTTACTGTAAATGTTAGCTAAGGCAGAGTGGGAGGGGGGACCTCATTGACAAATAACAGAGATTTCAGTGGGATGCATGAAGCCGTTTCTGTGTGTGCATAAATAACGGCGTGATCGCCAGGCGGAGGCGGGTGCCTTTCCGCCGTATTTCTTCCCGCGGGGCTGCAGTGTATCGTTCCTGGCTCCCCTTCCCTCCCCAGAGCCCCTGCCTCCCTCCCCTCTCAGGCACCAGCCACACATCAATTAAATCACCGAGGGAGCTTCGATCTTGGGAACCCATCAGAAACCCCTTAATAGCCCGGAGAAGGGAGGGAAGGGAGATGCTGCCATCTTCACTCCAAATTAGACCGTGATGGGAAAAAGCTTTAAATGAAGTTGGGTTTTATTGTTGTGACCCAGCTAATGAGCTCCCGGCATTTTCCCTTCTCCATGGACAAAGTCACCTTTGCAGAGGTTTCTGAGGAAAACTCCTGGCATTGCCCCTTTTCCAGGGATCTGTCCTCATGTTTTCCACAACCGAAGAGCTCTGAGCAATATAAATGAACACACGATCAAGTGTCTCTGCTTAAATTACTGATGAAATGATAAATCTGTTGCAGAGGAAATTGGCTGAAGACAAATCTTTCTGAGTCCTGTCGGTGCTGCCACTTCTTCAAATGAAAACCCTTATAAAGAAATTAATCTGGTTAAAACAAAAGGTACCTAAACTCAAGTAGTTCTGTGGTGGAGGGTTGCCCAGATTGCTCTGTCATCTCAAACAGAGCCTTCTTCAGGAACAGTGTGTTGCTTTATTTTTTATTTAAATGATTCCCACATACACATTTATAGTAGTGCATCAATCTCTGGGGAACTGTTTTCACTCTCTGCTGCTGCCAGGAGAAGGGACCTGGAGGCTGAAGCCTGGGGTGCACCAGCCACGTGTAGCTCGCTCCTACTCACTGTCTTGAAGCTAACAGCAAAACACAAATGCTGGAGCACACTGCTTTGATCCTCCCAAACTGCACCTTCATCCCCTGTCCTCCAGGCAGACACCTCAGGAGCTGCCTTGCTCAGTGCAACCTCAGAAAGTGTGTTTTGTACAACGGATTAAACCTCTTGTGCTCCAGGATGAAAGCAGTGCCCACCCCAGTTGAACTCTTTCTTGGGAGCATGGACTCAGGATGGAGTCAAAGAGGCCTGACAGCTCCTAATCACGCTCTAAAATGAAACCAGTAAAGCTATTTCAAATGCCTCTCATAAGAAACTCCCATTCAGAGAAGTTACAGACACCCAGCAGAAACTCAGGGCAGAGTTTAAGACTGCTTGAGCGCTGTATCCCTGCAAGCCATGGAGCAGTCAGCAGAGCCCAAGCAAGGTGTGGGATTGGTCACTCAGGAGGTATCTCAGGAACAAGAGCAGCACAACTACCTCTCCCTCTCGGTCCAGACCATCCCAGCATTCACCAGCATGATGCACAGAGTATCTTGAGATGCTTTTTCTGCTTATCTGCCCACAGCGATGTTGATAAGCTCTGTCATTGATGCAACTGCTCTTTAAATACACAATACAGTGGGGACTGGCTTCTCTCTACCCTTAATTTTGTTATAAACAGGCCCAAGATGAAACCCAGGTAGCTCCCAACACAGCTTCCTGAATGTACTTTCTGACAGGCAACCTCTTGTGACAGGGGCAGAAGATTAACCCATTAGCAGCAGCAGCTCTGGGGTAGACCAGATGCATCACCTGCAAGTGTCTTCCATGTTTTGTGACTTGTATTTTTGCTGGGACCCTGCCCAGACCCAGTAGGACTCGATAGGATGCTGGAGATACAGACAAGGCTGTCTAGTGTTGTGGAGGATTCTAACAGGTAACAGACATGAGAGCAATCCAGCATTTGCTGAGATTGCTGTTAGGGCCATAAACAAGATGGCTGTTTATCAAGCAAGAAGAAAAAGAAGAATGTAAAGAACGTGGAAAAAGATAATGAAGCACCAAGGTCTCGCCACAATATTTAACCTATGAGAAGAGACTGTTGGGGGGTGTGCTTTGTGTACTGGGAAAAAAGAACATATAAATATTGGGTTGGGAGTGAAATAAAGTTGGCATTAATTGATCACATTGATCTGAAGTGATGGCCTGTTATTCCTCCGCAACATAGTGTTAGTTTCTAAGTACAAATATTGAAACCTACAACAGCCATCTTGGGGCCTACCGGCATGGATCTCTTCATATTATTTGATTTTGTGGTGTTATGTTGTGGTTTAGCCCCATATCCCCTTAGCAGATCTGGTACCATAATGCTGCCTGAGCTGGGAAATCCACTGCACCAGGGGACTTCCAGTGGACAACCCAGAAGTGCCTCTGAGATAACTTGGGACTGTGGTATTCATCCAAACTCCACTTCAATGCTGAACTGCTCTCCAGAGAGCGCATCTGCTTTGTGCCATGAAGATGTCAGCTCAGTCTCCCAGGCTTTGCGAGACTTGCACCATTAGAAGCTCAAAAAAACCCCAAACCCAATCGCAGCAGCTGCAAAGCCAGCATTGACGTGTTTAGGTTTGCTTTTGATTTCTAAAAGGTGAGTGGCAAAGGGAAGCTCTGGCTGTGGAGCCTCTCTGTGGAGTTGAGCTCTAACGCCTCTAGAAGAGAGGAGCCCTGTGAATTCCTTTAATCTGCATCCTATTGACTAGAGGAAGAACAAACCTCCCTTGCAAGCCTTAATCGGAGCAAGTGGCATCTGACGATTTTTGTTTAAAATGTAAAAGAAGACTCCTCCCTGGTGGGAGCTGTTCTGCAATCAAAATGAGGAGGGAAAAAAACCCAACCCAGGGCTAGGCCTTGCTGCACACAGCTCAGCTGAGAGCAGCCCTGGGACGTGCTGACATATTTGGACAAGGTGACCTCGCACCGAGCACATTAGCTGTATTATCAGCCTATAAACTGTCTCACTGCTTTACATATTCGTATGGCCCACATATTGAAGGAGAAGATTAGCTTGATTATCAATGGGGGAATGAGCCAAACAATTACTTTCATTATTGAATATCCAATTAATTATTCAGGAGGCAAATCAATTATTCATATCTCATTTAAAGGGGGGGGGGGACAAGCGTTGCCACTCGCCAGAGCTGTTTGCAGCCTCTCTGGTTACAGCAGCCGTTTTGCCGCAACGAGGAGGAACAGGATTGGGAGCAAAAGCCATCCCCAAAATTCTTTTCTGCAGGCCACATGGATTTCCATCCATGCACACTTGATGGCCAAGGCCAACTCTAGAGAGCTGTGACAGCCTGGGTTTCCCTGTGGGGTTGCCTCAGCTGTGATTATTGCTGCATTTGAATGCGACACAGAGCCCCTTCCAGGTCAGCACTGGCAGGAGTTCAGAAGCCCGTGGGAGTTAAACATGTGCTGTGGGAGCACCGATGCATTGAGGACTTGGAGATATTTGTTTTATGTTAAACAAAGACAGAGGCAAGAAGGAATCTCCTCAAGAAGAGAGCTCTTACATGTTTTTCAGAGCCATTATACATAGATAATGCACAATACTGTCTTGCTTCCCTCGTTTAAATAATGAAAATTTAAAAAAAAAAAGAAAAGCTTTGCCCACCTCCTGGTTGCTTTTGCTGTGCTTTCTTTGGAGGCAGGAACAGGTACCTTACATCTGTGCACAGCATCCAGATAGCATCATCCTGGTACTGCAGGTCCCATACTAACATATAACTTTTGCCATGGCCACGCATCGTGCTCCCACCCCAAGTATCAGCCAGAGCCAGCCACAGTGGCTGCACTGCACAACAGAAGACAATTACAAGAGAAAAGAAGAGAGAGAGATGAGGTGAGGAAGGAAATACAGCCACCAAGAGAGCAGATCCAGGAATATAATCAGGGTGCAAACGATATGGAAAGGCCAAGGTCTGAAAACTGCTTTTCTGTAAAACTACCCGTGCAGGTGGTGACAGCTGGCTGTGACTGGAAAGCAGGGAAACAGAAGGAATCACAACTTATGTGTGTATGTGTGTTCAAGACAAATGGTTCCCTGGGACATTCAGATCTGGGAATGCTCCTTTCCTTCTTGCTCTTTTACACAGTCACTTGTCCTCGCTGTGGCCAAGGTCCAACCCTCTGGAAATCCCAATGCTTTTTGTGTTTTATTTTGCTTTGTTTTGTTTTTTCTACAAGCAGAAGCAAGTGATACCATATTGGAAACAAATTGTCAATTACTGAACAATCAAGCCCTCCATTTGTTTGTTAGATTGGCTCTCAAATAGTCCGATTAATTATAACAGCACTAATTATTAAGACACACTGGTAGTCATCTCCTTTTTCAGAGAGAAGGAGAAAGTCTTTCCTTCTGTTTTTGCTGTCACAGTAGCAGCCTTACCCAATAGGGCGATTTATCTCTGTCAAGCCACTAAAATGATAATGCCAATTAAATCACACAAGTAATTGCGGTTGGGGTCCCCACGGATTTCTCCCAGCAGAGTCAGGTGGAATACGAAAGCAGACTGGGCGGGGAGGGCTGGATCCTGTGGCAGGGAGCACCGTGATCCCTCTGCCTGCACAAGTCCCTGTCCCCTTTGATCATGAGAGCGAGCACCCCAGGGCAAAGCTCTCCAGCTCGTGCTCACAGGCTCCCCAAGGACTCCACCAGTGCATTTCCACAGCCAGAAGTGGGTAAAGCTGTTTGGACAGGGACGCCACTGAGGACCCATGGCATTAAGGCATACCAGGCTGTGCTTTTATGTTTTTCCCAGATTCAGATGGTTTTCTTAGGTTTGGTAGTCTCTAGCACCTCTTGCTCCTCCCCAGCTTGGGCCTGGGCCGTGTCCCACATCCCCTCAGACCAGAAATGTAGCAGAATCTCTGGTCAGAGCTGACGTTAGAGACCTCCCCATCCCCATCCACCATAAAATATACAGACAGATGTACAACATACATACATGCAGCTTGGTTTGGGGAGGAAGGATCACATACACAGTGGTTATGATTGCCACAGCTGCTGCAAGGGTGAGCAGGGGGAGTGAAGGTTGGGAGGGTGCAGGCCCCCACCTCCCATCCTGCGCTTTCTGCTTATCATAATGAATCGATGTCTCTGCATCTGGGCAAACCCCACCTAAAAAGAACGGTGTGATCTAACCCAATCTCGCTTCTCATTCAATTAAACCCCGTGAAAGCAGGCATGTAACCTCGTTAATATCACGTTTATTAGAGGGAAGGGGGACAGAAAATTAAGATATACTTCATGTTGTTGCTAATTAGAAAAATTGAGACTTTGCATCTGTGCAAGGCAGAGCAACATGTGGCATTAACAGATGTGAACTCATTACACAGCTGCATCGTAGGAAATTGTGCCACCACAGCGACAAAAATCTCAAAATCAGATTTCTTCCAGTGCCTCAGGTTCCCATTGCCTTCTCCTTTCTTTCCCTATCAGTTTGTTCTGGGGTTGTTAGGTTTTTTAATGTTTTATGGTAAGGAGCAGAAAGGAAAAGGATGGGATTCTGCTCTTATTGTAAAGATCCACTGAAGCTCCCCCCGAAAGCTCAGCACAGAAACCAGCCAGAATGCAGTGTGAAAGCACAACCACTGGCTCTTGCTAAAGCACAGGCAGAAGGTGCCACAGGGCTGGAATTAAATTCCTCCTGCCTGTCCCCAGCTCCAGCACTTTCTGTGGTGGGGAAGGCAGGGAGGATTGCAGGCAGCCTCTTCCCCAGGGCTTTCCAGTCACCCTGTCCCTGCAAAGCAGACAGAAGTGGGAGTAATACCTTAAATGAGGTGTCACCAGTAAAGTGCTTCAAATCCTGCCCTTGGTCCCCTGGGAGCTGTCTGACATCACTAGGCCACTTGTCATCAACAGTAAAGAGCAGCAAAATAGCATGAAAATAGGTTGGTTTTTTATCATTTCCTCTGTATGTTCTGCTTAACTTCTTTGTCTCAGATGGTGGAAGCCAGTGCTTGGGGGCTGGATCAGAGCCCCTGGGAAGAAAGCATAGGTCAGGCTTGGGACTCTTCCATTACAGAGCTACCAAGAGTTGATTTCCTCTCTGGCACAGTTGAAAGCAGCCCAACTGTATAAAATGCATCAACTTTGGTAAGGCTTGTTTCATTTGTGCCTTATTCAGCTCTGGAAAGGCTCAGCCCAAAAAAAAAAAAAGAAATGGTGTTATCAAGAGTTGGTGCTGTAGCAGGTTAAAGGGTTTGGGGAGGTACCGGCAGGGTAAGGGGGGTGGAAGCCTGCACCAAGTAGCTGGGGACTGGATACAAATAAGACATAGCCTTGAAAATGAGTTCCAAAGGCTGTTTCTCACTTTGAGAAGCTTTTGCAGGAATCAAGTGGAGGTTCTGTTGCAAGAAATCTAACTTCTTTCCTTCCCCTCATTCCCAAAGATTTCTACCAACTTGAAGCATCACATCAGATGCCTATCTGAGCACAGCACTCTGCATCACAGGATGCTGTACAACAGCTATGCTCTGGGTAGTATCTGCAAAGCAAGACCCAGATTTTCTCCTGACCATAAGCACACTGACTTGGCTATACAGCTAAAACAAGTCTTCTGTTTAAGAGCTTTGCTGGAATGAATGCCTTCAGTAAATGGCACTCCAGTGCCTTTTGCCTGCTGCCTCCCTCACAGAGAAAAGCATTGGAGAGAAAATAAAAGACAAAAAAAAGAAAACACCCCCCAATTTTTAACCGAAAGACTGGCTGAGAGCATACTGTGGATGGCCTGGGAAAGCTCTTCCCTTCATTTGCACAGGCAGAGAGTTGGCTGACGTGGATTTCACAGCGGCTGCTCTGAGCAGGCTCTGGCAGCAACGTTCCGCGCTCGCACCATTTTATTGGGAGCCCTTTTATCCCTCCTTTGTCCCACGCAAACATGCTGCATGCAGCACAGAGCCCCATCACCCCACACACACTGCTGAGGCCTTCAATCCCTTTGTGCAGGCTGTTTCATTTCATAGACTCAAGGGTCACTTTTATTGTGGTCTCCGCTAAATGAAATCACAAAAGCAATTTAAAATCGCTTAAGCAAATCATGAAAGATGCAATATGAGGAAAGGGCTGTGAATAATGGTTAGCCTAAAGCATTGCAACAAAGGGAGGGACTGTGCTTCTGTCAGGCCCTTTCTCTTGGTCCGTATCCTTCATGCTGAATTCCTCATCTGCTGCCTCAGATTTTGGGCAGGAACTCATCAAAGGAGAAGGATACTCTTATCAAATTTCTAACATTGCCTGCTATTCTTCATGGAAAATGATCTCCAGGACATAGAGAGCACTGCAACTGAGTATGGCATTTCAGATGTGCAGTAGTCAGAAAATAATAACAAAACCATTTTTATCCTGGAAACTGTTTTCTGGGAGAAAAGAAATGTCACTGTGCCCTGTGAACTTCATCCTTACCTTTCCACACAACACTCGGCAGAGACTTCTGTCTGCCTCCAAGATTTGACCTAATAGTCAATGGTCCAATACAGAACAAAGTTTAAAAAAAATGTCTGTGAGAGAAATGTCAAGCAACTCTGCT
>VXBZ01008469.1:370831-407903 GCA_013399135.1 Heliornis fulica | reverse complement strand
ATCCCATCCCATCCCATCCCATCCCATCCCATCCCATCCCACCATAAAGAATATGCTTCATAGAATATTTTTGAGGCCCAAAGGATGATTTTCTTGCAGTTTTGACAAGGTCTATCCACAGTTTTCTTTATCTAGGTTTTCTAAGGCTGTCACAAGTCAGCAGTGTTCAAAGGCTTCATGGAAGCAGCTGGCATTGTGGTGCCTCAACTTCTGGCTGGGAAGTGGGAAGAGAGGAAAAGGAGAGGGACTGATCTGAGAGTCTCCATGTGGCACCATGAAACTGCAGACAGCATCACAAGCAGCTTTGGAAAGCCTGTACTTCTGCTCTGGTGATGTCCAGCTCTATGCAGGAGAAAGGCATGAACAGCCACGTTTCCCTCCTAAGGCAAACACTTCCCAGCCTTGAGGTTTCCAGCTTGATCTACTGGACAATATTCAAAACTGGATGAAAGTGTTGCAGCAGACCCTCATCTATAAAATGTGATCCAGCCTGAATCCACACATCTGAAACAGCAGAAATTCTGCAGATGGTGGGCCAGGTGTGGCCTCATTTTTAGCTGAGGATCATGTTGGATCACCTTCTTGAGTGGATACTGCCAATCACAAAAAGGATCCTACAGAGCCAATCCCTGCCAACCTGAAGAGCCCCAAAAGCTGGAGAGGATTTGGCATTACTGAAAGGAGAGGTGAATTCCTGCTCCTGGTGTTTCTGGGGTTTCCAATCCTGTCACCCCACCCGCTCACTAACCCTAAATATCCCCAGAACATCTGGAGAGGTCGGCACAAAGGCAGTAGAGAAGATGTTCCAGAAGGTAAGACCTTTGTGTTCTTCTCTCAAGAAATGACTCAGATGCTTTCAGCATACTCTCCCACCACCCCCACCACTCCCCCAAATAAAAGCTATTCTAAACTTACACGTGATAACATTTCCCACATTTTCAATTTGCTCAAATAATCTTGCTAAAAGCTATTAATAACCCACCTTTAGTGCAAGCATCCTTGCACCTGTGTGTGCAGAAGACAAGCCATCTCTGGTGGAGTGAGCATGTCAATGAGAAATGAACTGCCTGAAATTAACTTTAAGCGTCCAAGTGATTAAACCATTGTGCTGTGATTGTGTACAATACTCCCTTTCTTCAGCAATTAAGGCTGTATTGATCAGATACCGTGAGGAAAGGGACTGACAGAGTAATGCTCATTCAGGCTGCCATAATTAAGAGTGATCATCTATTGTTCTGGAGCACACGACATAGCCCAGTCCCATCAGGCTCTTCCCTCTCGCCTCCCTCTCCCCTCGCTGGCCCTCACTCCCCCATTGCAGCCACATGAACACGTGGATTGAGCATCTGCTTAGAGTAAAATTCAGAGCAGGAGCTGGCTGAAGTATCTCTGTAGCAGGTCAGGATCAAATCCATGTCTTCCCCAGCCACTCAGCCTCAAGACAAGCAGCTTCTGCTATTTACTACCAGGAAGGGGGAAAAAAAACAAAGTGGGAAAAGGAATGGAACACAAAAGAACACAGCCCATCACATCTGAAAGCAAGTTTCAGGCTCAACACGAGCAACCAGACCTCAGCAAGGCTCTGGTGAAGTGGCACATCTGCATCAGTGCAGGTCATTCAAGCAAGAACCAACACCTCCCAGAAGAGATCCTCCCACTCACAAAACTAATTCTATCTGGTTTTGTTTGAATATTTGGGGATTTTCCCCCCCAAAAAAAGTACTCAAGCCAATCTTCTGTCTTTGGACACAGCTTTAAATTGGTTCCTTATTTATATCTTCCTCAATAAATTTGTTTCAGGTCTGATGAACCCTTGCTAAGTGGGGGAGGATTTGGGGTCATTTCCCTGTGAAGACTGCAGAAAGCGGCACCTGAAGACGTACTGCCCTGCAAAGGAAGGGTATGTGCCACTGAGGCACATCACTCCAGATGTGATGCAGTGATAGATTATTCATCCACAAGACTTTGCAAAACCAGATGCTGGCTTCTAAACCAGTGTGATAAACACTGATATTTCTCTGGAGACTTTCAAGACCAATCTGGATGTATTCCTGTGTAGTGTAATCTAATGTAGGTGAGACCAATCTGGATGCATTCCTGTGTAATCTAATCTAGGTGATCCTGATCTCTCAAGGGGGTTGGACTAGATGGTCTTTCAAGGTCCCTTCCAACTCCTGACATTCTGTGAATCTGTGATTTACCTTTACCTCTGTGGATTGCTTTTAAAGTTGAAAGTTATTTCCATATCTGGGTGACATTTCATGACTTCACTAACCATGGATGTACCTTCACTTATAAAAAATGGATCAAGGATGTAGTCCTAGGCTCTCAGCTCCATCAGTCGCTATTCACTTCAAATACATGTCCATTCACAGTTCTTGCTTTAGCAGAAGAGTTGTGGCCTTACCATTGTTCTTCCACTTATCTCAGTCCTGGCCCTCATGAAGATCACTGCTCACCTCAGCCAATGTCCTCTGCTGAATGTAGCTCTCCTTCCTCCCTTTCACTGAAGAGCATTGTATCTCCTCCTGCTTGACAGAACCCATGCCCTTGATAATTAGTACATGCAGGCGCTGCTAATCCAAACCCTGGCACTGCACAGCTGCATTTTGTGCTGTTTCCTTGTGTATTTTGAATGCATATTTTGAAGCTGCCACAAGAAGAGAGCTGGAGAACTCTACTTTGCTTTTTGTCTTCCTCTCTCACAAGCTCCGTGTTACTCAACAACTCGTGCCCAGGCACAGTAAAGGGTTAAGCACGGAGATCTGGAAGCGACTGTGCTGTCCTGACACAGAGCTGCCCTTTCCCCTCTTCCTCACACACACACTCTGTTCACATAGCCTGCATTCCTCTCCAGTTAACACCATTAAGCTTTGACCTGAACTAGAGATAGAGCTAAATATGTGTGCACCTGTCCTCTTATAATGACCTGCTATTATCATTTTCCACCCCTCTTTTTTGATTGATGGATATTATATGCATAATGACCCTCAGGATTTTTTTTCTCCCTCTTTTTGTTAGGCTTTGCTAAAGCAACCTGCAAATTAATTTAATATCCTCTTTTGGTTGGGAGCTATGAAACGAGGGCTCGAGGCTGATGATGCGTAAACCATTTGTGGCATGTATTTAATCTCTGGACAATGGATAGAGATGTTAGTGCATGCTACACTAAGTTCTATTTACGCTGGCTATTAAGTGCAGTCAAGCTGAAGGCAATCGGAGCACATTACAGGGCCTAATGGGAGAGGATGCTACACAACAGTACATTAAAGACTGAAAATGAATTAAGAAGGAAGCATGGTAGAGAAAGCAGACAAGGAAAGGGTTCTGTATACAGATAACTCTTATTGACAGCACAAATATTCATGTACTCTGAGTTCCCAAATCCAATTTTGGTATTGGATACCACTCTAGAGGGAATGTTTTGAACTCCATTTTCATGCAGATACGAAATGACTTGCAGCCAGCCTGCTCCCTCCCACCTCCCTCTCTGAGGCTTGCATAACCCGATGCTGGGAAATGTGTCCCTGTTAGCTACCTTGCAAAGCTCAGCTGGATCGCTCTTGACCAGCTAAATCAGGCCAAACTTTCTTGGCCTGCTCTGTGAAATGCATCTGGCCCCAGGAATTATGAATATACCTTGCTGAACTCCCAGTCCCACTCACTCTCCTTGGCATTTCTTGTGAAGGCTGTTGCATAGCAGAGAAAATTCAAGTCCTCTGGGAAAGATGGGAGAAAAATGTATGATGGAAGAAGAATACAGATTGTGAATATTGTATCTTTGGTTCTGACTTTTTTCTTTTCCCTGGTATCCAGGTGGGAAGAATTTAGAGGTGACAAAATTCTTGCCCGCTGTCTTCTCCAAACCAAGCTCCAGAACTGAAGAAAGACGTCGCTTTACTCTCTAACACACACACAAACAATTTTATGAGTTTGCTTTTATGTGCAAAATCTCCATGTGTGAAGAGACTGACTCACTATGAATTTCTGAGCAAGGTGGCTTTGGTTTTAGTGTTGAAAGAAAAGCCCAGCTTAGCTTACAATTAAAAGCTTGCATGTGAGAAAGAGCAGCAGCAACCAACCTACTGAAACCACATGCTTGCACCTACCAGCTCTGCTCAGTATTCCAGCACAGCTCTTCTAAGATCAAGCTCTGATTATTATTATTATACCCAGGGGGGAGATCCACACCAGAAGCCCAGATTGCAGATGCACACCTGACCCACTCCCTGCTCCCTCAGAGTCCTGAAAGCATTTGCCCAGAGCATATTTTACGTATATTAACCCCAGCTACACTTGGATAAGACAAAGAGTTTTCCTTCAGGACTGTGTTAATGAACAATTCTTTCTTTAGTGAGCCCAGAGCCATACCTACTCCTCCCGCTTCTTGAAGCACTAGTGTAGAATAAGAGATTAAAGGAATTACTCTTCACATAGCCAGTTTATTCTAAAAGCATGTCTGGCAATAAAAGGAGAGAGTATTAGAATCATTTAGCAACCATCATATTTTGGCAGCAAAGGAGGGTTTTGGGTCTCTTACAATGCTAGTGTGGTTTAAAAAAAAATAAAATAAATCATTTGCTAACATAAACAGAAATACACTGAAACCAATACCTGAGCATAAAATACTTACACAATATTTATTCTGTGTACATAGTAGACAGGAATTTAAACTAGTCTTTTTAAGCAAGGCATTGACTAACCACTGAATTTGCCTGGTTTTAAGGAGCAAACTTGTTAGCTCTCTGCAGAAAAAAAAAAAAAAAGTGTGTTGGTTTCCAAGCAAACCTCACAAGTCCAAAACAAGTGACCTTCACACCATGATTGGATAGGACTGGAAGAAGTAGGGAAAAACAGTGTTGGTTCATGGAGGTGGTCTTTGCTTTGGCTTTTTGTGGCAGCAGAACACTTTCTCCTCTCAAGGACATTTTTGGTGGTGTGCAGGTAAGTGTCCTTTCTCTTTTCTGGTGCAGAACTTCTTCTGGAATAAATACATTTTTTACATTTTCTATTAAACTTATTGTTACTGTTTTCATATTCCTTGGGAAAACATACTTACTGATGTTAATGGGAGTTTGAGACCTTCTCATATTTCTGCAGTAAGTTCTTTTGGTCACCACCATTCCCATTTGCAGCCTCCTGTAGAGACATAGAGACATCCTGAATTAACTCTGGGGTGTTTGTAGCAGGCAGACACTACACAGCTACCATGTGTGCTACTGTACATGATAATTTTAGCACTACCCCCTGCACTATTCCTGTACCCACAGCTCAGCACATTTGGTAGCTGTCTCACAGCTCCAGTCTTTCAACAATGCCCCAAGTTACACATAGTGATGACACCCAAGTCACACAGGCAAAATATGTTTGTGTGAGGCCTTGGTGTGTCTTCTCCCTTTTTGGGTGTTGAATACGATACTCAGATGCTGTAAGCTGCAGAACAGTTCAAAACCAAGCTGGCCTGAAGCCACTTGAAGATCCTTCCTATTTTTAAAAGTATCTTGAGAGGAGGAAGAGTAAGGAAGAGCACTGAGCAAGTTTTTCTTTCTTACTAGCACTGACAATCTAACCACAGCTTTCTTCTTCACTTTCTTCTTGAGAAGTTCTCCATCATTCCATGCCAAAAGACTAACTGGGATCAGCGTAAGAAAGAGCAGATGGGGTTCTCAGTGCTCTTACAGGCCTCATAACCTCTGTCCAGAAGACAAGGGTTGTATGCACATCATACTGGGAAGCCTTGGAGGAAAGGAGTGTCAAGGAGAAGTGAGTCAAGAAGTGAAGCAGTATCACACACACAGTCAGCAAGAGTCCTAGAGGACCTCTTCTCCTGGGCTAACAGGTGGAGATCCCCACCATGACCACAGAAGAAGGTACCTCTGCCTACCCAGGACCCTGCATTGCTCGCTGGTAAACCAGGAACATTGCTCTGAGGCCATAGGTATGGACCTGTGAGTAATGCAGGGCAGGTGGTACTTTGCACTTTGCTTTCTCACTGAGTTTTATACAGCTTAACAAGTTCTCCACAGTTCAGTGAGTGCTTAAAAGGTTCAAAGTTTCTTGTTGTTTATAAGAAGAATGTCTGTGGTTTATCACCAATGCAATAAAACTGCTGAAAATAATAATCATAATCAGTGGATCTAACCCAACAGAAATGTCACAGTCCAATTCAGTACCCTTCCCAGTCAAGATACAACAGTCATCTACAGATAATTAAACTCTCTATGAAAGCCAAGTACACAGATGAGAAGCCATTGGGCAGTGCCATAACCCCCTGCTTTTAGTTAAAAACATCTCTTAGTGACATGGCAGCACGAAGGACTTTGAAAATAGCCCCATGAATACTTTCTTGTTGGGATCCAGACTCATGTGGAAGCCGTCACAGCCATCACCTTAACAAATACACCTCTCTGGGCACTCAACACATGCTCAGAAACAATGTTTAAACCACTCTTTGGTGCTGTCTCACATGTGGTTACGTGAGCTAAGGGAGCAGTGTCTCCTGGACTCACTATTGACATTGCAACACCATCACTTTGAATGCTCAAAAGGATAAACATGTTTTTGTTTAAAAAAAACCAACAACAACAAACCTACAATTTTAAAACTGTCTCTGAGCCACTGACACATTCCACAGGATTTGCCATTGCTCACACAAACATTGGGAAGTCCCCTTTCTGTAATCAGAGAAATGCATCTGCAGGGTGTGTGGAGGGAGGGGACAGGACAAGCAAGCTCACAAGGACAGTAAACCCTTCTGCTGAAGAGGTAAATGAAAGGCAGAGAGGACGATGGGAAGGCAATATATTAAGCACGTGGATACTTCATCCAGATGTTTCGCTGCTGTTGCTGAAGAGCAGAACTGGCATGTTCTCCTAGGCCAATGTGATACAAAGTTGAAGAACAACAAAAATCAGTTTTAAAAGCTTAAGATAGAGAACAACTGAAGGTCTGCTTTTGTTTTCCACATTACAGGCTCACACACCTATTATCCAGGATTTATGTTTTGGAGGAAAATTCCAAAACTCCTGTACAATTTACAGAATACTTCTTCTTTTAAAGTTAACTGTTTTAGTCTGCCCTGGTGACTTTGTCACGTTTGCATGGATCATAGATACTGTGTACTCCCCTGATAACCTTGGAGAGTGGGGTAAATAAAGGCACTGAGGGTAGGAAAAGCACAATGTCCTGATACAGGAGGTTGATACGAGAGCACAAGAAGGCACGAGGGAGAGTGTTTAGAGAGAAGCAAATAGAGTTTGAGTTTTGCAGAGAAAAAAAAAGCTGGAGATTGCTGGAGGAACGAGGCATGGTTTTGCAAGAGCTGGTTTATCAGGAGTAACAGTTCTGTATTTATTTAGCTGACTTAAAACAATTTTTAAAAGTCCATGCAAAGTTTTTTGATTCATTGGCAGCACAGCAAAAGCCCTGAGACATTAAAATACTCAATTAAACAGGAAATTGTTCATCTGTCTACTGAAAATTTCTTCCCCATCTCATTTTCCACATTCTTTTGCCCTCACCATCAGTCTGGAAATCAAACTTTTAGGCTTTGTCAAAGCAAACACGGACAGTCTTAGAAAATCAACTATTGAGGAGAAAAGGAGATCAAGGTTTTGTAGCCCCCAAACCACCCCTTACTTCCAGAGCTGACACCCCCGTGATAAGCCTTGCTGCTGGAAAGTGAGTATTTTCACTTTTCTATTTTACCCAAGGAGTTTCTAAGGAAAGGAGTTTCTTTACAGCCTGTAAGTCAAGCAGTTAGCCCAGTCATATCCATTTACCAAACTGGAGGTTTCTCTTTTTGTGTTTGTAATATATACCTCGATCACAAATGATTGAAGTCATTAGACCTCAATATTTTGATTTCATAACAGTCTTTTGGAAAGCACCTTTAAGGAATCCTTTATACCCCTTAAACTGTTCTGTCCTCAGAATTCTTTCTTCAGAGTTTCTGTCTCCTCCTTCTCTTTCCACATAAATAAGTTCATTTTTATCCTGTAAATTTTATTTCAAAAGGATAATCAGACATTTTTTACCATCTCATCTCTCCTATAGCCCTTAGCAGCCTATAGCAATGTCAGCTTCTCCAAGGGTCATTTTTACACGCTTTTTCCTAGCTTTGTAGCCAAACTAGTAAAACAAGAAGCTGGTTCACTGTTAACCCATTTTCTACAATTTCACCTTATATTTTGTAACAGATTGGTTAATTTTAAAGCAGCCCTTTGCCTCTCTCCACACAGTCTGAGCTGCAACACTTGGAAGATCAGTATCCAAAATCTCTCCCTCACCTCTCTTGGTGGCTGGCTGAACGAGAGGCCAGAACACCCTCGGAAAACATTTATTAGCGATGTTGAGAGCTCTGCTGTTACCCATCTGAATTCATTTCAGCCCATTTGCAGATCCAACAGAGCTCTCTATTCACCTACAAATCCCCAGCAGCCCCTGCAATTAATACCTAATTAACAAACAAAAGCAGAGTTGCCAGGTGGAACAGCACAAGCCCATTCACAGCTCACAAAAGGGAGCAATTAACTCCTGCCAGCTAAGGACAGTAAGAAAAATATTTTGTTATTGAATGGAGCGGTGTTGCCAGGATTACATGTGTATACAGGAATACAACAAATCCAGCTCAATGGCAAGATGTGGCCTTAGGTTCAGGAATTGCTTTTGGTAGGCCAGAGGCTGGACCAGAGGGTCGTTCTAATCCCCTTCTGGAAGTAAGATGGATAAACCCACTGTCCTCCAACAGCTTTAAAACTAGGTTGTTTATATCTTTTCATGTAAGTCCTGAAGTCACTCCTACAAGAGATAAGGCAGACTTCACCACTGGATGAGCTAAAACTGTACAAATTGCCTTCCTGCAGCCAACACAACACTTGTACACAGCTAACAAAGTAGCAACAGCATTTGTGGAGGGGAAAAAATACATTTATTGTTCCCACCCTGAGTGAAGACATGCCTGAGTTCAGGCTGAGGTTTGCTAGCAGGTTTTGGCTGCTGGAGCCGTGAGCCCTGTGCCCTTGTGTGTCCCTGAGGACAGCCCTTGTCCCCACACCGGTGACCAGGAGCAGTGGGGAAATGACCACATCCATCTCACTGCCTCTTCTTGTCCCATTTTCTCTGAACCCAAAACACTTTTCCTAGCTGATAGACCTGGCCTCAGAGCTTCAAGTCTGCTTCTCATCTCACCCCATGGGACCCCAGAAAAAAGAATCAGTCCTGTTTTATCCTCAGCAAGGCAGGGATGGATCCTCTCTGATGGGAGAGCTACAAGTGAGCAAAGAGTGTGGTCCACCCTTCCTGCTCCCTGGCTGTAAATGACACGTTAATTATATTTAAGGTTAAGAACTCTTTCTGTGTACAGAGCCACACAGTTGTTAGGGAAGGGATATCACCCTTGATAATAAAAAGGATATTCTTGTGAAAAAACTACTTTGTTCTCAAGCCTGAGTCTTTTATACATGTGGTGTTGTTTCTGTCAGTGCTGGTACCAAAACAGGACTCAGCATCTCCCCATAGGTGTCTGCTCCTCCACCCCCTTTCCTGCACACCCCACAGACTAAACTCTCGTTATGACCATTAGCATGTTTCTCAGTGAGTAACCAGGCACTGTGCCTTGGGTTTGAACTCCCAGGCATCAGATCAGCAACCGAAGATGTGTTTGGAGAGGAACAGATGTCAGTGGAGCAGCAACAGTTGTCCCGTCCATCCTGCCCCTCCAGAGCTCACGTGGTGACACGCAGCACCCACCTGCCAGGCCCTCAGATGGGTTTTTTTCAGACACTGTGATGCAACGCTGCAGTTTGCTAAATCCTACGTGTCGAAGCCAGTCACAACCTCACTGCAGCCAGTGCACGCACGGTTCCCAAGTCCTGCACGGGCTAGCCAGTAAATCAGGCCTGTAAAAGTATTTTTGGCCCCCTGCCCAGTATGTGTACCTCTTAATCCCTAATTCCAATTGTGTAAACAAGGCATGACATAACGGGTGTGCCATGGAAATATACTCTATAAAGTTGATTACCACGCTTCATCCTATTAGAATAGCAGTCGCTGTAAAACTACAGATAAGGCTAAAGCAATTTATTTGTGTTTCTAAAGGAGATGGGCACATTTCAGCTTTCCAGGACATGATCAAACTTGACAGGCAGACTCTAAAGCTACTTTGCAGCTCTTATAACAGCTCATTTCAACCTGTACTGGCCAGGAATTTGTAAAACAGATATCTCGTAAGGTCAGATTGACCATGGCCTTTGCTCAAGTATGCAAAGTGGGATAGTGTAAAAAGCATTGGATTGCCTGGGTGACCTCTTTAGCTAGATGTAGTTTCAGCTCCTGCTCTCTCCTGAATGCAAAAGGCAGCTCTCAGTGCTCTCGAAGGCAGGGAACTCCCAGGTGTTGGGAAAGAAGACCTGTAGCTTTATCCCCAGGCAGCCAAGCTACTGTCACAGGGGAGATTTTCTGCCGGGATGGCAGGAGGCAACTGTGCTCCCTTTGTCCATGTAATAGTCTCCAACAGCCTCATACAGCTCCTACCTGCAGCGTATGGGTCACGCCTGAAATCACCTGCTCAGGGTAACCCACAGCACCTGTGGCAAAGCTGGGACTTGAGTCCACGTCTCCTGGGTCCCACTCCTGTGCTCATTCTTCCTAGATGCCTCCAGCAAAGGTTAAGGACTCAGGTCATGACTTGCCTACAACCTCACACACCATGCTTACCTACCATCTGTCTCCCATCCTAGATCCTTCAGCAGGGTTAAAAGTTTCCTTAAAAACATTTTGGGCATGACACAGATTCCTCCAGCCTCCAGATCTGAGCCAAACCGTCTGCACCCACAGGTGGAAAACCCTCTCCCTGGAGAAAGCATGGATTTACCCTCCATCCCTCTTACTTCCCATGGTATTGTAGCTTCCAGAGCAACCAGACACTCAGCACAGACCTCAGCTACAGGGAGCAATTGTGCCTGTGGTCAGAGAGAAGCCAGAACTGCTGAGCCTGGGAGTTTCCATCTCTGCTTCAAGGTCAGGGACCAAAAACCATGTGCAACCTCCAATTTGCCCCAGGTTTGTAGCAAACAGAAAATCTTCCCAGTTTCAGATTTCACTTATAAATCAGCTCTGAGGGGAACAGCTAGTGTGATCGAAGGCATTAAAAATTGATATAATTAACACAAATCAAGGGTATAATATCTATCAACTTGTGCCGGAGTTCAAAAGCTCTTTTTAAAGGCATAGGAGCCAAGGAATTTTTCCATTATCTCAGAAAGAGCTAGATAAAGTCTTTTGCTTGTAGAACTAAGCCTGTAGCAGCTGGTAGGGTTACTGAACCAGCTTCAGCAAGCCTTGTTCTGCGTTATAGAGACATCTCTCTCGCCAGAGAAGGAACGACAACGTGCATTCCCGCAGGCATTTAATTTTTTAACCTGATTCTTGAGGCACCCTCCCCATCTCCCGCCCTCTCTCTCCCTGTCACCTCTTGAAAAGGTTTTTTTTTCAGACTAGAGCTGTATTTGAATTTAGTCTAATTGGAAGGAAATGCGAGACCCAAATCTTGGTTCTCATTGGCATGGAGACACTTGCGTACAATCAGGGTATGCAAAGCAGCAGAAGTCTGAATTCATAATTGGACGTTCCAAAATGTAATTATGAAAGATGAAATGCTCCTTTCAATGAGAAGGCCGTAAATAGAATAATTAATTTTGTGTTTGCTTGAACAATTCTGTATTATGGACCTTACACTGGAACTGAAATTAATTAAGTGCACCAGGATTTATGGAGGAGGTGAAGAGAGAGGGAAAAAAAAGAATTAATCTGAAGTAAAAGATAGATGACTTTGTGAGTGTAATGATGCGTTAGTCTGGGGTATTCTTTAACAAATTTAGCAGGCATGTTCTGGGTACAAACAGCACTCACTGACAGAATTATCTCAACTAATGCAGCTGCTGGACTCTGAGCAAATTGCGATTGCAGATGAGTACTTTAGATTTAGAGCTATTAACCCTCTGTGTGCTAGAGACTGCTTCTGTCAGCCCGGTGGGGAGGTCTGCAGGACACAGCCGTGCAGAGGCTCACACACACGCAGGCACACACGTGTGCTCGCTGGCCCCATGCTCTGGTGCAGAGCAAGGCTGGTCTCTGCCCAAAGCCTGTGCACACGGGCAGGCAGCCTCGGAGGAAGAGCAGAGGAGGGGCAGGGCTCATTAGAAAGGGAAAGGACATGAAAGGGAAGCAGGGTTCAGGGTGACATCACCCCGTGGACCAGAGTCCAACCTGAGAAAGAAGGGATGGTGGCTATTGCCAGCTGAGCTTTTTAAAGCAAACGAAGCCAAAGCGAGTGCCGAAAAGAATAACTCTAAACCAAACAGCTTAGTTGGGAGGAATGATGACTGATTTTCATATGAGTTATTCCTTTTTCTCTGCTGAGATCACAGGATAAAAACTCAGGTGTAAAAATCTCCTCTGATGCTACATTCAAGACTAAAGTACTTTCCAGCCCTGGGTGAATTAGAGATTTCAGATTTACCAGCCTGGCAGAGCTGCCTGCCCCCTGAGGCACCCATGGCCATGAGTGCTTCCCACATCCGGAACAGTCACTCAGAAGACATTTCCAGTCCCATAAATGCTATGCCTTACTGGTATAATTTTGAATAAAATAATGTAATTCACTATAGATCCACGAATAATCAATGCGATACTTCCCCTGCTGAGAGTCGTTCAGAAGCAGCACTTCCTAAAGCCTTGGCTTGGAAGTATCACTGCGCCATGCAGGGACACTGGGGTGTTTAACACATTATGTCTTTGGAGTGTCAGCTTTCCCTGCCCAAGAGCTGGCTGCTGAGAGACACCCAGCAGCTGGAACCAACCCCCTGTGAATTTTTTTTGTGACTCTAGGAAGCAACTGATTAGGATATGCTGGTGCAGCCCTGGAACAGGCAAAGAAATCACAGGTGTGGAAGAGCGGTTCCCTTATCCCTGATTTATCCTCTGCTCCTCCTCTGCTGGGATTTCTTTTGCTCAGGAAAAACTTTCTCAGTTCTGATTTTACTCTGCCATGGGATTACGGCAGTGTGAGACCTCCCTGTGCTCATGGGCATCTGCTGCAAGAGGCTGCTGGTCTAATTAAGCACAAATTTCATCATGGGAAACTTCTCCCTGCAGAAAGCCCAGTGGAAAACTGTGACAGTGAAGTCCCTGGGATGTGAAAGGTGTGAAATCCATAGGTCTATAGGCAAGGCCTGAGGAATCAACGTGGCCAGTTGTGAGCCTGAAACATATCACTGTCGTCAGATGAAGCTGTTCCCAGGCCTCAGCATGGTTGAGGAAACTCCACAGCACTGTGATAGCTGTATCCCAAAAACTGTAGCAGCAGAGTGCAGGAGTAAGACCCTCATTCCCCAAGGAGGGAAGAGCTGGAGTTGCACAGTACCAGCTTGCTGCTATGTAGAAAGCATCCACAGGCACACTTAGAGTTATAAGATGCCGAGATGATGGTGCACTTGTGGACAATCCCTATTTGCTTACTGATATTTATTCTCATTTTCTACAAGAAAATGCTAAATATGAACTATGGTTACTCCGCTTTAAATTGCAACAAGGGCTGCATTTTCCACTTGCTTGGTTATAGCTCTTTAAGTGATACATTATATTGTTTGCCAGAATACTTCTACAAAGTCTTTGCTTCATTTAACTTGTAGAACAATTCAGCCAGATTGGTCTATAAAAGGTGTACTTAAAATCAGGATTACCCTGGGACTCAAAAGTGCTGGGTGCTAAAATGCAGCCTCTCATTTCCCATGGCCTTCTGAGCATTTGAACATATTTATACCTTCTGCATTGCAGCAAACTTAATCAGGAGGACAGGCTTGCTAACATCTGTGCATTCCATTCACTTCTGGAGTCGTCTCAATCTCTTCTGAAACCTGATTCTGGCTGTCAGAGCACATAGCTCTCTATGCTGGGTATTATTCGGACATTTAGACATCTGTCATCAGGAAGTGTGATAGATGGTTTTATTAACCCACGAAGGCAAAGACTGTGACAGCAGAGGACTCATGCAGGGAGAAGGAATTCTGCAAACCTTACAAGTATGCTCAATGCTTTTCCCAGCCTACAGTTCCAGCAGGGACCTAACACTTGGAAGCGAGAGATGTGTCACACGTTGGCTCAAGTTGGACATGTGTCTCTCCCTAGATTAGACCAGAACAAGTAAATCAAGTAACATAGGTGATATGCCATCCCCAACAGCAGAGAGACTTTTCACTATGAACTGATCTCCAATAACACAAACTTCTGCAAGTAGGAGTTTTTGAGGACAGTGCTTTACAAAGAAGTTTAAGGAAAGTGGAAATCTGTTTTAACAAAAATCATCACAAAGATTTCATTTAAATTGTTTAAATTCACCCACTAGTCACAGCTGTTTGTTGCATTTTTTTTCTCCTGTTCAAATTCTTTCCCCTTCCAACCTCCCATCTAGCAGTCACTTGCGGACAGGACTTTGGACTGACAAATGCTTAAGGTAGAATCTAGAGCAAACCAGAACTTTTGGGATGCTTAGGTTTGGGATTTAGTTTTCCTCCATATGTAGTTTTAGTTTGAGTATGGACAACCATTTCTGTCTTGCAGCCTTCCAAAAAAAAGTCAAATGCAATTAGTCATCACTGCTTCTCCATTTCCCATGATTCTGGGGTTCCTGTGATGAGTCTTCCAGAGAATTAAGACCAGATACAGAGACAGGAACACATCTCCTACTACCCCTTTTCCAAGGATCCTGTTGCTGTAGCAGCCAGTGGCTCCCAGCTGGGGAGGGATGTGGCTCCTGTAGTCACAAACAGAAAAATGAGGAGAGCGCAGACTCTGGGATGAGATCCCACATGAAGCCAGGCAGAGGGACCTGAGCAGCCTGTCCTGAAAGTCCCTGCAGTATGCATGTAGTATCTCTCAGCCAGGCGAGGAGGTGCTGGCATGGTCAGCACAGAAGTTGGACAACTACTGCTTACCTGACCACTTTTCAACTGTATTTCTTTGTGATCCAGAGAAAATCTTCCAAACCAGGTCCTCAGAAGGGTCCCGGTGCTCAGCTAGCCTCGGTGACTTCATACGTGGCTTCACTAGCCACGTGATTCGAGTTAGGTGCATTCACAGAGCTCTAGGGCTTCTGTCTGGGGTCTGGCCAAGCTCATTTTTCCCTCTCCTTGCTGCCCCCCCTGCTTTAAGATGAATGTTTTTGTAAGTGATGTGTCTCCCCCCACACTCCCTCTGAGGAGCTCTGCGAACATGCCAACATACAAGTGTGTATTACACGTGTGTGCAGGCACGCACCTGATACATATATAAATATATAGAGATAGATCCCATGATGCTGTAAACTTCATCATCTTAAGGGTGCTAGAAAGATGAGTAAGATAAAATCAGTTGTTTCTTTCTTTCTATTTATAAAGCAGAGTGATTGCACTTTGTCTTTGCCACTCGGGAAAAGCTGAATCTGAAGCTTTAGATTTCTAAGTTTTGGCTTTTTTAATATATTGCAAACATTTCAGGGGAATCCATGTTGTTAAGTCCCATGGCACAATTGCAGACTGTGAGATAGATGGATATACAGTGATTTCCTTTAAACCTTAATTTCTGGAAAGAAATGACTGTCTAGAAACCTCAACTTTCAATATGAAAAGAGAGAAGAGATTGATAAAATTCCTGTGATTGGGAAATTTGAAAATGCAATTTGAATAGAAGCAGCAGTCCTGCAAACCAGACAGGACTGAAAAGTTTATATGAAGCAACAAACAAGCAGATTCATTAGAAAGTCTTAAGCTGGTTTTTGTCTGCTTTCTTTGGAAATGACACCACATGCTACCTGCAGAAAATAACATGTTTTATCTCATGAAGAAATACAAGGGCTTATTTTAGGAAACAGCCTGTCAATAAAAGCAGAAAAAGGCAAATTTCCCTAATCATTGTAACAGGATAATTCAAACTAATAACACAGCCTGCAGTTTTGCAGTTTTATATTATTAGAAGGAATGAAAAAAACCCTCACCAATCCCCATGACACTGATTCATCAAATAAATTAACTGTGTTCATCAGTTAACTCCCACTGGTCAAATAGGGTTAAAATTCTTGGAACTAATTCACATTGCTAATTTTGCAAAGGGGGAAAAAAAAAGCACACTGGGATAGTAGCAGCCAAATACGCTATTTTGCCATAACTGACTGAACCTTGGGGGTTGGCATTTTATTCTTGCAATATTTCTTTTCATAAAAAAGTGCCTGATTAAAATACCCTTTTAGAAAACATTAATTCAGAAGCTAAAAAAAAAAAAATTCAAATGAACTCAAATAGATTTTCTCCGGTACGTTAGCATTGCATTTAGGATAATGGAGAGGGAGAAGGATGGATTCTGTAGGTATAAATCAATAGGCGAGGGGGGTTGATGAAACTGCAACCTGTGAGAGTGAAGCCCTGGTGGTTTGTGATATCATCAGGAGCCCAAGATTAATTCATTTGACAGTCTGGTCTCCTGCATTCATTATTTTAACAACATGCACTGCACACAAGACCAGGATACATACGTTAACTAGTCAGCCAATGTATATTCACTCGGAGCCCCTACAAGCACCTGGTTTAATGCAAAGCTCCCAGCTGACTTGTTGGGAAGATGCATAAACATGTTTTCCCTTTTGTTGTTGTAAGAAAACTGATAAAGAAATGGGGGTTATGGAGAGATGGAAACAAAACTGGTAGTTTGGGATTAGCCAAAACTGCTGCTCACATTGGGCGGCCACACACAAGTCAAGGGCCTGGTTCCACCACTCTTACAAGGCTCAGTGTTACCTTCCTGAAGACACATTAATGATTTTATTAGGTTTTCTAGGGGAATGTGATGGGCAGCAGCATGGATAAATGAACATCATTCTGCTCCCAATATGCTTTTTCACTGGTTTCTGCCTTCAGTCTTTCTCTGGCTGAAGAGAAAAGTTTCTAGAAGAGAAACATTGTGCTTTGCAGGAAAAAGGATTGATTATAAGTCAACCAGGTGCTGGAATCCCCTCACAATCTTATGTACTTTCCATTTTCTATGCAGATATCTCTTTGCTCGTTTTTCTTGTGGCCTCACAACCAAATCCTGCTTGCTTCATCCTCCTTCTTCTAAGGGCCTCGGAAACCTGTGAAAGGGCCATTGATTTTAATGGCTCTTGGATCAGATCCTCATTCCTAGGCATAGCCCCATTAATTTCATACGGCCTGTTTATGTGATTAAATTGGGCCCAATTTGGCCCCAGCACTGGGAAAAGGCAGAAATCCCTGTCATGTTCTGATGTAGGGTCTATCCTGTCCAGCTGGAGTTAAGTCTACATCATTACTCAGGGAAATTTGGATTTGGACAATTCTTCACTGATAAACAACATATTGCCATAATTAGTGAGTGTGGACAGGGAATCCTGGAAATGGAGTCTATCCAATCTGTCGGTTTAGGAGCACGTTATTTAATGTACACGGTGCAGTGCATTGCGCAGCCTGTGAAGGGTCCCACACCCTGGGCCAGAGCAGGGTTTTCTGCTCCATCTGATCTATAAAAACAGCTATAGGGTTCAGACAATCATTTTGACACTCTCCTTTTTCCTCTTGGACTCCCCATCTAGGTTGAAAGTGAACACACGTGGTTAAAAGAGGCCAAGCACAGTTCCCGTACAACCACGACCAAGTTATCTTTCACAGCTAACACCTGAAGTTCCCCATTTTCCAAGAGAAAACTCTTCCAGAAGGGGAGACTTTGCACAAGAAGCACCACAACAGAGAGAAGAAGGACCCAAATGACTGTACTTGAGTGCCAGGCTCAATACTCAAGCCCCTGTGGTGGTGTACATGTGCAGAGAGGGTTCTGACCCACAGGATGAGAGAAGCTGATCAACCTGGACTACAGCATGGAGCCCAAGACGAATGTCCAAACCCTGCTCCTGAGGCTGCTGTTGCTTTAGTTTGCAAATTACCTCCAGAGCCATAAAAAGGCCAACAGAAATGCACTGAGTGGTTGTTTAAATATAAATATACACCATTAGATTTCCACCCTGATTGACCAGCATTGTTGAGCATCACTTTTTGCCTCTTGATCTCCAGGCCAGATTATTCAGCTTTCAGACTTCCCTTTCATCATCCTGCCTGTCTTCTAATCAAAGCAAACCACTCTAACTTTTATATGAAACTAATTTTCATATTGTCCACATATACATACAGTTAAGAAATTACAGTGACAGTGATAAAAAATGTTAATTTTTCTTTCCAGATGCTTGTAAAACAGCCTTAACATATGTCCGCTGTTTAATTAACAGAGCGGCAGCATGGTGGAGAGAAGCCAAACTAATAATTTAAAGAAGCATTCTCCCTCCCTTGATTTGAATCCCAAAACACATCCATCATGTACATTTCTGAAACTGCAAAAGATTTAATTTTCTGAACTTTCAGCAAACATCATAAAACAAGTCAAAGAGAAACCCAGAGTCAGGAGTGATCACCTTTGAAAGAGTTCAGCTTCAGAACTTGCACAAGAAATTCATTTCGTTAAGTGACTAAAATATCCAACACTTTTTTTTTTTTTTTTTGTTACATTAGCTTTTATTGTCTTCTCATTCTGGGTGGCCAAAAGGTGCCATTGTGCTGCTCAGGTTCTAGTTTGGAGCTGCCTCCTGGCTCAGATTGATGAGGGTGTAATTCCTTCCTACAAACAGAGCCAAGATGAAGCCAATCATCTCTCACACTCCTGGCCCCTTTCCCTGTAGTATTTGTGCACTGCAAAATTTCCAGAGTATCTGCCTTTACTCCTAGGAGGAACAGATATGCTGTTGTCCCAACTTATAGGTGGGGGACAGAGACACTGGGGAAGAGTTTAAATCTCATGTTCAGCACAAGCATTTTAACTAACTCTGCTTTTGAAAACCTGTTGTCTACATGTCACTCAACAGAGGGGGAGAAATGAGAATGCTGAGGACCTTGGTGCAAGCTAAAGGTGTCATCCTGGAGTGGATGAAGGCAAGAGACAAGCCTAGGCAACAGCTGACGTCCCAAGATCTGCGCTTCTAAGTGCAGCACTGAGGGCTTGAGCCTGAGATGGAGTCAGGCTCACTGCTAGCGACGGGGATGAATGCTGGTCTCTGGGCTCACGTATGCTCACAATCATCCTCTTTGTCCCCTTGCTTAGACAAGGCCATAGGGACAAGGTGAACTTAAAGATATCACTTGCAAAATTAGCACAGGGATCATGTCTCTGAAGCCAAAGTGAACTCCGCAGGAGGGGACCTGCCCTGCCTCGGAAAGCACATCAAGATCTTCTTTGCCCCATTGCCCTTCGCATGTCTGGGATGACTCTAGGTTATTTAGAGGTGCAAAAAGCTCTCTTGACCATGTGCAATAGTTGTCAGCAAGCAACAACTTGTATGTAGAAGGCATTAAACCCCACATGGAGATTACTCTGAGATGCACAGGGGAGGAGGGCATACTACCCCTCCTCCCATACTACCCCAGCCATTAACCCCTTCTTGGGTAACGAGACACACAGAAAGTCAGCACCACTCACCTCTTACAGCCAGAAACTATGCTTTTGGCCCTCATCCTCTGCAAAGCTAATGACTCCTCCTTGGGGACCAATATGCCTGGGGAAAGGAGTTTGTGTTTTATCAACCTGACGGAAGAGCTCTGTCCCCAGAGAGCCACATGGTGTAGAAGATAAAGCACCACGGTGCCGACTGGGGAAATGCACCCTTTCCTCTGCGAAAAGGAAGAGATTTGTCAAAGGTGATGCTGTATTTTATTACTGTATTAAATAGAAGAGCACATTAAATGCTCCTGTTAAATATTAACCAGGAAGAGGAAAGACAGGGACAGAGCACTTTCCTTCTACACCTTTTGTAGGGAATACCCGGTCATAAAGCAACACAGAAATTAATCTGCTGATAGATTAGAGACTGCGAGTGTTAATTGACCCTTTGATCTCCCAGTTGTTATTTTGAGTCTTGCAGGGAGGGATATTAATGAATGTGAAGGTATTAAATGAATTCCCCACTTGCTGTGGCAGCATTTGGCTCCCAGCAGAGAGCATCCCTTAAGGGCTGGCTGTGTTCTGGCTGGTCTTCTCAAAGGGTGAAGGCATGGAGGTAGGTGTTACAGCACGCACACAACAGGCAGGACAAGAGCACCTGCCTGGGGTTACTGGGCAGTCTTCATGTCCTGCATGGCTAGAAGGAGTTGAGAAATTCCCAGCGTGAAAGAGAGGGTTTCATAAACTCTTGGATCAGTGTCACTGCTAATCCCAGACCAGCTCAAAGCAAGTAGATCTGTTTATTGCTTTTCTCCTTTCAGAGCCAAACAGGAGGATGGTACAAACAGGCCAGGGAGGTCTCCCCAGGCATTGGGATGTTTCCCCAGGTATCAGTCATCCTTAGTGCAACTCAGCAGCCTTCAAGGGAGTTACACCAGGTGTTTGGTTGCCCCCTTATTTCCAACAGAGAACTTCAGGATGTTTTATCCAGAAGTTCTTCTCCAAAATTATAAAACCACAGGGTCATGGACAAGGTGTGAGCCAGGCTTGTTCATGCCAGTGCCTTATGTGACACAGGTATTGTGATCAGACAGAATGTCTCCAAGGCACACAGAGAGTGGGAGGACCATCTTGGATGAAGTTTCTTCAACTAAAAGCCAAAGAAAGACATTTGGAAAAAAATCGCAGGCAATGAGTCAGTTAATATAACAGGGAATTTCTCCAGAAACCTGGCCAGCTCTTTCCATTAAAGAGCTAGTCTTTGGCTAGCTCTCCAAAGGAGGCTCAGTGACTGTGTACATTAAAAATGCTATCACCATTATGGTCTGTTCACTAAAGGTACAAGAGCATGACAAATATATGTAATTTGCAAATTGGCTGGTCTTTTGCAATAATTTAGAGACACTAGTTAGAGGCAATAGAAATCTAACAATTACTGATGTTTAAGGTTTGCATTGTTGCTCTGTGAATATTTCATGCATAAATGAACTTCCCCTGGACCAACTGCTGTTTCTGATGAGGCGCTCTGAGGCTTTATTGCCAAATACACAGCAGGGCTCCCCCAATGAGCCACATAACGGATGATGCATCGCCTTTGCAGCTTAAATAATGCAGGGTATCTGCATTTTATAGAGTGGTGGCACAGTTTATTTACATATCAAGTGAGTGGCCAGACTGAATATGAAGAAATATGTGAAGGAAAGGATATGGCACTTTTAATATTTCATATTAGCAAGCACCCTGCAGGAAAAGCCTAGGCAGACTGAGGCGTGAGCTAAACGGCCTGATTTCTGAGTGTGTTTGTGTCTCTCTGACAACATCTCTTACAAACCTCATGAAATATGTGCCTTTTTGCACTCTTGCAAACTTCTTCAGCACTACTGAAAACAAAAGGCATAACCTGCCAATGGGAGACTGACTTTCCAAGTGTGATTTGTTTGGGAAGAGAATCCAATCCACGCTTAAAACCTCATCCTGTTCCTTCCTGGGGCTGCTGGGAGATGTAGTCTTGCTCTCCATCACTCCTAAGAGAGCAGCAGAGGATTTCTGCTTATAAGGAGGCCACCACAAAGCCTCATCAGCCTGCTAGGTTTTCAAGGAGGCCCAGACCTCATAGAAAAAGCATCTTCCAAAATGCAGAACTGCAAGAGCTGATGATTCCTCCTGTGGACCAGTCTGGATTGGTGGAACAGGAAAACAATATATAAAAGAAAGAGATAGTTCTTCTCCAGAAAAGTGGGGCTTGCACATCATCTCCCATGTGGGACTGGATCTTAGGGTATAGATCCTCTGTCTGGAGTGGGGCTTCACTCACTCATAAAAATCCTCCTTCCTCATTCACGACCACAGCTCGGTTCTCAGCCTGGCATAGCCGTGCGCTGGGCCAAGCCCAGGACTGTTGCCTGTCGTTATCATCCCCTGTAGCAAAGAGTTCTGGTCATCAGACAAGGCACAGATATTAAATTGTTTAAAGCAACAATGTGCTCTCTCCACAGAGAGAATAACCCAGCAGAACACAGGCACCAACTCTTCACCTGCCTTTTTGCAGGACCAGTGGGGATTGTGCCTGCCGGCAGCGTGCCACAGCCTCCCACTCCCTCCAGGCCTGTGTGAGAGGCTGCACCATCTCCCTCGCATTAGGCCTCATTCAAAGAAGAACTGATGTGTGCCAGTGCTTTTTTGTACAAACCTATTAAAATTCCAATGCAAATGACCGGATTCATAATCTGAGCTTCATTGAGAAACACAGTTTCCTGCTTTCTCCAGTAATGAAATTATTGGTTGTGCAGATGCTCCATTTCTGAGATAATTCAATCTCTGACTGGTTTTCTTAAGGCTGTATGTGTGAGGGCAGGGCTGCGCGGATGTGCAGGCTTGTGTGTGCGTGCACACAGACAAACACATCTGCACAGCATGTTTCCCAGCACACAGATCTGTAGGCTGTTTAGTTAGATAGCCAATTATAATTATAAATGCAATGGGAATAGGAGTGGTATGTTCTATAGACATGATTAAAAATAAACTGGGAAAGCTAAAAGCAGCTTAGTCGCCAGAAACTAATACACTACAGGAGCAAGTTGTGGAAATGCCTGATTATTCTCTTTTGCTCACTCTATCCCTGGGGGATCTTCCTGAACTGTTACTTTAACTGCTCAACTTGCCTTTTCCACTGTGATAGTCAGCAGATGAAGCCCTTCACATTTAAGTGTAATAGTGCCAGAGAGACCAACTGCTCCTCAGAGTTACGACCTATAAATGTCGCTTCTGTGTCAGAATGAGAATGTGCCACTGAAGATGCTGAAGTCTGCAGAGGGTTTGCTTGGCAATTCATGCAGGCCATTAAACTTACTCCTCCCCTTGTCCCCCCAGCATTGTGTACACTGGGATTTCTTGCTTGCTTTCACAGCTTTCTGAGTAGTTCTTCCAAAGCTGGCAACATCTGAGCAATTTGTCCCTGGGACAGAGTGTATGGCACAGCATTTGTTCAAGTTGCTCTTCTTTTCACCTGTCATGGCAAATAAGAGCTTCAGGACAGACAGTCTGTACTTTCCTGCACCAGGTGTGGGTATCTTACCCAGAGCAAAGGGGAAATGGAGAAGGACATTGGGAGATGCCAGCATGGGACAGGGAGTCCCATAAGGTGGGTATAAGTCAGACTCTAGTTCCAGATGATGGCCAGACTGAGGGTGTACGGCTAGGTCACTTTGTGAGGAAACCTGCATGGCTTCTTCAACTACACTCACCCTTTACTGGAAGGAGAAAGAATGTCTTACATTGCTCCACAGCACCCAGAAGTTCTGGATAACTGAATAGCCATGTTAGAGTTGCTACATTCTGCCGTGGTCAGGAGGACATGATTACTTCTCAGCCCAAAGGCTAAAGCAAGAGTAACAGTAGCTGAGCACAGGGTATTTTTCTTGGCTCATAAACTGGCCCTAGCTGAAAGCTTATTTCACCGCTGCCAGAAACACATCTCAGAAGAAATGCAGACATTTACACCACATTAACATCTAGCCAAGCATCCACATTTATTCAGGTACAAGATACAGACATCTAATATTTACTTCTTCCATTTATCTCTTAGACCCAGATAGCTTGCTCACAAGGAGAACCCAGGAGCCTTGGGTAGTGCTGATGCCCGAAGCAGGTGCTCAGGCAGTGCAGGAGCCATGCTGGATATGGACAACATGGTGCTACACATCTGCTGATGTTTCTGCTCCTTTTCTTTCTGAGAAGAGAGAGTTTTTGTTTTGGAGACCTTGGGAAGGGCAGAAAAGCACCTCTCTGGGAGGAATGATGGTGCAGAAAAGCCATGGGCTTGGTGCCACGTGACAAGGAAGAACAGGGAACCCATGGGTAGTAGAGGCTGGCATGAGAAATGAGCCCTAGCTGCAGAGCAGACCCATGCAGGGCTGTGCAGAAGAGGCTGGACCATATAGCCAGTGCAGCTGGAGAAGGGTGACAGAGCCTCAGCAGTGAACGGAGGCAGACAGTCCAGGCAGCTGCTCTCTAGACAGGGAAAGGGTAGGATGGAGGAGCGCTGTGAGAGTGACGGACAGGGCTAACTCTGCTCCCAGTGTTACTCTGCTTCACAGCACTTTGAAATGTGGAGGCACAAACCTGTGATATCCCAGCTTGCGGAAAGTCAGATGTACCATCCAAGCACTTCTCCTCATCTAACCCCCCACTTCCTCCTCCATCTTATCCCAGGTGCCTCACAGCCCCTCCCACAGCACATCTCCCCTTTCCTAGTCACCTCAAGCCAGCATCACCCTCTCCTGACTCCATCCCCTCCGCAGTGGCCGGCGCTGCTGGTCCCACCAGTGCCCACGGGTGAGGCAGCAGCTGATTTTGCAGCCACTTGACCTGAGACGTTGGTTGAAGCGGGACCGAGACGGGGGAGGGGGAAGAGCTGAGGATCCTTTTGAGACCGCCACCTGGGACCAGCAGCACTTCTACTAATGCACAGTGAACAGCTAAATCATACATTATTGATTTGTCAGACGTATTTGCATATAAATAAGCATGATCATTCATACAAACCTTAATGTTGTTGTTCTCCCTTTAGTGTTGTGATCACAGATGAATGACTCTAGTTAGACACAATTCAGGAAAGCTTGTACCACTGCAGCAAAGTAAGCTGCTGATTTAAAACTACATTTATTGGAGCATGTAAGTGTGACAGTCTATTGGTGAATTTGGGGATAATTAGTCTAAAAGACAAGATAAATGAATCCTGAAAGTGGTATTGTGATGAAGAAATGATCCCTCCATGCTAGTAAAGCTTTGATGCCAGAAATATTGTAAATGATAATTAACTGGGAAACACAGAGGAATTATATTTCAATTGTGTTTTCAAAAGGACTTAGAATTTTACAGACAAATTGATTGGGTTCTCCTCCTCCCCCAGCCCTGTGATTATGAAAGATTGTCTAATTTACAACATGAACTATGAAGCATATGACAAATCGCTGGCTTGCTTTTATGCATCTTGTTTGTACGTTTCTCCCTGGTAGATATCTGCTTATTGTTTTTAAGCAAACCAAGACATGTATTTTTCAATTAGTCTTTCCCTAGGCCTAATCTAGACAGATCTGCAGGCCAGCACAACACACTGACCCATGAAAATTATATCTGCTGTATTAATTCATTAAGCATTGCAGGATCAAGCTGTAAGATCTCACTCCCCGATAGCATCAGCAGCGTGAGCCGGGTTAGTCTGCATCCCTCCCCTGAAAAGAAAATATTATAGATTGTGCAATGCAGGGGAAACATTGCTTGCTAACACTTCATTTTAATTGTCCTAAATTAGAGCTGAAGACTTACAGAACTGTGTGTGACAGCCAATGAATACCAAATGAATTCATTAGGATAAACGTTGTTACAATGAATAACTAACGAATCTATAACAATGTCTATATCTTTTGTGCTTCGGCTGTCGCTGCAGTGGGGAACCCTGGAGGGAACTATCCTGACCCTCAGCTCACCAAGGCCAGCAGCTTTGCCCCCTGCCTGCCTCTAATTGCAGCTCTAGGTGATGCTGGGTGTCACCTGGATTGCTCAGTAGGGGAATGGGGTGGGCAGGAGGAGAAGAGGATCAGAGTGTCATTGCAGGTGAATGGCAGAAGCAGGGGACAGGCATGAACCACTGAGCTTGGAACATGCTGCCTGGACTCCATGGGACTAGAGATGCAGCTCAAGCCACCTCCTGCCACTTGTTTCCATCTCTGGAGGTGTGGGGCCACCCCAGCATTGCTGCTATCAAGCCCTGCCTTCCCACTGGCTTTGTCAGGCCTGAGATGGACTAAAAAGTACCCACAACACCCATAACTGGTGCATCAAGTTCAGCACAGGCACACTGAGCTATCCTAGAGGCTGCAAGCATCCCATAATGTTTTCAACTGCTGAGGTCTTCTGTCTGTGCTCTGGGGCAAGGACTCCATGGTGAACACAGAGAGGTGTTACTGAAGGAGGAAAGAAAGAAGCAGCTTCATTTGCGCAGAGTTTGTACCGCATGTTCCTCTCGTGGGAGTCACCGTAATGCACCCAAGTTTCAGTGAGCTTGACCTGCAGGAGAAGGGGGGAAAGGGGCTTTTGTGACTGTTGAGACGTTTTCTATCATATTGCCATCCTCAGCAGAGGATCTTAATTTTTTGGGTGGACAATAAATGGAGGAAAATACAGAGGACAATGACTCAGCTAAGTTGCCTCTCAAATCACTGCAGTTCTGTCGGCTACGGGAACCTTAGAGCAGGTGTCACCCTGCCAGAAAGCATCTCAGGATGCTGTGGCTGATAGCAAGCCATGAGCAGGTTCCTACCAACAAGGAGGAAAACACTGTAGCAAAGAATTTCTACTAATTGGATGTTCAAAAAAACACACATAGAACCAGGGGAAGGCTTCATTCAGTATCACTAAATCAATGCTGTTCATTCCCAAGTGATGCCAGATTCTTCTTCCACCAGTCAAGGTTTCCATGTGGTTTTTGTCCAGACCCAGTGTTTGTGAAGGGAGAAGGTATATTTTGGAGTTGAGGAAGATTTCCAAGGCACACAGAAATTCACATAAGGTCTCAAGCTTATAGCATTTTATATTATTCTTTTTCTTTTAAAAGCGATGCCTGACTGCATGGGCATCTTGTCCCAACATGTGGCAGCAGGGTGCCTCAGCTGTCCCCCTGTGCCCTGCACAGCCTTAGGGGTGCACATAATAAAACCTGGTGCCTGAACTCTTATTATGAGTTTCTTACAAGAAACTGATGCCTCCAGCTTCTGTCCCACTCCCTAGACTGCAGATACTGTCCCCAGAAGAGAGCACTTTCCTGATGCTAACTTCAATATACCTTCACCAGCACGTTCCACTGAGATGCCAGAATTTGCACCAAAGCTGCAGACACTGGGAGACAAGTCTCTGCTTTGGGGTGGAGCAGGATAGACACTAAGGGGCAACTGCTTCTTAACATCACTGAAGCAAAACTTCCTGAGCCAGCACATCTTGGGCAATGTTTCCAAGTAATTTTGTGGTCTTGGAACAAAAATCTTTAGTTTAGTATGAAAAAAAAATTGCCTGGCTTTGTAAGGAAGAGGCTGTGAGAACCCTGATGGAGTGCCAGGCAGGAGACAGGGACACCCAGGCAAATGGAGGGACCAGGGGTAAGTTTCTCTGAAATCTGCGTTGCAGGAGCAGGGCCACTGCCCTTGCTGATGTGCTTTTGGGAAACAGAGCTCATCCAGGAAACAGAAAGTAAAAGCCAGGCATGTACAGAGAGGTTCTGTGGTGTGCAGCCTCTGCCTCCGTTCAGGCTGTTTGCAAACTCTCTCTATGCTTATCATCATGTAATTGAAATAATGCATATTGACAGAGACTTGAAAACAACTGCTCAATTTTCCTCAAAATTCAATTAAACTTCGTTTATTCTGGGGATCGATCCAATTAAAAGGGGGGAAATTTCAGATGGTTCGAGCCTTACAATCCATCTTAACACACTGTGTCTATCACCGTGATGTAATAATTCCCCCAATCAATGCTTTAAAAGCATTTAGCAGTCTTGATAATGAACTTTTGTCAAAATAGCCTTACAAAGCAATAAATGAGAGCAGATTAATATGTAGTCATAAAGCTATGAATGGTTTAACGCTTTGAAAGGGTTGCTTCATAAATTAGACTTCCTTATTTATTTCTTTATCATAACCTCTTCCCGTGATACCATTGCCCAGGGTTTTCGTGGACAAGAAGAACCTGGGCTTCTGGGGGTGAGTTCCTTGTCCAGAGAGAAGTGGATGGATATGAACTGTTTTTGTTGTTTCAGACAACTCCTGTGGCCACTGTGGTGCAAAGCAGAGTGGCTGTAAATAAACTTGTTGCCGTAGCTGAAGGGGCTCTGTTCAGTGCCTTAGGACTACCATAACAGTATGACAGCCCCTTTGCAACCAATGAGGGTTCAGGAACATGCCCTGCACCTCACACTGCAAAGGTGTGTGGAGGGGGTTTACACCATGGCACTGACTGTGTCACTCCTTTAGGAAATGCCTGGTTTAAATGTTGGGTTTTTTTTTTCCCCTGTTGCTGATTTAAGATATTAAATCTTCTTCTTAACATCACTGTGGCTCCAGGCTGAGCCCAGCAGCTCCTGTCCTGCTTTTTGACATCTGTGGATACTGTGCATTTCTGCTCACAGATACTTCAAGAGTTTTCTTGTTCTTGCTATACCTGAGCTCAGAAACAGCACCCATCTCCCCATACCCACTCTCACTGTGCTTTTCACAAGGAGATTGTCTAAATGTCTGGTACTCTAGTACAAGTCAAAATTAACAAGGACTCAGGTTAGAAACCAGCAGCTGAGATGGCACCTTACTGCACAAGGCAGAAGCAGGGAAAATGATTCTGCTGCAAGGAAGGTCATGAACTGCTTGTCCAGAAATGCAGATTTCCATTTTAATATTAATTTTAAGTGCTCTGGCAACCTGCTGCAGGAGATGGGCAGGTGGTTTAAAATAATCTCTTTTACTCTTTCCAAGTGCCACCAAGAGATTCTTGCAGCGTGTGGGTGAATGTCAGGGGGATGGATCCAGGCTCTTCTCAGGGATGGCCAGTGATAGAACAAGGGGAAATGGTTCCAAACTGGGACATAGAAAGTTCCATCTTAATATAAGGAGGAACTTTTTCCCTGTGAGGGTGACAGATCACTGGGACAGGCTGCCCAGAGAGGTTGTGGAGTCTCCTTCTCTGGAGACATTCAAGACCAATCTGGACATGTTCCTATGTGATCTACTCTAGATGATCCTGCTTGGGCAGGGGGTTGGACTGAGTGATCTTTCGAGGTCTCTTCCAGCTCCTGATATTCTGTGATTCTGTGTGGCTGTGGAGGGTGGCAGCTCACAGGACACAGGCAGAGAGCAGCTCTGCCCATCCCTCCTCGGGCTCTTTTAGCACCTCATCAATGTGCCAGGAGAGCTAACAGCTTCGGGGAGGGAACCCTAACGTTACAGACCAGAGCTTCTCCCTGTAGCTGAGCTGAGGGTTTCCCACCCTGGGGTTCAGTATCCCTCTGGATACTGAAGTGCTGTGAGCTTCAAGCAGACAGTGAGGAGGCCAGGTCCCCAGGATCTTCTTTTTAGCATCCCACAGGTGAGAAAGTTCAAATTTATGTATCTAAGAGCAACTGATCTGCTTTTTGGGGATGCTGTGGCCTTTCTGTGTGGGGGATGTTGCACTTGCTGTGCAAAGGCAGTTCTCCATCTCTCACAGAAAGGCACCTGTCTCCTCAGCAGAGCACAGCAGCCCTCGAACAGCTCTGAGCAGCAGCCAGATATTTTCTGAAGACACCAAACAGAGGGACAACATCCATTGCACTGAGTGGGAGCTGCAGAGAGAATGGAGCCTACACTCATCCCTCTGATGCTGTCTGTCAAAGAGGTTTCATGCCATTACCTCAGTCATAGAATCATAGACTCATAGAATTGTTAAGGTTGGGAAAGAGCCTCAAGATCATCCAGCCCAACCATTAACCCTTGGGACTTGCTAGTTCCTGCAAACTGGATGTCTGTCGAGTCTATTTACAAATTTACAGACTGTTTGCCAGGGCTCAATAAATGTAAAGAACACAGCACCACATGAAAAATATTACACGTGGAAAACCTTTTAGCTCAGCAAAGATGGTTGTCAGTGGCAGCATCCCCTTCTTGCAGCCTTTAAGTGGAAACATTTTATTTGCATATGATATTAATTGAAGAAGAAACAGGCGTGCTTCTCGCCATCTAGTCCTTTTATGTGATGTTTTCCTGGGAGGGTAAGGGTGCCAGGGTGAGTAAAACTCAGCAATCCACAAAGGAGGTGACCTGCTCAAATTGTTGCTTTCTGAAATGACATGATGCTAATTGCATCCAGCGCTCCGCTTCTGGACCCCCGTTAGACGGCAGCTTTTTCCACTACATCAGAGGAATGAGCTCCTTTTCCTCACCATGACCTGGGCACTTCCCAGAGCAGCTCCCAAGTACATGCCCAAAATTAATGTGGGGGATTATAAAACCAGGCAAGATCATGGGGCAGATACATGGCCTGTTGACCTGGATGGACCCAAAAAAAAAAATATCCTGCTCTGCCCTTGCTATGCACAGGGTCAACGATAATGAGTTCTTTTAAATTATTTCTGACCACTCAAATCTATTGCTAGGCCCTTCATGGAGAAAAAACTACGAGGTAAATGACTTCCAGGTTTATCCTGCCCACTGAGGCAGCCACTTTTCCCCCCAGGCTTGTTTTCTCTGCAGCTTGGACATGCCCCATGTTGTTCCCTCAAGACCTGTTTCTCCTTAGGGATTTTCACCAGTTCATCTTCCATTTCCAGCTGACCATTGCTGAGGGATCCAGCCCAGTTTGGACTCTGAAGGCCACCACTGCAGCAGCAAGGAGAGGGCTGGGGCAGCATCTCAGGGACCGAAGCTTCCTCGGGGAACATCATCATCCTGTGGACAACTGGATGCCTCTGCACTGACTTTTCCCCAGAGAAAGACTGGTCCCTTCCTTCCTTTTCCTCTAAGAGCTTCTATTTCATGTTTCCATTTCCAGTGCCATGGTATTTTGGGGGTGGATAAGGGAGAACTAAAGCGTGTTTCAGGAGTAATCTATTCCTCAGCATTCAGTCCCTTGCATTTCTTTTGCTGTTCCTTTGAAATAAAGGAATATTCAAGCAGATGAAAAGGGGGAAAAGTGATTAAAGAATCCTACTAAATCCCAGATAAAAACACATAAAAAAAAAATCCAGGTGGAATCATTACAGGTTAAAATCAAACTTATTTCTTCTGTCACCAAAAAAAATATTAAAATACCTCTCCTTCCTGTCCCCCTCCCCCCTCAAAAAAAAAAAAAAAGATAAAATTTTGATACTAAAGGTATTGCAGCAGCTTTAAGGGACTCACAGATCAAACATCATTTGGGAAATTTCAAAGGGTTGTTTCAACAGTATCACTTTCTACCATTCCCCACTCCACATCCCTTCTTCTTATATTTTGGTTCCTGATGAAGTTTCAGTTGCTCCTGAAGTCAGTCCTGTGTTCTCGGCTATCAAAGAGCATTGCAACATCAACGTCAGAGTTAAACTAAAAAAAAAAAAAAACTCTAAAAAAAAAAAGCATCCCTTTTCCTTTGGAGATCAGAAAGTCAAATGAAAAGGATGCTGATTTGTGGAATAAAGGGTGGGATTCCCTGCTGAGACGATAGGAATCTTCTGACTTAACTGAGTTAAGATTTGAATACATTGGGCCCAGACAAGGGGAGAAAAAAAAATCCATTAGTTTTGAGAAAAGCCTCACACAGTTTCAAAAGGAAATATGTTAATATAAAAATATTAAAAAAAAAAAAGGAAAAAAAAAAAGATTTGTATGTGTGTTTCAGAGGGCAGGAGTTTAATACTATCAGCCAGAAGCAAAGAGAGAAATTAAATTACATGACTAGCATGAAGTCTTGTCTCCTACTGCCATGACATGGATGGGGAAACAAGAGAGTCCTCTAGCATCCCTGCTGGATCCAGGGCCAGCGGGAAACCACCCTCCACTGCAACCCTCCACAGTCATGCCCACAGCGTTGCTTGGCCCCTCCATGGGGTAAAACTGGCAGCTTGTCCTTGCTTTGGATGGGGGTTTGCTCCCGAGTAGCCCCCTGGGATGATGCCAGGGTTCTGTCCCAGAGGTGCCCCACACCAAGGGGTCGTAAGACACACACCCCTGCCACAGCCTCCCCCTCTCTGCGGTGAACCCAAAGGCCTGTTGTTCTTTGCTGTGTGATAACACACTGATCTCAGCAGAGTTTAGTCCCTCCAAAGACATCAACCTGATTTACACAGCCTGACACCAGGATCCTCCTTCAGGATCCCCATGGTGGCTAAACCCAAGCTGCAGCACTGTCTGGTTTATGAAGCAAGACCTGCTGATGCCCCAGACGCTGGTCCCTTTGGCATAGCTCTGGTGAAGACAACGCACTCACTAGGGGCGAGGGCAACTGTCAAGTCTGCTCTACATTACAGGATGCTGCTGCCATTGCTGCCCAGGCAACAGGGCAGGAGACCTCACCCCCAACTGCCACCAGCCTCTCCTGGCTCCGAAAAAAAAGGACATTTTCCCACCCTGCAGCTCCCTGAGAGAGTAGATCGTAACATGCTCCCTGCTACTTGAAATCCTGCTCATCACCACCCTGGGAAAGATGTGCTGTGTCCCTTCTTCCCCACAGAGAGCTTTCCTGCTCCTCTGTGCCTGGGCAATGCTGGGGCATGTGTGAGGACTCACACAAAAATCATCATAACAGCACAAGGTTGCCCTTCGTGAGGAGGCCCCGGGAAAAGCTGGGAGCTGGGGAAAAGTTCGGTCCAGCCATGGAGCGGCTGCAGGCTGTAACGTTGGGCTTGTCAAAAAAGCAGCTCAGTATTAAATCCTTTTGATGGTTCTCCTGCTGAGAGAAGAGATGATATCTCATCATTAATGGAGTTGAATTAATATAAATTAGCCGAACTGCTCCTCGCCGTTTCCGTTCAGGCAGAGAAAAGGGGTTTATTGGGGAGGCAAAAGCAACGATCCCTTTCACCTCACATTCACTCTGCCATCCATAAAGATGCTGCTGACCTCGCAGTCTTATCTCTCCTCCTCCCCTCCCCTGGCAGGACCGAGGCGATGTAAAATAAAATGATTATGTGACATCTCGGGAATGCAGGGACTGTCCACAGCACAGACCTCTGGTGACCTTTGCACAAGTGACAGGTGACCTCTCTAAATCAGCCCTGGGGAGGATTGAGGTTGCCAGGAGGGCTGGAGCCTCCCCAGGCTCTGCAGCAGCAGCATCGCCAGCTCAATGATTTTAACTTACGGGCAGATCAGGCTGGGCAACAAGGGACACCTCTCTGGAGTGCCAGGCTGAGCTCTGAGGGCCATTTCATCTCCTATTCCAACACACATCTTCCTTCTGCTTCCCTCAGAAAGGAGTTTCATCCTTCCACACCCCTCACACACAGGCAGGAACAGCACTGAGCAGTTTCTGGAGCCCTGTCCAATTTACAAACTGGTTTTCCAGCCAGCACGGCCAGCAGCGAGTCTCAGAGAAACTGCCATGAGCTGATACAAGGGAACCACCAAACTCCTGGTAAACAAAAACTGAAAGAATACCACCTCTGAGTTTTGAAGGCAGGCACAGTTGGTTCTTTATGGAGCAGGTGATAATTATTTAAGAGCAAACCTGACCCTTAAAGCACGTTTCAGCAAGTGCTTGAAGGTGGAAGAGTCTCTGTGCATTGGGTTCCTTATGTCAGAGCATTCTCGGTACATTTTTTAAAGCTATAAAAAGCAGACAGGACAATGTATATTATATTATGCATTTTTAAAAGCTACATTAAAAGAACATCATTAAGGTTGCAGAGCCAAGCACTCAGACAGTAGCTATGTCATGTCCAAGGCTGCCTGCCCAGCTTCATTTGAATCCATCCTGCCTATGACTGATGACACGGTCTAGAGCTATGTGTTTGGGTATTTTCTCCTTCTTCTCATGCTGGACTTGGAATGGATGGTGAGTGGAGTCTGACAGGGTGTTTTCTAGCCTGTTACTGTCCAACTGCTGTAGCCATGGGCTTGGTCAACCACCGCCTGGCAGCAGCACCCAGCATGGCAAGAGCAACCCACCATGGAGCACGCAGCTGTTGGGCAAACACCACTGACTGCCCTCCAAAGCAAAGGTCTGGGGCAGGGTCCCCTCGGAGAGGATCTCCACCAGGCACGCACCCTAGGTGGGTGGTACAAAGTCCTGCTGGTACCACAAGCTGGTGCAGAAATGCCTGCAGGGTACGAGAGGAGGGAGTGTGCTGCTGCTGCCTGGCTTGAAGAAAGAAAAGAGAGAATTCAAATGAACTAATTTCTTGTTCTAAGACCTTTTCGCCCCTTTGCAGCTGCTTCTGATACAAAGGCAGAACCTTATCTCCCTGTTGCACGGATCCAGTGCTACAAACAACTGCCTTGTTGTAATGTGTAGAATGTGTGGCATCTGAGGGCAGCCTACACAGAGCTGGGATGTGAGCGGGAGGCACATTCCCTTCCCTTCCCTTCTCTGCCCAGCTTGGTTTTATTTCCTCTCTCTACCTCCTCGAGACAGCAACTAGCTTGTTTGCTCTCAGCATTGTCCCCCTGCACCCTGCTGAAACACATCCCCACAGTCCATGGAGGCAGCAGCAGTGGAAGGAGCCTCATCCTCCTCTTGGCCAAACCTCCTGTTATCTCCTCCTCCACCTCTGATCACAGCAGACATGAGCAGGGGCGTGTGGGCAGCAGGGGAGATGATGCTTACCCCACTATGGCCCTCACAGTGCTGGCAGTGGCAGGGAAAGGAGAATGTGACAAGGTTATAATTCATCCCAAAAATCAGATGCTAATCAAAGATGTTGGCATTCGAGTTTAGACACCAGAGTCCCATGCTAGCACCTCCAATGACCAGGCTTCTGGTACTATAAGGTGTCTCCAAGGCTCCTGTCATAACATCTTACCAATTTTTAATACACTTACATTCAGGTTTTACTATCAGGCAGGAAAGTGCTTAAAACAGAGGACAATATCACTGCCAACCCCAGATGTTCGAAGCAGAGAGCCTGAGCCTACGAGTATGCACTTCACCTGCAGAGAAGAAAGAGCTATTTTCCTCTTCATTTTTTCAATCTGCATTTTTTACTACTACCTAGAATGTCCTACAAAAAAACTACAGAAACCTGTAGTTCTCTGAGCAAATGTAGTGCTTGTCCATAGAAGAGGAGGAAAGAAGAGACTAGGCAAATGTATTTTGTCCTACGCCAAACTCTTGCAGTCATCTGCAGGGTCTTAGAAGAAAGTTTAGAGGAAGGAGTAAGTTAATACTGGAGGCAAATGAGAAGTTCAGAGAAGTTCAACATGATTTTATGCTGCAGTAAGGAGGAGAAAAATTAATTACAATGTGAAAAATCATGGTTATGGATTCCATGACTACCAATAGAGTAGTGAGAGTTTTATGTTTAACCCATCAGTTGTCCATGGAGGAGACACCTGGGCTCTCATGTTGGCCATACAGTGGAACCCACAGCTTGACTTCCATTAGTGATAAGCAGAAACAAATGCCATTTTACTCAGCATTTCAAACCTCATCAGTCATTGCTATTCAAGAAGAAAAAACTGAAGCTGGGACACAAGAAGAGAAGTTCACTGGGATGCTGAGGACCATCAAGAACTTTTCTATACAAACATGCAGAGGCTGGTTGGTTTAACCAGACAAAAAGAAAAAAAAAAAAAAAAGAGAGAGACTGGGAGGTGATAAAATCATTCCAGGGGTTATCTGCCCAGGCAGAAAAAGAATTAGTTAAGTTGAAGGGGAAAGCTGTTGAAGTTCAACTGCACAGTTGTAGCGGTGAAATGTTGAGTTGGCTCCTAGCCATTAGAGCACCATCAGGTCCATAGAGGACCCTTCAAACATTAATAGCAGAAGAGAGAAAACAAGCTGTATACACTTAGTTTGAAGCTAAAGATCCTTTAGTACTGATGCTCAGAGAGAACATCAACCTCCATGGGACCAACAGTGCTTCAGGCTGGAGAACCCTGTGATCTGCCAGCACATGCTCCAGGAAGGCAGTGAGATTCAAGGTCTCCACACCTGCTCAAATGAGAAGCACTTACCAGGAAGCATCAGAGCATGTCCCTGAGGATCCTGTCATTCCCAACATGAGAGGTCTTCAAGGAGTTAAACTGGAAGTGATCTCCACCATCTCCACCCCACCTGGAGTACTGTGTCCAGCTCTGGAGTCCTCAAGCACAGGAGAGACACAGACCTGTTGGAATGAGCCCAGAGGAAGCCATGGAGATGATCAAAGGGGTGAAGTGCCTTTCCTAAGGAGACAGGCTAACAGAGTTGGTCTTGTTCAGCCTGGAGAAAGCTCTGGGAAGACCTTATAACAGCTTTCCTGTCCCTAAAGGTGCTACAGGAAAGCTGGAGATGGACTGTTAACAAGGGTGTGGAGTGATAGGACAAGGGGAAAGGCCTTAAGCTAAAGGAGGGGAGATTTCAGCTAGATATAAGGAAGACTTTTTTTTCCATGAAGGTAGTGAAACACTGGAGCAGGTTGCCCAGAGAGGTGGTAGTTGCACCATTCCTGGAAACATTCAAGGCCTGGTTGGACGGGGCTCTGAGCAACATGATCTGTTTCAAGGTGTCCCTTCTCATAGCAGGGGAGTTGGACCAGATGAACTTTAAAGGTGCCTTCCAACCCAAACCATTCTGTGGCTCTATGTCAGTGCAAATGCTCTTCAGCCTCCCACAATTTCCAAGCTGGTGATGCTGAGTTAGGAGGTGGGAGGCACTAATCTCCTCGAAGGGTAAGAAGCAATATCTTGAGTTCATGTATTCCAGGTAGTTTGATAAAATTGTCGCTTTCCCTGCCATAATCTCGAAGCTACCACAAATACCTCTCGTGCCACACAAAATTCTTTCTAAATGCCCCAGATCTGGAGAGTGGGGGAGACAGAGAGAGGGAGAAGGAGACAATCGCAGCTCCGACCCACTCCTCCGCGTTGCAGAAGCAGGAATTTGCTCTCCAACTGGAATGTGGCTGCTTAATAGGGCCACAGAAGCAAAGAGGCTGCATCTGTAATGCTTCTGTCAAAGCAAACGAGGTCATTAACAGACGAGTTCAGTGATGGAATTGTCTCTCGTAGTATTTATTATATGGTCCTTTTCCTGACACCTCCCACTGAGAGAATATTAAATATTTAATGCACACCAAGGCTCTGCTCATTTTTCATTCCCACTTCAGCATTTCAAGTCGGGTCCAATCTGCTGCTAGCTACAAAGTCGACTGGACAATGGACCATAATGAATTAACTCTTTGGAAGCCACTGTAGCATTTACAGGACTGTGGGAAGACTGGGTGCTTTATCATCTCTGACTCATGCCTGTGCTTTAGAATTGAATCGTTGATTCATTAAAACAAAGTAGGGGGAGGAGGGCAAGGGTGGAGAATTTGGGAAATAGGTTTCAGGAACAATAAATAAATAAATAAGGG
>VXBZ01008469.1:347729-370814 GCA_013399135.1 Heliornis fulica | reverse complement strand
GGGGGGGGGAGTGGACTGATATTAGCCTGTCAAGGTGACAGGGGTTTATTTGCATTATTTCTAAAGCTGCTATCTCCAAAAATGAAACTTGCTCCTATACAGCATAAGAGTCTTGAAAATCTTGAGCATCGTATCCAGAATGATCCTGGAGTGAAGTGGAAGCAAAACCTTTGAGAAATAACTCACAGCCTTCATCATTACAAGTCTAAAACACACCACAAACACAAGCAGAGCAGGATGTGTCCCATGGTAGGGTACTTCCTGCCCATGTGGTCAAGAAAAGACAAAGCTGATCTTTCCCAGGATATCTGCATGGTTAAATCTGCCAGTGTGTCTTTGAAAATCCCTATCAAAATGTTTAGTTAGATTATGCTCCAAGAGGAGCAGACCTGTCTACTAAGGACATACTCCTCTTTGAGGGTTTCACTAGGTAGTTCTGGTAGTTACAATACCTAGAACTTCTCACTACCCTTCTGCCCAAAATGGGAGAGTATATGCAGAAAACTATATGGATGCAATGTCCACAGGCTGCTGGAGATGAGGTTAGCATGAGGATGGTGCCTTCAAGGTGGTATTTGTCAGGACTTCAGCTGTCCCACCTCCACCATCCCCTGCAAGAGGAAAGCATTTACAACCATTGTTGTCCCAGGGCAATTACTCCCATTATTTACTGCTCTTTTCCCATCTTCCCAGATCATCACCAGATCTTTAGAAACTGTCATGCATGTGGTCCCAGGACTGCAACTGGGCAGAGAAAGGCACAAAAATGCAATCAGACTGTTTTCATCCAAAAGGCAGAAATTTCAAGGAAATCTAACCATTGTAGATGTTCATATGAAAAAAAGATCCAGATCCAAATGACTCCAGCTTTTAGACATACAAGCTCCCATTTGCTTATCTGGTTAACACTATCTGTCACTTTTACTGAGATACCAGGAAATCTGATTCCCACTCCTGGTGCGAGAGCAACCTGTATGCGCTTGACCTTTCTAATGTTTTGTAATTTGATTGGGTGGCTATTCCCATATTTCCTTGTCACCAGCCCTAGTAATCTGAGAGGCAGAAGTGGAAAAGACAGCCAGTAAAAATACAAGCAAACACAAGTGGGAATTAGTTCAGGCCTCGGGATGCCAAAATTACTCAAAGCTACATCCTCACTGAGAGCACGGCCAAAGCTCAGCTCTGCCACAGTAATCTCAGTGTCACCCCACAGTCTTAATTCAAGGGCTCATATCCTGGGCTCAGGATAGAGATCTCTGCTGATGAGCTTTTAGAAATATGAGTTTTATTATATTTTTTACTCTTGCTTTTCCCAGAAAGCCACAGTATGAGCACAGTTATATCAGGAGAACCCCACATATCCCTTATACCAGGGATTAACCTCGTAGGAAACGATATATCACATACTGGCACCAGAACCTTAATTCAGCAACCTGCAAATGACAGAGGTCTCTTAGGTCTGATTTCTGACCGTTCTTCCTCAAAACTGGGACTGCTCAAATGAGTAAAACAAACCTGGAAAGGAACAGGTATGTCAGTAAAACTACTTATACACTGTTCATGTTCTGTGTCTGCTGGAGCAATTGTGCAGATGAAAGCTTGCACAAGTGTATAGTCCTCCTGCAGAGACATTGTGCTTTTTTTGTGTGGTTTCCCCATCTATTGGGTGGGAACAGGGATTAGGGGACAGTGTAACTTGGTACTTGAAGTCACAAACAACAGATTCCTAGAAGACAAAAGTAAACCTAGAAAGTTTATGTCTACATTTTCTTTAAAAAGCTTTCTACTGTCAGAGCCCCAAAATTCAAATTCCCCTCTTGGCTTTCTGCTGAACAAATCACAGTTCTCCACAATTAAAATTCCTTCAATTCCTGCACCAGGAATCCCAGTGACATGCCACACATTTTCTCCTAAGCCCTCATGGCACACAGGCATTTGTCTTCTTATGGACACAGGCACTCAGCTCCGGCTCAGAGTTTAACAGCATCTCCCGCTGTCCCTGGCTGAGGGAAGGACATAACCAGTTGTTCACTCTGTTCAGAGTGATCCCAGAAGCAGAAGCCACATTTGTTTTTGCTTCCTTTCGACAAACCTATCCCTACAGATCGATTCCAGCCCGATGCAGAGTGCTGGTAAAGACGCCCGCAGTCGCTGCAGCAGTTGGTGTTTTCAAATATTCATCTTTCCAAAGGACTGCTTATTCTCCCCCAGCCCCTTAGCAGAGAGTTTTGCTCTTTCATGTACTCAAATTGTCTGCCATAGATACTCAGTTTTTGACTTAAAGTATCTCTTTTTCACTCCAGTGACTGTATGCAAAGAGACAACAACACCTAACCTCCCCAAATTAGTGTACATTATGGCAGCCATTCAGTTTATTTATTTATGTGAATTTGGCCATTTCTTTCTCCAGTCATTAATAAAGTGGAGTGGATTTGAATGTGCACCACTGAAAATGGCTCCTAAAGGACCCTTCTGCTCATGGAGTGGCTGCTTGGCTTCCAGTACCTGTCACTCACCGCCCAGAGTGAAAAATAACTTCTTCTTCTCTTCATTTCACCCCCAATTAGCCTAAGAGAGGAAACACCAAGCTTATGAAGAGCAGAAGGAAATATCCTCCAGGGTTAAGATAAAACAATTCCTTTGCCATTCAAAACCAGGGTCAAAATTCAGTGTGCAGGCCAGCACTGATTCTCCTCTGGGTAACAGGAAGGTTTGAGCCTTTTCCGATGCAATGGAGAAAACATCCATTGTTTGGGACACGGGATCTTCTGAGAGAAACAGCCATGAGTGCATCAAACAGCTTGGGTTGTAAGGGTTTAGTTCTGTTTTTATAAAGCACTTAGCAAAATGGGGCCTCCAACCAAGCACTTCATGATCCTGAAACACATTATTTTAATAATTGCTGTATATTTGAGTCACTATCCCATAAGCCACCTATCCAGAGACAATCCTGCCTGGCGCAGAGTATTGCACAGCATTTGGTTCAGCCCTTTCACAATCTCACATTCCAGTTTTGGAGACCTTGATGCCTCTTCAATCCCATTTTAGGATCCTTACAGGCAAGTTACCTCTCCAGGGGTTACAGGTACCCTGCATTTTGCAATGCCAGATCCTTTCTCTGTTCCCTGCCAATTATTAGCTGTTTCAGGAACAGAACTTCACAATCCATTTTGAAGCAATTTTTGCTGTCTCTGGAAGCATTCCTCATATCCCAAGGAATTCCATCTTATAAGATTCTTGGAAGCAGTAGGAAATATGCTGACTTTGGTCCCAGAACTTCACATGCTTCCAGTGCCTCTATGCTGGTATTTGTTTTCCTGAAGTCAAAGGTGGTGCTCACTGTTTCATTGTGCAGGCATACTTTTAAAAAAAAAAAAAAAGAAAAAACAACAACCAAAACCAGCCAAAAAACCTGTTGCATCCAACCATGTTTTGTGTTCCAGTCCTGATTTGGAGTAGTTCAAGGGGACATTTAGCAGCCGCATGGATCTGGCGGCCCAGACAAGCCCAGAGAAGCAGTAAAGACATGACAGTAGCAACAGTCAACTAACACCAATATCAGAGTGACATTTGAGCTTTAAATAAAGCACATTTCCCAGGAGTAGACAGATAAATTGTTGGGGATTATTCATCAGGTGTGTCATTATAGTGATATTTCTTTTTTATGAGATAGAGTGCTCAAAGTCTGGGCTGCCCAGAGATGGGTGTTTCCTAAGCTACAAACACCAACATAACAAGACTGGTCTGCACGTAGCTGTGATTAAGCTTGGATGTAGACATGGTTGGCTTTTGTGATCCCACACATAGTTATTATAGGGAAAAACCCTTCGTGGACTGAGACCTCTGCCAATTCAGCATGTACAGACAGGATGCTGACCAGTCATTGAATGGAGGTAACATTAGACTGTGAGAGCAAAAAGCAGCTGGACACTCAAATCCTGCTGATAATCAGAGTGCTAGACAGCTTCATGCATGGTTTCAGACCCACTCTGAATCAGTGACCAGTTCTCATTCAAATCAGCAGCTCATCTTTTCTCCTCTCCATCATCAACTCCTTTTTTTTTTTTTTGCCTTTTCTTTCCTCTCTGGATGTTTTGGACTGAAGCAAGAATTTCAAGTGACATCAACCCTGATGTAACTCCATTTGATGTACTGGCAGCTGGATGCTATTCTTTGCCTGCCATCATGCTGAGTGGCAGATGCTATGAAGGTCCTGTTCTTGCCCTGACATATCTCAGGTTAAAATAAGCATAGTAGAGACGTTTAGAAACAAAAGTCACAAGGGAGGAAGAATCTGGGAAGTTCCCCTTGTATTTGAACAGTAGGGGAGCCAGGTACACTTACTGTGGTCTGGGTCACAGCAAATAACAGCATTTTGGAGCTCAGAAAACTCTGTTGCATTGGGATGGTGACAGTAATGATAGCTGCTAACACAGGGGGGACAGATTTCTTGAGCAACCAGTTAGGTGATGTGCCACCAATGGGATGCTGTAGCAGGTCTGTTAGAATCAAACAGACCCACCAAAGGTCCAGGGGCTGCAGAGAGCCACAGCAGCAGAGCTATGCGGGAGTGTAGGATCTCCATTCACCAGCAGTTCCCCCAAAATGAGCATGAAGAGTCTAAAGGCCAAAAGGCAGCTGTCTTTCTTGGTCACCTCAAATTTTTATTTCTAGATTCTGAAAAGCCAACATCAGTCTGTTCTGGGCCAGGCAAAGTATTTCAGTTCAGTTTGGAGCATTTCAATTAAAGTTACAAGATGTTTTGAAATGCAAAATTAATTTGAGCTGAAAAGTCTAAATATTCAATGGCTAACAGTACTTTTTTTGATCCAGTTAATCCAGTTTATCCAAATGGAAGCTTGTTCATCAAATTTCCTGAAACTTGGCAGAAACTTTGATTCAAATACATGTTTGCACTTAGAGGTGAGAAGGAATATCCTTAAGTAAAGACAAGGGGGCTCACAGCTAAAATACTCTGGCTTATCTGCTAGCAGGCTTGCTCCTTGAGACTTACTGTCACAGGTGAGGAACCTTCTCAGTTCAGTGCCCATACAGCCATATTCCCAGTGTGGTTCAGCAGGACAGGTGCTGAAGTAATATAGATTTGTTACTAAATATTGTTGCTGCTGCTCTTTTCTTATGTAAACCTCCAAAATGCTGCGTAGGACTTTCATTTTCTGGAGTGGCTGGAACAGAGATGTTTAACAAACAGGCAGTGTGATGCTGTGATTTTCATCCCTCTGAGGAATCTCACTGTTATCTCCACTGAAGCAGTTGCAGTTGGAAGTTGGCTGCTCTTTCTGTTTAATTTGGACCACACCAGGACAGCTGGTGTAAGTGGTTGTAGCTGGTGTTACACCGGCTGAAGATCTGCTCCTACATCTGTTCTCTGGTTTCTCAGCATCCTAAAGCATTGCATGGAAATGTGGTAAAGTACAGGACTTATCACCTGTGATAGAGCATTATAAAGTGATTTGTGGCTGAGGACGAGTCCCTCCACTGACTTCAGGGCTGTGGCTCAAACCTTTGATCAGCTGTATCTCTCCTCGGCAAAGAGGGACTGCTGCATACATGGGGAAGGTGGCAGTTCCTGTGCTCTCAGCCCCACGGGGTCCACTTTGACCTTGTCTGAGTCAGGCCTCCGTTGCCATGGCTGTAAAAGAGTGATAAGACTACTGCAAGGTGCTTGAATATGGAAAGTGTCAAGGATCATCCTGATTAATGACAGGGTGATGTCAGAGGGGAAGGAGTTGCATATCATAAAACAGATTTTTTTTAGCGTGGGTTCACTTGGGTTACAAGCTGCAACCTTGTAACTTACCCAGGCCTTTTTTTGTGACTTCATGTGATGAAAGAACAAGCTGAACCCCTGTGTTATAGAGCAGGTGCTCAGCCATTGTTTTTGATGAAACGAAGAAGAAATATTAGAGTATCCCATATGTGGAAGGAGGCTGCCCAGGGGGGTTGGTACACCTAACTCACTTTGGTTCCCTCTAGAGTCAGACAGAGAGCATCTTCCTGTCACCTAGTGATAAAGCTTTGGGAAACCAGGCAACCAGCTCAGCCTGGCTCAGCAAATGGAGAGTGGATATGAGATGTGAGTAGGGTCAAACAGCATTTACAAAAATCCACTGAGGCCCAGATGCAAAGCAAGTCAGTTATTACTGCTGGGAGCCCAGGCTGGCACCAGCACAGTGAAGCTCAGTTGGGTGATTTCACCATACAAAGATTTGTAGACTTGTTCCTTCCAACCCTGGAGAGATGTGATGTTTGTATTGACCTTGTCTTGGTTTCCTCACTGCTTATGCTGCCATCTGCACCTGCACTGAGTGGCAGGAGAACACCGCTATTGTGGTCCAGCAGCATTTTGCATCCTCTCTGGTGAGGATGCACAGAGTGGTTTATAGTTTCACCCACCCAAGCTCAAAGCAAGATTGAAAATTAGGGAGAAGGAGTTCTCTTACTATTTGCACTGGCATGTAAAATCGACTGTAACAGTGTCAGAAAATAAAATCCTTACATGGAACTGAGATATTAAATCCATATTAGAAGAAAAAGTGCTGCTTTCTGATCTTGGTTTCCTGCTGTAATGGCAATGATGTATCACTAATTTCACTACATTCCCCCCAGTCTCAGGCAGAGAGTGCTTTGCCATCAACTCAGGACATCGTGGTAACCTGTCATGCCCTGAGATGTTACACTTTCTGAGGAAGCAGTTCCCTTCCACCCAGACTACTCTGCGGTTCTATGGTAGCTGCACATCTGCATCCCAGTGAGCCAGGAGGCAGGAGAAGCTCTGATACAAGTAAGGTTTGCCCTTGAAAGACTTTGTTTCCTCCGGATTTTGCTGTCTGGGAACTCCAGCTAAGGCTTTCCTCAAGACTGAAGCATTTCTAAGAGCTATTATAAATGCCTCAGATGCAAGAGTTTGCATGAGCAGAGATTTCCCCCACTGCAGTATTGCTCTCTCTCCCCAGCAGAACTGCTCGTCTTTACAGAACTCCCTCTTCGGAGGGGATGTGAGAGCAGCACTTTGTCAAAGCTTGAGCCCATAAAGGTAAGGTTTTTAGGGAAAAGTGGTAACTTTTACAAGCCAAACTTATAATATCAGAGAAAACATTCAGGAGCACAGCTGCTGCGGTTTTTTTGCACAAAGCAGAAAATGTGAGGCTTTGGGCTATGAAATCAAACCTTATCCTTAGGGCAGGATCGGGCCCCTGGGCACCCTGCAGTTCTCAAAACTGGCTGCAAGATGCTGCTTCCTCATGTGCCTCCGGGGATCCCTGTAACTAAGGGAACCATTTTGTTTTGCAGATTGAGGAGGGAATGAAATAGCTGAACCCTTCCTGAACATGCAAACACAACTGGTTGTCTTTGATGATTTGTTAGTTTGGCCCTGAGCCACAAGACATGGGGATTGCAGTCCAAGTTCCTAGAGCTCCAACCTCTGACACACAGATCAAAGTTAGGATGAGTGAAGCTTGTTATCGGTTGGAGAGGCGGCCAGAGGGGTTTCCAGGTGGAATCTTCTTAAAATATCTCCTGCCCATTTCAAATATGGAAATCTTGGCTGAACCTGCATCACCTACTTAATAAAAATTCCATGTTCAGCCCAGAGAAACGCTTCCAGCACAATTAGATCAATTTCCTCTAAGTAGCAATAAATGTGTTTTCCTTTAAAAGGCCAACACAAGTACATTATCACAGCCTATAATCCCCATTCTCTCTATTAGCTCAAAGTACATCCTAAAGGCCAAGGGTCGCAGCTAAAGACTAATCAGTCTCATTAGCCTGTCTAATTTATCTTAACTAGGGGGACACAAACACACTAAAAACTGTTAGGGAGACTTTTTGATCAGGATATGGGAGTCATTCATCAGGGTCCTGCAGCCTCCAGAGACAGGAAGGAGGGAAACGACCCAGGGACAAAGCCATTCTCCAAGGATGCTCTGCACCAAGATGCACCCACGCAGGCAGAATGGGGCAGAAACCCTCCTGGAGGTTCCTGTTGTCCTGCAGGGCAATGTCCCAGCAGGCTGGGGTAGATATGGAAAAGCATCTCCTTCTTCTTCTCACGCACACACTTCCCAGCAGTTCAGCTTCTTCCTTGCTCAGGCTTGGCTTTGGCACTGCAGGCCTTCACTAGTACAGGGAAGGGGTTGAGTCCAGCTGGCTAAAGTTTAACTCTTCCCCAGCTTCCAGGGCCATGTCAGGGACTTGGGAACCTAAGCTGTGCCTCCTTCTCCCACATGCATCACTCTCCTGTCAGCTCCCAGCACTCAAGACCTTCCCCGCTGCTCTTGCAGCTTGGCAGGGGACAGCCGACCCCTGCTCCCCTGGCAGGCAGAGGGAGAAGGGGGAGAAGGGATGCAATGCTCAAATCCAGCTGGCAACAGCACAGAAAAGGAAAAAATGAGCAAAAAATCAACTCTTGTGGAAATAATTTTTTGTCTGTCGTTACCAGATAGGTGTTTAGATGTTACCAGCCCAACAACAGAGCCCTGGTCCTGAACCATATTCTTCATCATCAGTGGGCAATTCCCAGAGGAAATTCCCTTGCCAACATTGCCCAGCATTAATGCCACAGTGCTGGGCTTTAGGAGCACAAGGAAATGAAGCAAACCCTGAGGCTCCTTTGCAGCCCAATAGCACTAACTCAGGTCTCCATTCTGAATGCTCCTGGCTGGGAGGAATTTCAGAAATTGTGGTGCAAACAGGTCTTTGTCCATCATTAGAAAACAAGGAGTTTTTCTGCTAAGAAAAGAACTAATAGATTATTTAAGGAGTTTCAATAGGAGGAGTCTGGCCAAACTCTAAATCAAAGTCACCTCTTGAGGGTCTCCTGGGAAAAGGAAAATACTATCCCTCAGATCCCCATCTCTGTGTTAGAAGCACATGGCTCCAGTACAGTTGCATTTCCAGTGACAATCAGCCACAGAAAGGACAGCAATGCTATTACAGACCCTTTCTTTCAGGCACAACCCTTGTTTCTGTATCAAGCCTGTGTCCTCATCCTGCCCTCCAGGACACTGGGACGTCAGAGTGCCTCAGGATGCAGCCGTGCAAACAGAGCTGAACTGTTCAAACTCGACCGAAGTCCAGCTGCCATGCAAACCTTTCATCACCCAACCAAGGGGCTGCTGCCAAGGACAATGGTCACAGCAGACATGCTCTTTGGGCACTCAACTTTCTCCCTCTCCATTGATCACCTGCCATGCATAGGTCACAAGCACCGAGGCTGAAGGCGTGGAGTTCAGGAGGATGCCAAGGGACTTGTGGGTTGAGATTTCACCTGGGAGAGNGCCACTCCTGCCCAAGCCTGTAATCGTATAGACAGGTTAAGCTTTGAAGGCTCAAGGACTGACTATTTATACTCAGATATATTGATTTATAAAGTGTCATAGCAGTTTGTGTCAGCCAGTTCCACTGTTTTACCATCCACTTTCTCACTTCCAGAATACTTTAATAGGAAATATTTAGGGGAAAATGAGCCTTGCTGTGCCTTTCAGTGCCAGACACATGTGTGCTTCCATGCCATGTTGCTCTTTTGGGCTAATCTGGGCAGAAGAGACGTGAAGAGGTCATGGAATTATCCCTAGTTTGGCATTTCTTTAGTCCTGTTGGTGAGTTGTTGAGTTGTCACAGGCAGGACAAAACTGTGGCCAGGGCTCTGTGCCTCAGCCTCCGTGGGCAATCACCCACCACTGCAAGCACAGGTACAGGAGCTCCCCATTGAGATAATCACCTGGACAACCTTTTACAGATATACTTAGCAGAGAGACTGTGGCTGTTGTAATTCCTATGTACAGAAAGTAAGCAGATAGTTTTTGTACAGGAACTCTTGAGATTGCCAGTCAGTCTGGATTTTGAAATGCTTGAAATCACAGTTGAGATAAAGCACCAAGCACTGACTTTTTCAAGTGGGCTTAAACATCCCATAGCAATTGGCATGTGTCCTCTCCACTGGGGGGAAGCCAGCTCAGGTATACATGTAGCTACATGCATCTTCTATGGTGGTAAGAAACATTCCTGTCCATCCCAGTTCATCAAAGCAATCCAGCACATGCCTAGTTTTAATTACAAACTTACACCTGGTTAAAGCTAAGCATGAAAAAAAAGAGTGAGATTTGAGTGGCTGCTTAAATCTATGGTTCAAATGTGTTAGGGACATAAGGTCTTTTCTTTTCTTTTCTTTTCTTTTCTTTTCTTTTCTTTTCTTTTCTTTTCTTTTCTTTTCTTTTCTTTTCTTTTCTTTTCTTTTCTTTTCTTTTCTTTTCTTTTCTTTTCTTTTCTTTTCTTTTCTTTTCTTTTCTTTTCTTTTCTTTTTCAAGTTGGTAGTCCAAGTTTCTTCTGTAATCAGAAGAGAAGGTGGGCACCTCAGAAGGAAGATTCATCCTTTCTGTCCAGGACAAGCATCTTAGGGCAGATGAATCAGTTTGTGGAGATCTCTGCCTTCTTCCCAGGACAGTCAAGGAAGTCTAGACTAAGTTTGGATTAGTCAACTTCTAGGCAGCTTTACTGAAGCAAAAAACATTGCACCCTAGACATTTCCCAGGCTATAGGGTTAGGTGAGCTGAACCCAGGTCTCACTCTCAGAGCCCCACAAGCCCTGCTGGGAAAGTTACAAATGAGTTATTAGTGAGTTATTTCCTGAGATAAAGGGTAGGAAATGCCCACTCTTGTTCCCAAGCTCTGCTCACAGCCATCTCCCACACCGTTAAAGAAGACATGGGTATGGCTTTGGAAGAGGAGTAACAGACAGGCCCTTGTTTGCCCCACCTGCAGAAACTTGCACGGCCAGACTCCCAGCTGGAGATCCTGGGCCCTAACTCTCAGGCACATTTATTCCTGCATTAATCTGGTGGGAGCATTCATAATATCCTGGCAATAAGGAGGAAGGTGAGATGTTGGGGAGATGGAGGGGAGGGAAATTCATTTGTGAGATGATGGAGTGATTCCTTCAAATGAAAAATTAAAAATTATTAAAGCAGTGCTTGAGACTGTCTGTTTAAATTTTAAAGGTGTATTATCCCAACAAGAAGGGTCCAGTGCTTAGCACCTCTTCCTACTGATTACCATGTAGCTTTCCATTTTCATATAACCTTGAAATACAATAATGTCAATGTATGCAGAAGGATTCTCTTTTTCTGATGGGTCAAGTGATCTGGAAGGATATTCTTTCCTTTTTGTCTATTTGATCATCCTTTACCTAGAATTTATGCCTAAGTTCGTGTGCCATTTCTCTTCCAGAGGAATGAGAGGAGGCCCAGTGCCCACCCAGCATGATCTGTTTCTGGTGGTCTGTAGTAAGCCTACTGAATAGAGTAAAACAAAAAAGAGAGTCCTCTTTCTTTCATACCTGACTTGGTAGTTGGAAATGTGCAAAACTCTCACCTCCTTCACTGAATGAAGACATTTTACAGCTCTTAATTCCCACAGCATCCATTGATGGCTTTATTCTGCCTCCTCCTCCTCCTCCTCCTCACGGCACCCATGCTGTTCTTCCTAGGCAGCACCGCAGCATTCCCTTCTCTGCAGGTCCCACTGGCTGGTTACTTTGCAATGCAGATAAACCCTCTGCATCATTTCCAGAGGAGAGAAACAGAATCAAAGGTCCCCTTTTGGAAATCGTCTGCTTGTCTCTCACATGCTGCCTTCCACTGTCACATAAACATCAGAGACTGTATCCTTCCATTCCAGATCTTCTATCCAACAAGCTTTTGCTGACTACATAACCTTCACTAACCTGAAATTCCTGAGGAGTCCCAGGAGCTCAATGCATCTTGGAATAAAATTTTTGTAATGTCATTTAAGGGTATTCCTAATCCAGAATTATTGAGGAGGCCTGGGTCATGGGAATTGAGTTTGACACTTGACAAATACTTGGCTTTGTGTAAATGGACAGGCCACTGAAATAACTGCCTTTGGATGTCACATGAAGAGAAATTAATTCTTTATTAACTTCCGCAATGATAATCTAATAAACTCGTTTGCTCTACTAGTTTCAGCACTTAAAGTGCTCAGTCGATTGGATGCAAATAGATTTTTTTTTTCTTCCCCTCTGGCACGGCGCCCCTGCGGTGTGCAAGGGGACGTCGGTGCGAAAGGCCGGTCCTGGCGTGTCAGGGTGCAGCGCACACCGTCAGCTCTGGTGCCACTGGTGTGAGGGAGGAAGCCACAGCACCACAGCAAAGAGCTGGGGCTAGAAAAACACTCTGTTAGAAGTGAAAAGGAGGTTTTATTAAAAATTTATATTTTAAACAAATTTGCTTTGACTTGAATTGAGATCCCTTTTCTTGTTAATCAGGTATTTAAAATAATACACAAGGCACCAATATGTTAGCTGTTTCCTTTCAGCATTACAGCACATTAGTCCCAGCCTTTAGGACCCGTTGCTGGATGCTGTACAAATACAAAGAAAGCTGGAGATCCTGTGCTAAAATTTTAGTGGAAAAATGCTAAAATTAAAATTGGAACTATGTGGACCAATCAAGCCTCTAATTCTAGAAGCCAAGTGTGTTAAATGAGAAAATAAGGCTGTAATATGTGACCTAAGCATCAAATCAACACAGGCATTGCCACTCAGAGGTTGAATTTCAAATGTCAAGCTCCAGGCTGCTGTAGCCTGACCAGGAGCCATGTGCAAGATAAACAGACGAAAAGGCTGTATAACACAGAGCAAAACATGACCTTGCTCTGCTCATTTCAGAGGATGGACCTTCCCAGCAAGAGGAGAGGGGCGCTGGCTGATCAGTCCAACGCACTGTCTGTGCTGTATTTTGATATCCCTGATTCTGTTTGACAAAGAAGAGATTTTGGGGTGTCCAAGGCTTCTGCACTGTCTGTCAACAAACTCATGCAACTGTGATATTTTTTGTTTTGGTGTAAACTGGAGCCACCAATAAGCCTGTCTTTGACCACAGCTGTTTGCCCTGCACCCACTGGCAGTACAGCCCAACGAGAACTAGCTTGTAACCCTGCCTGGTGGTGCAGCACAGCAAAAAGGTTTCACTTGCAAAAGCCAAATATTGATTACTATTTGCTAATAAAGTTGCTTCATGACAGCATGAAAAATAGTTCTGTATCAATATATAATTTGCAAAGGAATATAAAAATATGTGTGCATGTGTTTACTTCTGATTAGTGGGAATTATCCTGTAAAAGAGATACTGGAAACAGAGCAAAGTTTTTCCATGTTGCCTTAAGTCTCAGTGTCTTCTCTGCTTCTCACTTTTCAGGGGCAACATGGGGTGGAGGACTTCTCTGGCCCATTGTGTCCTGCACTCTGGCTTCACTGGAGAACTCCCAGGGAGGTCAGGGTCCACCAGCAAAGGGGCTGATCTCTCTGTATTCTTACACAGTCAAAGGAAAAACAGATTCAGGGTGATACAGAGTGTCCAGACAAGCTTCCTCCTCTGAATCAACCTCAGCAATGCTAGCACCCAACTTTCCTTCCCGAGTACTTCTGAGACTGAAGAAACCAGCTGCCTTTATTTTGGAATATTATTCTCTCTGGCAGTCTGATGCCCCAGAGGACCTGAGCCATGCTGCCTACAGAGCTTCACAAGGGGGATTTTGGCTTCTTTGTGAAAAGAAGTCTTTTTACTCCCCAACACTTCTGCCCTCGCTCCAATGTGCAGCTTTGCATCTCAGCCTCCCAGCTTGTCCCTCACAATCTATTTCTCAGAGTTTGGCACTGAACTGAATTAATAGTTGACTACTTAATGGGCTCACAGAACCACAGAAAATTATCTGGAAGAGCTAACCAAAGGTTCTGCAGTCCTTTCCTCCATGCCCATGCTATTCTCAGCGGAGATTTGTCTCATCTAACACCGGAGCTGCATTTATTAGTGTGCATGAGGAATGCACTGCAGCCTGGGTTTCAGTTTCACTAATATCATGGGCTCTATCAACACCCAGAAGACAGCTTTTGCTGCTGTCAGAGTGGGAAGTGAGTGTCTGTGACATGCAGCAGCGTTTGCTCAAGTCTGCCTTGCTGCAGCCTTAGCCAAGGTCCCAACCTCAGCCTCTAAAAAAGCAGCTGGTTTATAGGCCACTCTCTGCTTCCTCCTGATGCTGGATATAGAAGCAATAAAGAGGTGAGGACCATCCCCCTGTTTACAATGTATTTTTGGTATTTCTTACCAGCAGCAGCTGATGGGGAAGGACACCTGAGATGCAAGGTGACAATCTGCTTCTCCTGCTCAGAGCCCCTGCTGTTACTGCACTTGGCCACACAGATATGCTTAATATGACAAGGGGGGGAATGTTGGATCCTGGGGTCCTTAGAGACCACAAATATCATGCTGGCAGGTTTTGGGGGTTGTTTGGGTGGAGGAGGTTTTTTCTCTTGAAAAGGAACATAAGGATTTCCCACAGCTGCAGTTTGCTACTCATTTCTACTGCAAGGACACCTGGTTTCAGGGACCATCTGCTGCATTTTCCAAAGCTGATGCCAGAAACATCTCTCCAGCTGAGAAGTAGGTGGGTGTCTCAACACAGCCTGCAGCAGTACCAAGCCAGGACATGGCAGAACTGCAGCCATCCGCTGTGGTGGGGTGGTTTGCTGCTGCCCAACATCATCTTGTCCTTTCCCAGAGACCTGAGGGCAGACAATGGTGCTGGGGGATGGGGGCACAGCCATGGGCTCCAGAACACAGTCCAAACCAGGCTGGCACCATGCTGTGGTGCCGATCTGATTGCAGAGAAGAAACTCCAGGCAGCACAATGCTTGTCAGAGCTCATTTAGTTTTTGTAATCCCCTAATATGTGGTTTAAGAGTATGAAACTCACATTACCAAGTAAATCAAGGCATGGGTGTAGCAACAGATTAGTTTAACCTATATAACGTGCCAGGGCCAGTGCAGGCTGACAACATTGCCATGAAAGCACCATCCACCTGCAGCCAGGACAAATGGGAATTGAAATCTGCTGCAAGGGAAGTGGTCTGAGTTCCAGTTCAGGAGGCATCGGTCTGTCCTGCTGCCTCCCTGACTGCTGGACAGTGTGACAAACCTGGTTTGTTACTGGAACACTCTTGTTTCCACCAATCAGTGTGATGGTAAAATCCAGAGCTAAATTCTCTTGCATTGGAAAAATAAACTGCTTCCTCCAGACTCAGAGAGTGCTCATTCATTACCGAGCCTTGTTTGCAGAAAAATTTTAAGCAAATGTTGGTAATAACAGGACAAAGTGGAAAATTATCATAGTGTTCAGTTTTCATATTGTGTTAGTTCAGTTCTACTCAAACCACCTGCTTAATTTCACCTTTCCCCCACTGATACCTCCTGGAGATCTCAGGACTACCTCCTTACATCTAGATTTGGGTATAATTTGAGTGTAATTTGATACATAATTAGGGTAGAATAGAAGACTGAGTATTTAACTACCCATACATCTCTCTCTAATTTAAATAATTCCTAATATATCTAACTAGTTTGCCTCATACTGCACTGATGTGTATTGAACTGGGGATAATGAAATAAGGAATGTGAGGGGGAAAAAATGTTATTTCAGAGTCGGAAGATCACCAATTAATGACATGAAAAGCCTAGTGGGAATATCTGTATACTTAATTCCCCTTCTGCTTTGAATATAATGCGGTCATAGTCTCTGGCACGAGGGCTCTCAGAATAGTCTTTGGAACAACTTGTGTTTCTGTGAAGCTATCTCAAGTGCCCCACAGCTTTTGGATGGGCATTAAACATACAGAGGGTAAGAAAAAAAGATTAATTTCCTCCTCAGATAATTTCTGTAATGTCTTAGACTTTACATTTAGGAGGGGAACTAGTCATCTTTTGCAATTGTATCTCCTTTCTCTTGTGTCTACAGAGAAGCCAGATGACTGGCTTAAAGGCAAAGCCTAAATTTGAGATGGTTAAAGTTAGGTGAGTTCAGCTTTGTGGTGTGTGACTGTACTTCCCTGACGACTCTGTATGCCACAGTCAGGGAATTATTTCACTGTCAAATGGGAGTTGGCAGCATTTTATTCTGGTGAAACAACACTGCTGGATTTCGTCCTGCAACGTGGGAAATCCTTTAGCACATTCCTCTCTTTAACAATCTAAATTGTCCCATTCATGCCTAAACAGGGGCAGGTGCTGATGGATGCACAGGCAGGCAAGAAGTCAGATACGGCTACACATCTGAGATTTCAAAATGTCATTCTAACTTCATCAAGGGAGAGGGGTGAAATGGAAAATCCTGACATTTTTGAGGGGTAAGAAAAGTTTAATTTTGATGAGGATGAAACAATTTATGATATTGATTGGCTTCTTTCACAGATTGTAAACTATAGCCATTTGAATGGCATCATTTTAGTATGTAAACTATTGAAAATACAGTACAACGTAGCCCATATTCCAGCTGGTTATCACAAAGAACAGTGGATATGGAATTTGTTAACTGTTTCATTGAAAACTTCAATGAAATCCACTCTTTGCAGAGGAATGCTTTCATTTAGATGTGTCATTATTCTCAGTAGAAAAATATTTTTTCCAGGAAATGTTCAATCCACACAAGAATAGAGCAAAAAGCAGCCTATGCATAGGCCCCTGGCCAGCCTGGGCTCCCACCTGCCATGGGCTCATTCAGAACCAACACTTTTCCCCATGACAAACCCTGGGGCAAAAGAAGCTCAGCTGAATACCTTTGGGGTATGTTTCTATGGGTTTGTTGGGGTTTTTTGCCTCAGTATAATCCCTTCTGTTTCTGTTTCTCCCAAATAATTTCTAGGGATGCCAATGAGACCTCTCACATTTTGGGGTATGCTGACTCCTGCAACCCACGGCTTCCCCCGCTGCCTACTTGCCATGCCACGATGATGCACACCCCAAAATGTCACATCACTTTGCTCTTCAGCCTAGGAGAACTGCTCTGTAATCTTTCATGCTTCCAGGACAGCCTAAGGGGTGGTGAAACCCTCAGCACAGCATCTCCTGGGGAGGCAGCTCCCAGCCTTGCTCCCATCTCATCACCACATTCCCGACGCAGCGAAGGTATCCGGAAGCCCCCAGCTTGCTCACTCACACGCTCCCTCCCCCTTCCTTGTCAGGGTTTCTTTCTGTGCAGAACAGATGGGCACAAGCTGTTTGGGAACCACCTCCCTTCCCTCCCCCAGACCCTGTGGAAAGATGCATCACCAGAGCAGGGAGCAATCCCCTCCCAGCTGAGGCACAGTTCCCTTTTCAGAGGGGCAGGTAAAAGTTTAACCAGGCTGTCTTTCAGCAGTGGAGGCAGAGCCGCCTTTCATAGCCATGATAAATTGCTCTTGTCAAAACTACATGAATGCTCATATTGAAAAGCTCTTCTTTCTTTCTTTTTAACTTTCCCCCTCTCTCCAGTCACATGGCATCTCTCGGTTGTTAGCCAACATTTAATGCCCACTTAGTCAAAGGGCACTTCCACTCCTTCTCCTCTCTGTCCTGTCCCCTGGGGCTGCTGGGGCTGAGTTGTCACAGAAATACTGACAGGGAATAAAATAATAAAAGACAGAGTGAGGAAGAAACCCTTCAATGTTTTTAGGGCTTTGGATTTCATTTGGGTCCTTCTACCAGTAGTCCCTAACCAAAGCGACTGTAGGCTGGAGAGCAGACAGACAGATACCTTCCAGGGGAGTTTATGATTGTCAGTGTGTTCTAAGTTAAGACATTAGTTACATTTTGTCTATTTTCCAAAAATGATAATGAATGCACAGCACAAAGCAGTCTAACACAGCTCCTCTCCAGCCACTGAGCAGCTAAGCCAAAGCACGCTGGAGGTGCCCCAGGGAGGCAGAGTCTGCCCAGCTCTACAGTCCTAGACCCTTCCCTACCTGACAATGGGCACTTTTGCTCCATGGGTGCCCCAGGGCAGGAACTACTGCCTGTGTCATCTGAGGTGGGGCCCTTGGCCACAGAATCCCTCCACTTAATCCAAAATCACCTGGTTTTGTCAACATTCTGGCCCTGCTCTGCTGGGGCTGGTATCATGACAGGAACAGTCATGGAGCTCCTAAACAGTTACACTGATCACAGGCAAATGGGTAGAAGGATGATCTGCCTGTCTCCATGAAGTCCCGTGAACCCAATTGACTATTCTTTGGTTTGAGACCAATGGGAAGGATGGGTTTTGGGTGCTTGGCAAGCACCAACCCAGCTCAGCCCAGGCTCAGTCACTCAACTATCCCGAGGTCACAGCTCCAGGAGAGGTGGTAAAGTCCAATACAAGTTGACCCAAACATGCACCCAGAGCACCGTGCACTTGTGTTGGTACCATATCTGCATGTTACAGTTGAAAGGTCCTCTTCTCCTGCCTAAAAGCTTGCTGTAAGGAATTGGGGAGACAGGACACAGTGCAGTTATCCCCAGCTGTGCTGTTTTGATGCCAGTCCCTGGTCAAAGCCCACAGTTCAATGGGACTGTGACCCTCACAGCACACCCGTCTCTCCGGGTGCTGTGTTTCACCCAACCAAACTGTGGGAATTACCCAAACCCTGGACTGCTGCATCTCCTGTTTTCAAACATCTCTCCCTTCTCCACAGCACCTAAGAGGTAAAAGCTACCCACAAATTTAGTGTCAGACATTCAGCACACATCTCCTAAGAAGATTTCAAGCCTATCCCCACACTCTGCTCTGATTCCTTCCTTCCTCTGATGCTTTTCTGTCCATGCTGGTATCTAGCCATCTCCCAGCACTCCCAATACATCCTCCAGACTCTAAATATATGTGCTGCTGCCCTGCTACAGCAATCAGTGACAGTAGCATCTGGCATACACACACACACATTCTCACAGAGCTTTCCTAGGTGCATCTTCTCTGATACAAATATTTCTGCTATGGTTCTCATAGCTATTTACAGATTCACTACCCTTATCACTATCAGCCTCTCATAGGGTTCAGCACTATCCACATCTATATATGTATTTTGGGATATTAATGCCAACAAAACATTCTTGTTTTCCCAGCTTGCTTGCTTATTAACCCTTGCTATGCCCATACATACACAGTGTACATGAAATGGGTACTTCACAGCTCTAACTCTGTTCCCCACTGACCAATACAATCCCAGATATTTTACTAAAGCTACACAGGTGAAGAAGACCAGCATTTGCCCATGTACACACTCTTATTCTAAGGCTGCATTTCTTCTGACTGCAGCAGAATCAATGGGAAAGGTTTGCCCTCCGACAAGCAAAAGAAACGGGATATCTAAAGAACAGCAATCTCCAGAGGTTTCCATTGAGGAACCACATGAGCACAGGCTGAAAGTCAGGCCTGATCCTTCCTTCAGTCAGATGCCATTGCTTTCCTTGGCTCTGGCAGTGGCCTGCTGGCATTGCACAAATCGTTTTCTCTCTCCATGCCTCAGTTTCCCCATACCCCTTTGGAAAGCACTTCTCAATCCGTTACCAGGAGTGTTGCAGGGACTATGTACTCATGGTACTGGCTGAGCTGATGATGTGTGTGCTGGTCCCTACTTGTGCAGAGACCCTAAACAGCCTGGAGGGCCTTTGCCCTGCTTCAGCTCACAAAGGTCAAGCCCGGCAGCTTTGCTGCCATAGTCTCCTCTCCCCTCCATATACCACTTCAAATCAGCCAAGTTGCACCACAGTTATTAACTGGTTTTGACTGACTTCTTAAGTTAATTAAAATTTCACAGTGTAATATCAAGCATGATTAAAACAATTAGGTTTTCCAGCCCCTTACAATGCCTCCCTCCCTTTGCTTTCCCTTCTTCTCCTCCTCCCTCCTTCCCCTGACTCCCTTCATACTGGAAGTTTTTAGATACGCTTCTGCACCACTGCAACAAATTGCATGGTAGGATCTGAAATTATTACCCTCTTAAATGCATTAAACTGTTCATAAAGCAATTTGCAATGGCGGTTACCAAACTAGAATGAGCCTCCCAGCCTGACACCTCCCAAATGCAGAGGGAATCTTGGCAGCATATCCTGCTGCAATGCTCTCTCACTCACTAGAGTCAATGCCTGAAACTTAGGAGAAATCAATGCAATTATAGATATGAAGGTCCAATTACTGTGAAATGTGATCAGTCTTTATCTCTGAGTCCCTTCAAGAAAATCGGGGAGCCCTTTTCTTTCTTCCCATGTGAAGGGAGTTGCAGTATAATGCAAAAGGATCTTTTAACAGAGGACCGAAAGAGAGAGACGTCTGTCACTCAGCAGGCCAATTCTGATCTTGCCCCATAATGATTTCCTTTTCATAGTGGAGAGATTATTCCTGATTTACACCTCGGTGCATCCATTGTGTCTGATGAATTCAGTGCCTGTTGACACTGCTATTGGGTTCCCAACCAGCACTCTGCAACTTAGCAACTTCATCAGTCACTTCCCTCAGGACCCACAAGTGCATCCCATGAGATCCCATGGACTTGTGCACCTTCAGGTGCCTTAGATGATCTTGAACCTGCTCTTCGTCTACAGTGGGTGGTTCTTCATTCTCTCAGTCAAACAAACCAAAGCCTTCAGTGCTTACACCCAGGGCAGTGAGCTTGCTGTGCACCCTCCTTGCTGCCCTGGGGATCTTGATTCATGATCACTTCATGGTCACTGAAGCCAGGCTGCCCTTGAGCTTCACATTCCCCACCATAATCTCCTTGCTGGTGAGAAAAAATCCAATAAAATCACAAATAAGGTGATTAAAAGAAAAACTATTGTTCCATAGCCTTGACTTCTGTACTCAGAACAGTGAGAGAGACTTGTGTCTGTTTATCCAACAGAGCAGGATCCTGATCAGGGCCAGGACATCGCTCCAACAATAGCAGCAGAAATAAGCAACCATCTGCATTAATAAATAATACAATCTTTTATCTGTGTTAATTAGAAATATTAAAGAAAAAATATATATAAATGAGCTAATAGTTAATTACTGGAACTACACTGAGAAATACATATATATATATATAAAGTATAAAATCTCTTCCATATTAACTAAATGTTGGGGTTTATTTCTAGAATGGGAGTTTGTTTGCCACCACAGCCAAGTCTGAAGAAGGCCATTTGTCATAAGCCTCATAGCACCTTGTTCAAGGATCCCAAAGCACCCATCAAACATTGATAAACAGACCTCAACACATCCCCAAAGGTAAGCATTATCATCATCACCATTTAGCAGCACCAGGCATGAGCCTTGGAGTCCCGATCTCCATTCCTGCCTACACATCTCCAGTTTGATCCCCCTTTCTCTTGTGGAGAGCACCCACCCACTTCCCCAAACCACCTATTTGCAGTCCAAAGCTATAGGAGCCAAAATCTGGGGACAGCAGGGCCATTGTCTGGGCTGGCTTCGAGCTGTTGGGCAGAGCTGACCCTGGACACCTCGATCAGCGCCTTCGCCCTGCTGATGTCCCCACGTTAAGCACCGCAGGCACATCCAGGCTCCCTGGGAAGACACAGAATGAAGGGGAAAATGATGGGAACGTGGTCCCTGGATGCCCATTGCTCTCCCTGCTCTGTCATTTAAAGCATGTTTTGACCAGCAAGGAAGATCCCTTGTCCCAGTGCACCGCAGCGTCGAGCAGCTTGCTTGTGTCCCGCTCCGGTGCTTGACCCCCTCCATCTGCCCCGTTTTAACTGGGAATGTTAAATGGGCTGTGTCACCTCTTCAAACAGAATCCCTGCTGCATTTTACCCTGGGAAGAGAAGGGGGAACGAGAGCGTGAAGCTGAATGGCGGGTTGCAATGCACCGTGCGAGGGGGAGGCATCTCCGTGCCGGCGTCGTGGCAGGGTAAGAGGCAGCCGAGCCCTTGCTGCCTGTCAGCACTCGCTGCTGCTGCCCGAGCAGTCTCACGCGTGTCCTCGCAGCACAAAACCTGTGAGGAGATCCCGAGAATGCTCTCCACACCTCGGGGCATGGACTTAAGAGACATGAAAAAATAAATAATCACAATATATCTGAGGGTGGTTTTATTTGCTTTCCAGATTCCGGACCCAGCTTTATATTTCCAAGGGTTTCCAATCACAGTAGCATCTCTATCCTTCTCCTACCTTCGGGTTTCCTCTTGAATTTCATATGCATTTTCTTTTCTCACCACACCACAAGAATTACAATAAGGAATTTGCTTATCTTGGGGTACAAAAATCGTGTTACTGCACAGACCGGTTTTACAGCACTGAGTGTTGCCTGTTAGTGGTGTAAATGCAGAGTTAATCCTGCTTTTCATGGCCTTCATTTTCTCTGTACTTGTTTATTCCATATTTTTTGTCCGCCCCAGGATGTATCAAACTGTTCAACCTTTGACTGCAAAGTCAGAGGAATGACTCATTTGGAAGCTAAAATGTAAATAAATATATGCATTGCTAAATAAATCAAACACTAATAATACAAAACCAAGGCTGATAAATATGCTGATTAAAAATCACACTTAAATAAAGGGGGCAGATTATCAAACAATGGGTTTAAAAGTAATAATTTCAGAGCATAACTTAATACAGCACATGTCATAATAAGTAAATTGCCCTAATCTTTGCTTTTTCTTTATTATAGAGAGTGAAATGTTTTCTACTGAAGTTATGTGAACACTGGCATTATCACAGACGCTGCAAAATGAGGTGAAATAGATTATTTATATATTAAAAAATATTTTCTTGATTATATCTACAGAAAAAAAGCTCCACATCTCTTAAACCTTCTGGTAGAGCACAGAAACATGGGGAAAGGGTAATGGGCTGTATTCCTGCCATAACTGTGCCTGCCCACAGAAAAAAAAAAAAGGTTAAAGTCTCCTGTGCAGGTACCTTCCCCTCTGGCACTAAATTACAACGCGCTACCCCCAATTACAGCCTCTAAACCCATTAGCAGTTAAGAGAAAATAATCCCTGCAATTTGTGCGGCAGTCAGTGTTCGGAAGGATGGAGGACTATGCAAAACGGAGTGCGGCGGGTCTGCCGGGAGCTGGCTGGAGGCTCTCGGCTCAGGACTGCCACCTCCCTGCTCCTCGCAAAGCCGAGCACCGCTCGAAGCAATCGGCGTTATTCTCTGACTTATTTTCTCTTTTCTTGCGTCTTGTCCGTAGCCAACTGCCTCAGCCTGTCTGCAAGGACCTGCGTGCTAGCACATGTCATTTTTTTTTTGGCTCCCCCAAG
>VXBZ01008469.1:314077-345396 GCA_013399135.1 Heliornis fulica | reverse complement strand
CCCAAGGTGAAGGTGTTGTTTGCCTCCCACGTTGGAACGAGCCCTCTGAACCCGGTGTTTCCACACTCTTGATTGCCCCGCTGCGTGTGAATCGCATACCAACTAGGTAGTCCTTTAGATCACCTTCTGAGTTCAATTCCACGCCCCCACCCCCACCAACACGCTGATTGAAAATCAAATGAAACCCTTTTTCTACCACCAGTTTCCTTTCTTCATCTACCTGCCTGCACTTATTATTTTGCTGGAATCTTATCGAGCAGGCGACAGGTTCCTAAAGAGGCGGTTTGGCCCCTAGGTGATACGCCAGGATGATCATTTGTTAAGGGCTGGGCTGTTAGAGGAAGATTGTTCTGAAGAGCTTTGAGCTGAGCACACTGGAGGGGGTGCAGCAGAGAGCATCCTCCAGCCCCATGGTACACCCAAACCCAGCACAGCTCGGAGGAGACAACGAAAGGCACAGGATCTTCTCTCATTTACCTGGAAGAATTTTGACCTTAGTTTTAAAATCGTTGTTTAGTTCTCATGCTTGTCACCCTGGGATTCTCCATGTAGTAAGTCTCACCCAGTGTGCTCTGCTGACAACGCAGCTCCTGTATGAAGCAGCTCCTGTGACCCAGGCTGGCTTTCCTTACTAACCTCACACCAACCCTTCCAACCTAAAGAGACAAGGACTGAAACTGGAAAATCAGGGTCCTGGAATTTAACCTGGAATTTATGGAATCATGCCAGTGATATAAAGAGCTGGGGTTAAAAAAAAATAAAAAAGGAGGGTCTGTAGCTCTCTATAAGTTGCAAGGGGAAGCCCAGGTTTTAGGCATATACCTGAATTTTACTGGAGCAGGATTTGAAGTGTGTGTTCTGGTGCAATCCTAGATCAAAGGGCATTTTTTAAGTGGAGACCTAAACGACTCAAATTTACAGACAAGCTCTTCCCCTCACTGCCCTTGTCACATGCAAGACACAATGAAGGCAGCATCCAAAACTGCAAGAGGGCTTTTGGAACTAAGTCCCAAATCATATGGATGTTCTTCCCAGTAAGGACACCAGAGTTTGGCATAAGAGTTTTGTTGAGTTTCCAATTCCCAAATCCTGACTTCTCAAATACCCATGAGCTCATATCAATTGCCACCTGATCATACCAAGAGAGAATGCTCTTTTGGAGATCTTCTCTCTCATTTCCTCCTACCAACCCACAAACAAAGGATGCTTCTTGAGCAGAGCAATTCAGACAGTGTAAAAATAGATTTATTTTTGCCAGCACAGTTAGACAGAAAGCTTTACAATCCCAATTGAGGTTATTTAGATAAAATAGGTTGCATTGCCTGTGCAATGTCAAAGCCTCCTGTCGAAGCCAGTCACCCACAGCCTCCCTGAAGTTGAAAATTAAGTTCCCCACCCTCCTCTTTGCCTCCAAACTTTGATCACAATCCCAGCAGAGATGCAAAATATTTGCAGTAAGAGGTGCCAGTAGTGTCAACTCACCACAGTAGCTCCCAGTCGAAATGTTTGCATGCACACTTCAGAGAATCATTTATCTTGAGGGATGTCAACTCTAAAAATGTTAGCGCGTGTCACTGTCAAAGCAAATGCCAGAAATTAGCTTTCTTTCATCTGAAAGAAGAATAATTAACTTTGCAACTGTTTCCAAAAGTGCTAATTAATGGGTTTCACCAACTTGACTTGTCAGGATACATCTTGATTGGAACAACAGCTTGCTCTTCCCCTTGAGGATTATGGCTCTTCTTTTGGATCTTTTCCTCATCCGCCAATTTAGTGAGTTGCAGAAAATGGATGTCGCTTATAACACAAAAATAAACATGCAAAAAAGGGAAAACCCAAGAGACAAGTTAACATTTATTAATTATTTGTGTACTTTTCTCTATTAGCAATAATGTAAAAACAGAGTGTTCTATTTTAACAGGATAACCTTTAAACAAGATGGGATTTCACTGGCTGTTTAGCTTCCTGAAAAACCTGGACAAGTCTTCACCTGAGATGTCTTTGATGGCTTGGACTGCAGTGGAAGGTGGGAGCAGATCTTCTCCTCATCTTGGAAGTCTTCTTCTGGACCTAAGTCTAACATTGCCTAGAGATCAACTCTCCAATGCTCTGAGCAAACCCCAGATCTCCAGAGAGCACATTTTGACTCTCTCAATTCACCCAGCAGCTTGTACAACTATTGTCTCTTCCCAGATCTCCACCAGGTGATAGGCTGCTTGACTTTCAACACTGAGCTCCTTCCCTGGTGAGCCATGCCACTATCTGGATGTGTTCCCTCCTTTCACCAGGATGGGGTCTGCACTTTGCTTGTGTTGAGATAGAGTAAAACACCTGGGTTTGCTAAGGGGATTCAGCTATCCCCATTGCACAGCAAGTCAGTGGGAACCAGATCCCACTACCCAAATCCCTGAAACCCTTTGAAAACTCAAAAGCTTGGAGGTGTCTAACGATTGAAGTGACTTTGGCCTGGAGAACAAGTGAAGGTTGTGGTCAGGCTTTATATAAACAGCCTGATGAAGGTTCAGACCCTTATATGTGTTCCTGGAAATATAAAGTAAATCAGGAAATCAAGTGGAAAATCCAGGAGGTTATTATTAAAAATCCACAGCTCAATTATCATTATAATAAACCTTACACCAGAGGTCATTTATGTTCATGGTAATTAGGGAGGAAGGTTATGGTTTGAAAATAACTGCATATCAACTAAAGAAGAGTTTTATTGCAGGAAACTTGTCCCTAACACTGCTACCTAAATTGGTCCTGCCAGGCTGGCAAGCAGCCTGAAATTGTGCTCTCCTGGGATGCAGAGAGCTCCTGCAGACACCTCAACTGCTACTTCCAGATCCCCAGGATGGCAGGGATCTGGGACCACCTGAGCCAGTCCCTGCCCCTTCCAGGTGGAGGGAAGAGTGGGATGATGTAGAAGGGTGTTAATGGAAGGGCAGGGGTTGGTTTGCTTTGGAGAAGTGTGGGAGGAAGATTGTGTCTTCAGGAGAGTTGCTCTGTTTGGGGTATGCTGTGCTCTGAAAGTCTGAGCTTGTGCAAGAGCTGTGGTTTCTTTCTGTCTGGTTTCTCTCTGTGATGAGCTGAGTTCTCCTTGTTGCTTGGAAGGAGAAGAAAGAAAAAGGATGAGAACATTTGAGTAAGTGCTATAGTCATGTTAGTTGCTTTCTCCTCCCCCACCCACCCCTGAGACTTGTGCTAGACTTTTGGGGTCAAAGAAGGAAGTTTCTGGGCTTGTGTGCCTTTTGAGCTGGAGCTGTGGCTTTGATGGAGAGCTGGGAGCTGTGACTCAAGCAGTGGCCCCTGATTTACGTTCATGAAGGACTTAATGGTGGTGGCTCTTCTAAAATCTCATTGTAGGAGTTGGGGCAACATAACAGTTGGCTTCTTGTGTGGCCTGGTGGCATCTGTACCTTGTTTTTTGCTGAGCTGTGACTTGCACCCACACCCTGACAGCAAAGGGTTAATAAATTATTGCCTATGGTTACAAGTATATTGGGGTCCAAGGGGCAAGTGGTGTGATTAACAGCACATCTAGGAGTAGGTGAGGAGGCTACCAGCCATGTGTTAATGTTTTAAATTCCTGATAATAGATGAATGTATAAGTTTTAAGATCTTTGTGGCTTTCAGCTGTCCATAAGCTCTCTGTAGTGTCTGTAGTTTGAGCAGAGCTTTGTGCTGCCTTCTTACAATAACAAACCCCAGAAAAAATTGGTGTAATACTTTCCTTGGTGAGGGAGAGACCAGAAGAGGAAGGTAACTTTGACAGAAGAGGACAAATGGTGTCACAAGATGGGATTAACACCCTGAAGGAACTCCATCATCATGGTTAAACTGAGGTGTCCTGTTGCCTGGCCACAGACCAGCCTGCAAGAGTTAAACTTCCAGCACCTTCACATTCAGGGATGTCAGTGTTATTTACTAGATGTTTCTACTTAATTTGCTGCTATATTTACACTTACAGTAGAGGCTAAAATTCTGTGTCACTGCATTTTTAAGTGGAGCCTATTTTTATCTATAGGGGAAGGGAAGATTTTTGGCATTTACTGGAACGTATGGGGCTGTCACAGCTCTGGAAGTATAAATATTCTGGGAGAATAAATCTCTCACCTACTTCATATCTTGAGCTTCACCTGTAGGGTCTAATCAATCCCCTAGATTATGTTTAAGGCTGAAAAAATGTTTAGGATGTAACTTTCTATTGTTTTCTTATTTAAAATGGCCCTTTAAGCAGATGATATGAGCATATTTGTGATGGTTTTCTGTTCTCCTGGTCCTGAACACACAAGAACCTCTACAAGAGCTGGACAAAACACTAGTAGGAAGAATATTTGTACTTAAATAAGGAAGAAAAAGACTCCTTGTGCAGAACTTGGTACTGTCTGTAGCCACATGCTAGGGTGTTTCCAAGTGTCATGGGAAGAAGCACTGGAAACGGCAGAGACCTGGACTTGAGGGTGGGCTGAACGGTTCCTGAGCCCAAGGAGTCCTTGAAGAAAGCCTGGGGTGTTTTATTGCATGCTTGGAAGTATGAAGGGAACTTTTTCAAGCCCCTGAGGTCTGATGCTAAGAGTAGCATAGAACATGTCAGACCAAGATTGTACATGGATGAGCAGTACCTGAAAACACCGGCTTTGGTGAAGGATGCTGTCAGGTGCTTGATGTCTTCCACATCAAAAATCCAGTGGAAGGGAGGAATCTTAAAAGTCTAAAAGGAGGCTAAGTAGGAGGGAATCATTTTGTATTGTGTTACTTCTGGTTGCATTTAGCAAGGGAAATAATCTCCAATGTAGATTTGAACCCTTGGCTGTAAGATACGTGCTGGGCTGCTGGTGCATCTAGACAAGGGAGATTGGGGCCCAGACTGATGGGGGCTGGGGAGGAAAAGACTTCTGCATGGTGAGGTCCAAGACATCGCCTCCAAGCCAACAGGGATTTGAGTAAAGTGGAGAACTCTTTTGCAGTGTGAGTCTACCACTCTGCAAGTGTGCATGTGGGTATAATGGGATGTGAGAAATCCTCTGCTGCAGATGCAGTAGGCTGTATGCTGGGGGTCCCTAAGCCCCCTTCGTTTCATTTTCAGGGCCCCAGAATGGTTATGGCAGCAACTAGGGAAGAAAAAAAAATACAGTCTGTGAGCACACAGAGGCTTGTCCTCTCCACATGGTGCTGGCTGTGAAGCACCCTTGGGCTCCCCCCTGCGTTTCCCCTGGTGGCACTGCTGTCCTCCCCAGCTCCAGGGGCAGGGGGGCACCAGCCTTGCCAGCAGGGGAGGTGGTGAGTGGGGTCTTCATCGAGAGAATGCAGATATGATGGCTTTTGTCTCTGTTTACTGGAGTGCATCTGTAACCAGATTCCTCCCCAGTGCATATCCCCCTTCCCACCCCCTCTACTGACAGCCCCTTTGGGTTGGGCTCCTTTACTAAAAAATTGGTCAGGAATGAATGGGGGGGGGGAGGAGAGGAGGAGAGAAACTTTATTAGTGTTATACATTATTTTCCTCCTCTCCCTTCTCCCCCCCCCCCCCTTCTCTTCCTGCATGATGAATTGCCTGGTACTGAGATGGTAGCTCCAGCCCAGGCACTTAGCAATCTCCTCCTGGTCCCTTGCACAGACAGATGGGACGGACCATGTCTTGACCGTGATTGATTAGCTGGAGAAAGCCTGTTGAGTGGAGTTCCATGAAGATTGATGCTTTCTCCTTCTAACAGCATTTCCAAAAAGTTTCTATTACATTTTGATTATGTTTATAGAATCTCACTGGTCTCCAGGAAGATTCAATCTTATTTTTCCCCCCTCTCCCCTCTGTGCAATGTGTGTAACTTCCCTCCTGTGCATATGCTGTTCATCCATCTCTTACCTTCATTCTTCAGGGGGTTCCCCCAGAAGTCTCTTAGGACAGTTCTGTTCCCATGTCTATGCTGTCTGCCAAGCAAAGGTACCTCCTTGCGAAGTGTTGGCCTCTCTCTTGTAAAGGCCACCGACAAAATCAGCAGGATGTCCATGAGCCAGAAATGTGCCCTCATGGCCAAGAAGCCAATGGCATCCTGGGGTGTACTAGAAGTGGTGTGGTTAGTGGGTCAAGAGAGGTCCTTCTCCCCCTCTATTCTGCCCTGGTGAGACTTCAACTGGAGTATTGTGTCCAGTTCTGGGCCCCTCAGTTCCAGAAGGACATACAACTCCTGGAGAGAGTCCAGCACAGGGCCACCAAGATGATGGAGTGGAACATCTTCCTTCTGAGACCAGGCTGAGGGAGCTGGGTCTCTTCAGCATGGAGAAGAGGAGACTGAGGGGTGACCTCATTAATGTGTATAAATATGTAAAGGGTGAGTGTCAGTAGGATGGATCCAGGCTCTTCTCAGTGATGGCCAGTGATATGACAAGAGGCAATGGTTCCAAGCTGGAGCAGAGGAAGTTAGAATCATAGAATCATAGAAATTTTAAGGCTGGAAAAGACTCCTAAGATCATCCAGTCCAACCAAGTTCCATCTGAATGTAAGAAAAACCTTTTCCCTGTGAGGGTGATGGAGCTCTGGGACAGGCTGCCCAGAGAGGTTGTGGAGTTTCCTTCTCTGGAGACATTCAAGACCAATCTGGACACATTCCTGTATGATTTAACCTAGGTAATCCTGCTCAGGCATTGGAGTTGGACTAGATGATCTTTTGAGGTCCCTTCCAACTCCTGGCATTCTGTGATTTTTGTGAAAGTGGGACTTCCCCATCACTGTGCCTTTCCACGTGTGGCCTCTGAAAGGTGCACAGCAGGAGGATTATCTGTGATAGCTTGGTGGAGAACTGAAGCATGGGAGTCTCTGGATGAAGACCTACTGTTTCCCAGCACAAGAGGCAGTGGCTCCTCCTTGCTCACAGGTATCTGCTTTGCCCTACCTGGATTCCCTGTGGCTGGAGGGCTCTTCTCAGCTGACTGCCTGCCCCAACTCAGGTCACATCAGCTCAGGTGCAAGTCCTTAAGAGCTGCAGGACCTTTTGAGCCTTGGTGATAGTGTTTGTCCGAGGAGGGCTCAGAAAAAGGAGCTGTTAGCCTTGTAAGCTACCCTGTTGCCTGGGTGAGGGGAGATAGCAGAGCATGTCCCAGGGCTGGCTATATTTCAGCATCACTGTAGTAAGAAGGTTTTGTCTTACAAGGGAAACTCAAGTCCTGTGTAGTCTGGGGTTGTCCATCTAGGAAGGCTAATATATTTTTCAGTAGCTCCATAAAATGTGTAGATATGTGATGATTCATAAGTAATAACTTTGGTATAGTGCTGAAAAATGTGCTCACTGCTGCACAGAAGCAAAGATAAAGTTGGTCCCTGACATCAGATAAATCAACTTTAAAATGCTGGCCTTCTCCAAAGTGTTAGGAAGGAACCCTTTCAATAAGTTCATAATTGTAGCAAATAATTATGTTACCAAATCTCATTAAGAAACTGGCTCTCCTGGTCTGCCACTCTTATTTAATTAAACAGAGAGCTGGGTGCTTTTTTTTTGTGGAACAGAAGTCCCAGGCAGCCACCTTGCTTTCGCTGTGGTACCCTCTCTGGGAAGCAGAGCCACTTCCCTCGTGCCACCTCAGCAAATGAGCAGGACCTGCGTGTCGGTGTCTGGGCTGAGCAGTGGGAACAGCCCCGTGGAACAGCCCCGGGGTTGTGTACATGCGTGTGGGCTGAGCGTGATGCCTGCGGCCTGGGAATGGGAAACTGCTTGTGGCTGCCTGTCTGCTGCTGTCCATGGGGAGGAGGATGTAATCTTGTGTCTGCTTTTTTTTGTTGGTGTTCTGAGTTGGGAGACAGCCCACCCAGCAAATCTCACCTTTTGGAACAAAGTGAGGCATCTACCAGGAGGCCTCGATGAGGAACTGTATCCATCTTCATGTAGCAGGGCCAAACTTGTCCATCTGGTAGAGCTCAACACCCTGGGGCAGTGCAATGTACTGGTCATGCTTTGCTTTTCAGCAGGTCAGGGACAAGTAGCCAGTGTGTGTACTACAGGGGTGGGGTGTGACCTGGGACATGGCAATTGATGGCTACAGACCCACGAAGGAGGGAGGCAGAGAGCTGGTGCTTCATAAGGCTTTGCCAGCCTGTGTGGTGGCTCTGATGGCAGTGATCCCTAGTGTGGGTGATCTGTTGATGGCTGTCAGCCAGTGCCAAGAAGCAGAGGAGACATGTCAACTGTTGTAGGACCTGAGGACTGAAATTCTCTGAGAACAAAGGGGTGATGAATGTAGTTACTGAGGAGACAGATAAGAGGGGAAGACAGGACCAGGGTTGTCACAGGTTGTCTTCCTCCTCCAAATGCCATTCCAGAGCCACACAAGTAATGCAGCACCTTATTGGGTCAGCAAGACACTCTGGAACTTCTCTCCTTGCTCCAGTACTGCCCCTTTGCTAGGACACTGGTTAAACACTCCTGTTTGCTGGCATCACCATTTGCCCACAGTGTTTGAGCTACATACTTACAGAATCATGGAATCTCCTGAGCTGGAAGGGACCCATAAGGATGATCAGTCCAACTCCTGGCTCCACACAGGACCAGCCAAGTCAGAGCAGGGTACTGAATGCATCATCCAGATGCTTCTTGACCTCAGCCAAACTGGGTTCTGGGACTACTTCCCTGGGGAGCCTGTTCCAATGCCTGACTGCACTCTCAGTAAAGAACCTCTTCCTAATGTCCAGCCTAAACCTCCCATCTCAGCTTTCTTGGATGCTGGTTTAATGTCACCATGCTTGTATGTCCCTGTGTGTGCAGCGATGTGGCAGTGATGCTGGGGGCAGTCTTGTCGAGGCGATGCAGTGCTGGACTTTCAGCTTGGGTATTTTGTTCCCCTAATGTCCAAGCTTGCCCCAGCTGAGCTTCACACCCCTGAGGTAACCTGCTTCCACCAGGCTGGACCTTGGCCAAGCCAGTTCAGGTATTTCCCTGCAGTGTAGCAGCACAGACAGAGCCTCAGTGAGGTGACACAGGGCCCCCACCACTGGCAGAGAGGTCACAGGGCATGCAAAACCTGGGCTAGGCTACCCGCTGTGTTCGTGCCACCGGGTGTGTGCCTGTGCCCACAGGCCATCTTCCTGGTGGTGGAAATCACTGCTGTCTCGCTGCAGCACAAGCCATGCAAGGACTTCTGGCTTAATTTTTTTTGTGCTCTTTCTCCTTGTGTAAAATCAGTCTGGGCAGGAAGCCCATGATTTGTGTGGTGTGTTAGAAATACACACGGGAGAGGCGAGTGTAAGGATTCCCCGTCCCTGCGCAGGAGACGGTGTGGTGCCCTGGGATGCAGCACTCCGAACTCCTGCAGTCCATCCCCGGTAGCTTGTCTGCTTGGCCCTGCCATGTTGGGCTATTTTTTAAAATGTAGGCCCCATTTTTTATTTCTGCATTTATTACAAATGCAAATTACGGATGAAAGCATCAACTACACAAACCATTACTCAGAGGAGCATCTTTCCAACTGCTGGACTTGGACTGAACAGCTTGTGGTTAATTTGCTATATAATCACTGCCTGCAACAGGAAAGCAAGTGCTTCAACTGTGCTAATATTATGAAAGGGGAAGTTAACCATAGAGATAAATTCTGAGGAGCTGCAGCTGGGATGAAAGAGGGAAATAAATGTAGCTGGAGTCTGGGCTTCAGGCTTGTAAAAGTGGCCGCTTGGATATTTAAAGGGATAAAAGATAAGAGTTCAGGTTGAACATGTGTTTTTGAAGTTGCTTTTAGCCTGACTATATCTCCCCCAGAAGCAGAGAATCCCTGCAGCTCCCATTGACCCTCAATTTGAGCAGTGCCCTGGACTGTACACAGGCATGCAAATGTGATAAACTGCACTGCCCTGATTTCTGGGTGGCTTCCCAGGGCAGCTGCTGCCTGCCACACCGGGATACAAAGGAGATGAGCACCTGACAACTGAGCTGGCAAAGTTTTTATTGGGGCGGTGGGGGGAGAGGAGGAAAAGGTGGAGGTGTCTTTCCCATCAGGTCTGTGGTTTTGGCCTCTTGCACAAAGCCAGCGGTGTTGTCCCACGGCTGTTAGAAGTGTGTCCCCACTGTGGACAGGGGTTACTTGTCCCTCTGGAAGCATCCTGTAGCATGCAACAGGTCCTCAGAATTGATGAACTTACTAGTGCAGAGCACCCTGCTGAAGCTGTTCTCCCCTGGGACTGACAGTGTCACCATGTAGCATATCTGGCTCCATGGCTTAAGATCCAGTGTGTGAGGCTGAAAGGACACTTTGACCCAAGTACCCCAACTTCCTTACCCTTTCATTCCTGCCACAGCTGTGTAATGCTCGTGCTGTTTTGCAAAATGCTCTAGGAATTAAAAAAGTTCCTGTCTGTTATCTCTCAGGACAAGTCCAAAGTGGTGTCTGCCTTCTCTGGAGGCTTATGAGAGGCATTGGCTGTGAGATTAGCAGAGATTGGAGACATGTATAGGAGTGGGAGAGTGAATCAGCCCGAGATGAGATGGCTCTTATGAAGCAAGAGAGCTGCAGGGACTCTGCAGATTCATATCCACCTCAGACACCTTTTCTGACTGACAGGTATGTGTTTGATTGCTTTTCATTGTTTCTCAGGCCTGGAAAAAAAATCCTGAGGTTGGGGGAAAAGGCATGAAATGTCTTTATAGTTTGTACTTTGGAACTAGTTTGTACTTTGAGAAAATCTAGCTGAGTTATTACTGGGGGGCAGAAAATGGACAGTTCCTTATAGCAGACCCTTATGCACAGGGGTGTTAGAGCTGTTCTCAAGCCCTGGGCCAGCCCTCACCACCAGGAATATACCATGATGCCAGTGCAAGAACCTACGTTGCCAGAAACGTGGTCAAGCAGCACCAGAAGAAAGTGCCACTTAGCTTCTCTGTACTGGGAATTGGGCACATAGCAAAGGCATGATGTTCAGGACAGGTGGTGTTAGCCCCAGTAGAGTTTTGAATGACTGACCATAATGGGGCTTTTTGGCTTTTCCAGAGCAGTTTGATTCCTGGACATTCTTAATCTTAGGAAGGTGTCCCTTGGTATTTTATTTTATTTTTTAATCCACAATCTTTTGTCCACTTTTTAATACGAGCATTTTTCTTAAACTGATGGGTAAAAGCATTTTCATTGCCTCCTGTCTGCTTGCTACAGGACAGTGGTAACTCCCAGCTCTAACAACTCCAGAAGTTAATCATTGAACAGGCAGGATGGAGATCCTCAGGGTGCATATGTAAAGAACAACAGGGCCAGAGGCCCTGTGTGGGCAGTGGAGTGGAAAGGAGGTGCTATTTGGGGAGAGGGGGAAGAGAAAGCAGAGGTGTCTGGACAATGGCAGGGCTGTTGCATCAGTGCTGGCCTTGCAGTTTGACTCCCCAGTCAAAACAGATGAGCCATGAAGCTTTATGCTCAGCTAGGGGAGGATGCTAGGCAGGCATATCAAAGGGAAGATCATCAAGGCTCAGTCTAGCAAAGGCTATCCTGAGATGTGTGTCAGGGTATGTGGTGTACAACATTGCTATCCACTTGGGTTAGGTTTTGCCAGCTCAGCTTGAGCCAGCAAAAATTGTAGGGAAAAGGTATTCCTGCCTGTGGGTCATGAATAAATCTTACTCCTCCTGATAGCATCACCTCTTAATGCAGAGAATGAGGGTGGTGTCCATTTCATGAAGGGAGATTTCCTGGAATTGCTCATTAGCCTGGTACTAAGAGCTGCAACTGGAGATATCGGGGTCACAGCCACCTCCCTCTGCTTACACACTCACAGTCTGTTTCCTTCACTTGATGTGGCTCCAAAACTACCTGCATTAGTGCTGGCTCACTATGGAGCATCTCTGTGCATGAGGATGCTGCTGTGCCACTGAGATGTGCTGCTCACCTTGGTGTGTGGTATGACCGTGGCAAGCAGAGGCAAGATTGAGCAGCTCACCAGAGGCTTTCCAGCCATGAGATGGGAATGGAGGGAGCAAGGCTCTGAGGAAGCCCTTTGAGCATGCTGCTGTCTGCTGTGGAGGCAACTGGCTGCTTGCATGTGTTGCTAACTTCTGCTGTGGAGAGCTGCCCAAAGCAGTGACCAAGGGACTTCCCAGTACAGCCATCAGCAAACCACAGCTTTTGCACAGGCTGATTCCTGAACCTGCTGCTGAGAGGGGAAGGGAAACAGCTTCAAAGTAATGCAGCTGTGGAAGGTTGCTGCTAACACCAGAGCCTCCTGAGCTGTCCATGTGACTTGGGCACAACAAGGTTGTGGCCTGGTTGATGTGGTTTTGGAGTTCAGATCACTAAAAGGTTTCAGAGAAATTTCAATACAAAGCAAAGAAACTCTAAACAACACTTGTAGTGTCCCAGTGTGAGGATATTGAGTATTTCCAGCATGGGATGCAAATGCAGAGGCACTCAGACACATCTCATAGTTGGAATATGACCTACAAGAGCTTTTAAGCCTGAAGTTCCTTTCCCTTCAGCCTTTGTGGAGTTAAAACTTTTCAGAGAAGCTCAAAAAGGCTGTGAATACCATAAAGGCTGAGGAAGCCAAGAAGGTGCAGAGAGGGGGATTGTTTTTTCAAAACAAGTCACTTCTGCACTCTTGTAATGGGCAACTCCACAATCTGGGCACATTATGTATAATGTTTTGTTGGCTTCAGTAAGTTTGATGCTTTAAGGTAATATGCCAAAACTGTCTTCCAAGAGAAGAAATGAGTTGTGGTTAGGACATGGCCTCTTTCTGTGTGCAACTCAAAGTAGCTGTGTGCTAGCACTAGAAAATCCAGTAGTATTCTAGTGAATAAAAGGGAAAATACAACAGGCCACTAAATAACTTGAAAATATTTTGAAAGAGAGGGAAAGCCCAGTGTTGAGAAGGTTTCCCCATCATACCCCCACATAGCTAAGGTGTGTTCACAACCAAGCTCCAGGCTATCATCAAAGGGGATGGTTATTCAAGTGTCAATGTACATGCCTACATCCATCTAAGGGTCAATTGCAAAGAGCATTTCAAACTGACTAGGACATTTCCTTTTTTTTTTTTTTTGCATGTAAATGTTGCTTTTATGGGTGTAGACAAAAGTCAGGGTTTGTTCAGGCTATGAACTGCTTAAGCAAAAATTGTGGCTATAAACTGAGAAGCTGCTTTTGATACCTTTGCCCAAAGACTAAATGCTTCAGAGCAAAATCACAAAAAGTGATTCAGAGAATAATCAATAACATTAAAATCAACTGGCAAAGACCCTGCATTTATAATGTATTTTCTAGATATTATTAAATACATCACAAGCAAAATCCTGAGCGATGAATTTGGCAGCTGTTTGCACAAGGTGATAACCCAGGTACTATCCTTCCTTTGCCCCTTCCTGAGGAGGTGACCAGCACCCTGTGGAATAAATCTCCTTCCATTTGGAAAATGCTTAAGAAGACCCCATCAAAGGTGTGTTGGCACATCTAAAAGATGTGCCCAAGCCTTGGGGTCGTGCTGGTCTGCTGGTAGATGTGCCCTAATCTTGAAACAGGGAGACCACAATTTTCATACCTAGTCTTGATCAGGTCTGAGGGATGTTTGGTGCCTCCTCATCAGCCCTGCTGTGGGGAGGCTCAGCTGGCTGATGGGGGCGCTATAAGTCTGTCTCTGAGGGAGAGGAGACTGGAACGGTGGTTCTGGGCATAGGATGACTGCTGGGATGGTCTCTGAGCCCCCCCTGGTGCTGGGGGAGCAGGGTAGGGTGCATGGCAGGCTGCAACATATTCAGCCATGTGCTCACCTTGTTCTGGAACTCTGCATATGCTGGTTCAAAGCTTAGACTGCTGGCCTTGAGGTGACAAGGTGTGGGCTGGGATCTTCATCTCCCTGAGCACACAGGCCTGGCTGACACCCTCTGCACCCTGTTTGAGTGGAAGAATGGGGGGATTTAAAATTATCACTCCAAGCTGCCTCCTGGGAAGCTGGTTTAGTGGTACCCAGCCTGGCCAAGCACCCACGAGCACATCTATCAGGGGACAGCCTGGCAGTGAGAGGAGAGGGAAAGATATTTCTCTAGTTATTCTCTCTTACCTAGTTACACCCCTCCTCAGAGAAAAGCCTTTGAATATAAAATTCAGCAGTGGCTTAGAATGTTGTAGCTTTGTTTTAAAGACTAAGGCATTTTTTTTTTTTCTAGCCTAGAGATGTAACTGATCTTCTACCTTTGGTTGGTTGTTCAGATACAACATGCTGTCCATTGGTCTGTCTTCACCCTGAGTTTCACTCCTCATGAGAAGGGCAGGATTAACTGCTGAAGAGCAGCTCTTCCTATCCCAGCAAGTGTAACTTTTTTTCCCCAGGCACCACACTGCTCTTGCAAAGGGGTTCATGAGTTTTCATCTAGATCTTGCAGTTCTGCATCCCTTTAATCTCCAGCATCATATCTGAAAGTACAAGTTGTGTCTCCATGCACTATCCATTGTGTTCTACTCCAGGCATGTGGAACACAACTGTCCTACAAGGGTTGAGCTGAGGCTGGCTGAGCCCAGCTCAGCTCCTCAACCACAGTGGCAAGTTAGGAGGCTTTCAAATGCAATTAGATAAATGCACAGGAGAAAAATGCAGCCACATCATTAACCAAAATTATCCTTTCTGGCTTGAAGTCCCTGAGCTGCAGGGCTTGAGTCTGGAAGGACTGCTAGCTTCATATTCTTCTCTATGAACCTTCTGTTTGTCACTGTTAAAAAGCAGGGTACTGGTGAAATGGTGCATTTTTTTCACTTGTTTTCATGTCTATTTCCTACAGAATTTTGGTGAAAGGCTTTGTAAACAGCATCCAGTCCTTCTCTGGTAGGCTCAAATATTTTCATTCCATTTTTGAGTTGCATTAACAGAGCATAGGGGTGTGTTTGGTAGATGCTTGTGTAGTTGAAGCCTTGTTCAACCTTAATTGCAAGGGGTCTCTGCAATTCAGCTCCTTTCCAGCATATCTGGAGAGGAGCCAGTAAAATAGAGATGCTGGCAGAGGTGAGATGAAAGCCATGCTGTTTTAAAGGAAAGTAAAAATGCAGATGGGGGGGAAGTTACACACTGCTCTTCTTCCCTTTGCTTAACAGAGGAAAGCCCAGAGCTCTTCTGATACTGTGTCCTGACAGGCTGCCAGGGTCCAGTCACTGCTGGTCTACTGGAAATTATTTGGTCTGCTCTTAAGACCAGATAGATTTTAAGTAATCACCAGGTGATGTATGATATCATCAGTGTCTTACCTGAATAATGATTGATCACCAGCCCAGCCATTTCTGTCCTGATGTAAAACACTCTGGATATACATGCAGCAGGGAAAGCCCAAAGCCCATGTCAGGTTCTGCACTGGAGTGTACCACAGTACCACCATCTTCCTATGCTAGTTTCTAAAAAACTGTGCAGTGATGTCACTGGACTCCTATATCTGTTTTGCTGCTCAATTTAGCAGCTTTTTGCTACTTTCTTTAATTGTTTGATGTCTTGGTTAAATTTCATTGTCAAGTTTTATATTGTGCCTAGAGGTGGACTTGGCTTATAGGAAAGGGATGACAATTGTCTATAGTTTCAGGACTTGCTAACAAGAGCACTGCTCTCCCCTGTGCTGGGACTGTCCTGAAAGCTGCTTCATATGTGGTCACCTTGGTTTTCTAATAACACATAGAAAAGGATGGTTAAGTGGCAGCAGCAGCTGGTGAGGGAGCAGATGGTGCAACCTGGATCAGATACTTTATCACATTCTCTGTATTATCCCACTAAGACCAGCTGGAAAGTAGAGGAGAGCGTGGGAGCTGGTGTAGGTTGTGAAGGTGTGAAATATCACAGGTAGTAGCAGTGTTTCCCTCAGGCTGCTGTTTTGCTCAACACTGGGTTAAATTATTGTGCTTCTGAGAACACTGGTGCCCACCTGTACTTGGGACTGGAAAGCTGCATCTGGAGAGCTTTAGAGCAAGCTGGCTGTTCTGCTTGGGCCAGGGATCAGGATTTGCAGTAACCCTCCAGGCAGGTTAAGCTGGTATCTGGGGGTCCTTGAAAACTCCTTGGGAGCTACACCAGTGGTCTTGGGCCCAGAGGAAGAAGAGGGATTATACTCAGCAGGCACACTGCACAAGCCCAAAGCTCTATCTAGTCCAGTTGGGCAGTTCTAATATCCTTGCTATACAATATCTGTACCAGAGTCCAGCAGCAGCAATACAGATCTGAATGAACATTAAAACATGACATCCCCAAACTGATGTGCTCCAGGGGATGCAGCTGGCAGGCGGGGGGAGCAGTGATTTGCAGGATGCACACAGGAAGAGGAGCCAGTAGTGATATTTCACATGGCAGAAATTACAGAGCAGTGAGTGCAGTAGCAGGGGGTGCTGCTGGAAACACACTTCCCACAGCAGTTTCCTGTCCTCCACTTCATTTGAGCTCCTGCTCTTCGTTTTGCTCATCTTCCTTGGGAGCTCTGTCCATCCATTCTCCTGTTGTCCTGGCAATCGCTCAGCAGTGATGACATTCAGATGTTAACGGGGCAGACACGCTGTGGCAGCCCGGCAGCTACATGGCAGTTGTTTATGTAGCAGTCAGCAAAGCCATTCACTGCCCCGGGTTAATATTCCAACGGGGTGGATGGAAAGGAGGGTGGGATGGCAGGAGGGAGGGTGAGGATGTTGGCAGTCCAAGCCCAAGAGGAAGAGGAACATGTATGAGTACAAAAGGGGAGGAAGCCCATTGTGTCTGAAACAAGATGGAAGATGCCACCCGACGAAGCTGGCTAACTGGTGATTAATTAGAGGCACGCTTTGAATTCCCTGCCTGGTTTAGCATTAACAGCATTTCCGTGTGCTGGGGTGAGTCATCTTGCTTGGTGGTTTCATTGTCTGGGCTTTGAGGAGCAGGGAGGAGTTTTCTCATACAACTTCTGGAACTGAGTGAATATGTGCAGATCTCTTCCCCTTGAAGAGATTAAAAAAATAAGGAAAGGAAAATTCCCGAAGGTGGGACAAGGTCACCTGTGAAACTCATGAAGAGAAGTAGGAAATAATCTTGGGGCGGTTTGAGGGGCACAGAGGAGACTCAGGGTTTTGAATACTGTGCTATGGCTAAATTGCATTAATTGGATGTCTGGGCCTCTTGAGTGCAGCCCAGACCCTGGCAAAGCCAATAAGGTGTGTGGGATGTATTCCAGGCATGTCCACGGGTCTGTGGCTCTGTATTAGTGTTTATAGGAAGTCAATGAGATGGAACTCAATAGAGAAAAGGAAGACTTAAGAGTCACTGGAAGACAAATGTGAAGGCCTGGCACTCAATAACTTTACTGAATCATATCTTTGGTTGCTGTATGTTTCTGGATAGCAGGAGTACAAGAGGCCAATAGATCTGTATGTTTCAACAGCCTGTTCACCTTCCCCTTCAGGGAGAGGATGCTTCATTTCTCTTTATAAGAAGACATCCATTCTCTGCTTGATACAGAGTCAGCAGCACCATGAATCATGGAAAAGTTGTCAACGGAGATGAAGGCTGGACTGCTGGTGGTAGTGGAGGGAAAGTGGGACACCACAAACAAATGGTGTAGGTTGTGGAGAGCACAAGCATGTGTGTGTGGACACATCTCCAGCTGGGATGGTGTAGCTCTGTCCCAGCTGACACAGTTTGCAAGCTGTGGATTATGGAGCAAAGGGGTTTTTTTCCGAATGGCTTGAGCATCCCCATGAGTGTGTGCCTTTGGGTGGGTACAGATCAGGGATGTGTTGGGCAGATTCTGCAAGGAGACACCTGTGTGAGCTGAACTCCTTACCCAATCTGTGAAACTTGCCCCACTTCTCGTGTCTTATGGAAAGGGTGATAAGATAGAGCTGCCTATGGTGACAAGTATTGGATTCAGTAGCCAAAAACTTTGTCACGTTGGATATGGACAGGACCGGTTCAGTCAGCTGGAAAGTAGTGCAAAATGCAGGTAGCTTCATTTTTGGGAACAGGAAAATACTTTTCAGGTTGCTTCAGTTGTCAAAGTTTGAATTGTAAATGCAAGTGAAACATGCAAAGTGAAAATCTCAAAGGGCTTTCCAAACTGGGATGGATTTTTGGAGGTGGCAGGAGAGCTTGGGCACAGTTGCCTTCCTGAATTTTGGAAGAATTTTACTGAAACATATCTCCAGCTGAATGTATGGAAGCTATAAACTCTCTTCATTAATTGATAAATATAATCAAGAAGGCTACCACATCAGTATTAATTTATATGGCTAATTAACTGAAGTCATTAATTCATACTAATGCATAGTCTTGCTATGACTCCCAGTAGCTCTACTTCCCAAACAACACGTTTTTGTACACTGTCACTTTGGATTAAGCAAACATTTCTGAACAACAGGAAGTATCAGGTCTCTTGGAACTGCCAGACAGATGATAACTTTAACTACACTCCCTTCTTGTTTGCACTAAACAGCCTTGGCAACGTGGGTTTGTTGAAGCTACCTCTAGGAGAAGTTCAGGTAAATTAGATCTAATTAACCCCCTAGGTCAAAGATTGAATTTATGAATATAGGTGAATGTCCAAACCCAGGGTCCTCCTCCTGCACTGTCCTGAGCACAAAGCAGCTTTCATCCTGTGGCCCCTCAGCTGCCTGAGTGTACAAGTACCCCTGCACTAATAGTAATAGGTGCTTATTACAAAAAGGAGATGTCTTCAGACTGCCAAGTGTAATTTGTTACATTGAGATTGATGTGCATCTTGCTATGCTCCTTCCTCCCTTGCTATGGACAGCAGAGGATGGATGTGACAGGCTGGCACAGGTAGGTTCTCAAAAAGATGTCAGCATGGATGACCCTGTGGGGAGCCAGGAGTTGGACTTTATGATCCTTATGGGCCCCTTCCAACTCAGGAGATTCTGTGATTCTATGGATGGGTTGGGGTCATCTGGATGTCATGGCTCTGCAGGGAGGACGTGGCTTACACCCTGAGGACCTGAGCTGTCCCACACTGGAGGCAGGATGGATGGTCCTTCTCTGAACACAGCAGCCTGCTCCCACTCTCAGACACTCAGGGGCATGTAGTCAGGACAGAATCAGTCCCACAATGAGTGGGGGTTTGCTGAATTATGAATTTGGTACAAAATCTGGCCATGGTCACACTAAATTCTGACTGATGTATCTAAAGCCCCAGGGCATGAGGACTGGTCCCACGTTTACAACGCAGCTGTAATGCCAGCCCAAAGCCATTCCTACAAGCCCTAGGCCTACATCTCAAATGGTCCAAAGGGATTCTCTCTCTGCACCCCCACTGCTAGGTGCTGAGCTGGCACTAATTACAATTTTGCTAATTGCTCTAAACTCCACTGCCTCGCTGCTTTCCACAGGCAATGTTTGGCCATGGCTTTTGCTGAAGTGGGGGACTCTTCTTGGAAGCCTGATAAAATCTGCAGGGAGACACCTGCCAATCTTCATACACAACATCTTTATTTTAATTTATTGGCAGCATTTAGAGAAATTGGCTTCTATGCAGCATCAGTTGGACTTCATTAAAATAATAAGAGAGCTAAGTTAGTAAAAACAAACCTGGCCAGTTGGCAACCTCAGACTTTTGTCAGGACTGATCTATGCTGGAACATATAGACTTAGTCCATCTACAGTAATAAAGTCCCATGATCCCATGGTTAAAATGCCTTTTTCCCTGATAGCTGATGCAATTCATTATGTGACATTTCCACAATGATTCCTCCAGAAGAAGGCCCTGAATGCCAAGATTTACATTACATTTTCAATTACAAAGATATACATATGGTGACTCTGCAGTATCTACAACTGCTTAACGTGCATCCATGCCCTACTGCAGTGCCAGCAGGGCTTGGGATGTGATGCAGTTGTCCTTCTGGTTGTGGGGTTCTCGCTGGGTTCCCGTGCTGGGGGTGACAATGTGTTGTTGGGAGTTGAAGTGCAAATCCTTGTATCTGCTTGGGACACCAGACTTTAACTGCCTCTTCAGCTGGAAGGGGTTTGACTCAGCAGTATTGAGGGCAGGGTTTTAGACTAAGACTAAAGGGCTCAGCCCAGGCATGGATGTCACAAGGGTAGTGAAGGGATGTCACAGGGGTAGTGAAGGGTCCAAGCTCATCTCTAACTCCCTGCTGGGACATGTATGTTCACTTTCCCTAAATATGCAGACACTCAAATGAGGGGTAAAGCAGCAGGGTGAGGTGCAGTGAGTGCAGGTTTTTGGCAGAAGTGAGGAGGGGATCCTGTGCTGCACACATCGGGGCTTCTTCCCGTCAGAGCTGGTGCTACCCTGAGCGCTCGAATTAACCACTAGCTGTCATTGAAATACTACTTATTCTGAGGAAATGTGTTTGGACAGATCTCTTGGAGAAACTGATTGTAATTCTTGGGTGGTTTGGAACAGTCTGATAGTCAGTCAGCAACCTACAGACCCTCCTTGGTGCATCCTTGGCAGCTCCTGCCTGCCCAAGCCATTGTGGTGACACAAGGTGGTGTGTTTTGTGTGGACACTTACATGGAAGCTGATTCCTTAGCACTGTCAAACAGAAAAGTTCATTTTTCCCAGCTCTGGACAAAGGAATTGTCTGTGCTTTACCCCCTTGCTTACCCTGGGTGCAGGACCTCCTGCCTGGCACGGTGCAGCGATGCTCCCCGTAGCACCAGGAGTCAGGAGTCAATGCTGTTTGCACAGTTGCACTCCGATTAGCTCTGCAATGCCTGTAACCTTAGAGTAGTAAACCAGTGGCATATATATAGTTGAACAATTATATGTATTGTGACTTAATTTCCCCCTGAAGATCTCATTCACGATGTTAGAGTGAAAGGATCATAAAATGAATTAATAGCTGATTCACTGTATAATTTCCTAGTTCAATATACTTTAGTGTACCAGCTAAATGAGCCATACACAGCATTCAGCTCGGCCAGTTAACAGCTTTATCATTGAGATCTCAGGCTTAGAAATAAAAGCAATTCTTCTGAAGTAATTGCGTCTAATTAAAAGAAACATTTAAAAAGTGTAACCAAAAGGAATTCATTTCAAATGGAAAATTAATGCTGAAAAATAGCCCTGAGCTCTCTTGTCTTTGCTAATAGCTAAGCATTCTCAGAATAATTAAACTATTCTGAAATGTTGATACCTTCCCCTATTAGAAATGATAGCAGTGACCCAATGCATTAGCAAACTCTCGGTGTGGCCCTGGTCAGTGGTAGGTGTGGGGCTTTGGGTGGGCAGGGGAGCTAAGAGACCCTTAGGACAAGGGTTCCCACCCTGATTCTCTTCCACCCTGCTGTGAAACAGACTCTTTGGATCTTCCTTTGGAAAAGCAGGACTGCCCATACAGAGGAGCTGAACCCAGCATGGCAGAGGTTTGGGAGACTCTGCCAGATGTTGGGACTCACGATAAAAGCAGAGAGATTAACTAAAAATAGATGTTTAAAAGTGTTTGCTATAATATTAATAAAACACTTGATGTTTGCTCATCTCTGCAGCACCTCAGTCAGCTGAAGGCTTTTCACTGCTCTTCTGTTACTTTTTTAATGAGCAAAACGTGCAGGACTTTAACCTGCACCCCAGAGAGGTCCCAAATAAGTATCTAGATTTGCAGAGTCCCTGGCTGGTGTTTGCTGGGAGAGGTGTACCAGACTGGGTGCTCTTCACAGAGAGCATCCTAGTTCCTTCTGGCTCCTTACTGGTTTCCTGGGCACTTGCTCCTCTCCCTCTACCTGTGCTTGTTTTGGCTGGGAGTGTTTCGAAGTTGGGTGTGTGGCGACAGCCCCACTGGCACGCTGCCCTGCCACCCTGGCAGCAGGCATGCCTGCAGGGGCTTCTTCCACCCGAGGATTTGCTTGCAGGGGCCAGAGCAAACGAGGCACATCCTGTGACCGGGTGAGGATGAGCACTAGAGCCATGCACTGCGCAGGAGCTCTGGTTTTAATTCCCCCGTGCTGAGCTAGGAATGTTTCTCTGATTAAGGGTCTGTGTCTGGTGGCACCAGGAGATGGGGTGGCTGTCAGGATGTCTGGTGCCTAAAATAGTTGTTGTAGTGCTTCATTTGCATAAATTGAATGGCTGGGTGCCACTGGCAGAAGGGACCTGCGACAGCCAAAATATGTCACACACAGCGGGTGAGGAGCTGCCAACAGAGCCATAGGGCACAGGGGTCTGGCCAGACGCTCAAAAGCTGCTGCTGCTGAGTGGGTTTGTTAGGAAATGCAGATTCCCCAGATTTTAATCTTTCTCCAGAATCTCTTTTATCTTGAAAAGTGACTGTGAAGGCAGAGGAAAAAGTTTTGAACACATCAGTGCTTGGTTTCAGCATCTCTGTGTAAAGCATTTGATTCTCAGATTGAAGCAGCTTCCCATTGGGAAGTCGATTCCTTTCAAGCGTTAAAAGACCAAACCCAAATACTTCTGACCCAAGTGACTTTTTACAGGACACAAGTGCTTTTGAGAATTCAACTTTAGACTAGTTGAGGGAGAGAGTTTGTTCTCTCAAAATCCTTGTGGGATGGGAATGTAGTTTCTTGTGTTGCTGCAAGTGGGAAGCTCAGGGAATCTTCGGGGGCTGCTGCTTATTATTGCCAGTACCTAGTGAATATGCTTTTATTATGTTATTTGGTAACTAAGAAGGGAGCATATTCCATCCAAGACTGAGTACAATGTTCCCAGCAAATTCTGTGACTGTGCAATAACGTGGTATGTAAATACACATATATAGCATTGACCCTACGGAGTAACCTGTGTGTCTGCTGGCTCATTTCCCTCTCCACAACCTCCTTTGAAGCTCCTCTTCAAATTATAGCAACTCAAAGTTTTCTCCCTTTTATTTCAGAGGCAGAACAGAAGAGACAGTATCTTAGGACAGGATTCTATCTTGTGTACTGTAGCATGTTTTTCTTTTTCAATATTACTTGTAAATGTCACAGATTCTAAGGGAGAAGGTAAAGCCAGTCACTGGTCTTGGCAGCAGGTCAATGAATGCCCTGCCCAGCTTTGAATTCTGCCTCTATTTTCTGGATGATCCAGAACTTTCTTTCTTTTTTTTTTTTTTTAATTCCTGAGTGTTTCTAATTGAGCTAACATTATTAGAAGGTTTAAAAAAACCCTTTCCCAAATTCCCTTTGCGTTTCAGTAGCTCTTTAATATGCAAGGCAGCAAGAGATGAACTGGGTCTAATTACGAGTCCCTGGAGTAGCCAGTCAGAAAATGAATTGATGCCTTTTTCCTTATGAACAATGCATGTACCACAAATTAGAGGCGCCATCACCAGAGATTTAATTACAAAATATCATTACTTTCACACATCATTTCAGATTTGGCCTGATCAAATCAAAGTTGGGGGAAGAGAGAGAAGGGGGGAGGTGGGAAACATGGCATGAACACAGTGGCCAGGGCTGGCTGGGCTTCGCTGGGATGTGCTGCCTAAAGATCACTGCCACATCCAGCTCCAAGGTGAGTCTGGCCCTGCCTGGGGAGGTGGGGGGGTTGTGATGGAAAGAGCACTTAGTCTGCTATCGCTTGGCTTTAGCTGGGCTTCCTCTGCCTCTGGCAGCAAAAGCAGCGTATGGAAAAAGGAGGGACTAATCCCAAGAGGTATCTAAGCCTACTTCAGCCATATACAGTGTACATTACCCTGTATCATTCCTGACAAACCTCCCCAAAAACACAGACTGAAGCTAGCTATTTATGCCAAAGTGCAGATGAATTTTGTTAAGAGGAACCGCTGCCAAGAGAACCCTAGAAACTCATGTACTGCAGAGTTCAGCCTCCTATTGCTGCTTAAAGGTCATGGTGGTTACCAGAAGAAGATTCTGGTGTGCTCTATGGGGAAGATTTGGCTGGTTTTGCTTCTCTGGTCTCTATTAACCCTTGGAGAAATCTGGGGTGAGCAGCTCACCATGTCATTCCTGGTAAGGTTGGGTCCATCTCCGTGGACAGGCATCTTTAAAGCTTGTGGCATTTTTTAGGCAGGGCAATTTGGAACACACACAGTCAAAAGTGGTCCCTGTTCTGTAAGTCAACCTTGATGTCTCCTTCAAGCAGAGCATCCCAGGTGAGAGGTCCTCCATTTTGGTCCATGACCACTGAAAAGGAGTGGCACAGCTTGGAGCATGAGTCTTGGCTGCAGGAAGGTTTCTGGGCTTGATGACTCTATGTTAACAGTGAAAATCTAGTGAATATGCAGAAGTTTAATGGTTCCAGTGCTGCGTAGTCACCCTAGAAGGGATGGAAATGTCAGAAATATTCCAGTAAAATAAAAAGTAATGGCCTTATAGTGTCTAACATGTCCCTGAGTGATGACTTTGGTAGCAGACCAGTGCCATGGCATCAAAATCCTCCTTTTTTTCCACCCTGAGAGAAAAGTGAGGCTATTTTCCTTGCAGAGTGATGCCTGTCTGAGGCTGATTTAAAGGACTGGCCATTGGATAGGGTCATTCCTGCTGAGCTGATGCCATAAAGCCAGTCAACAGCAAATGAGGATGCTTGGGATGGGAGGGCAAAGCGGCTGCTCAGCCCTGGGATGATTTACAGCCCCTGCATCCAGCCTAGGCCATGGGTTGTGATTATTTCTCAGCCGGACGCACAGCCAATCGTTTCAAGAAGCTAAAATGCTCCTCAAAATTTATGAGGAAAATGACGGCTTGTTGAATACATGATGTAGCGAGATGTAGTTTTACATTAACTTAAGAGGCATTTATGGGGCAATATTCATCTTCTCTGTATTATGGCAAGTATAATATGAGAGGATGCTATGTCATGGGGATATGAGACCTGACAGATACGATGTACACAGAGGGGAGACCGTGAGGAAACAGAGAAAGGCAGGAAGCACCAGAGCCATAGGCTGGGTGTGGATTGGGCAGGAGAACAGGCTGTTGAGAAAGGGAGATGCTACCCACATCCTCCACCTATGGAAGCTGAAGTCTTTCTTTTAATTCCATTATCAGCTGAGGACAGGCTCCAGCAGCTACAGCCCTGAAGACCCACTCATGTGACTCACCGTGCACCGAAGAACAAGAGATGCTCAGCTTTGTTCTGTCTTTCAGCAGACAAGTGGCCCAGGGCAGGTGGAGCACCTGCTCATTCTAGGAGCTTATTGTACAGGTGGCAACAAGGTCTTAGCTCACTTGCAGTGGTCTGCTGAATGTATGGACACATAAAAAAGGAAAAAAAAAAAATATTACTTCTAAGAATATTCTACCTAGTAGTTGGACTTTGCCTTGCAAGTGCATAGGCTGAAAAGTGTTGTGTGGTCTTACAGAGGAAGAACAGGCTCCCTTGAACGTGGCAGAAAGGCACCTACATCACCGGTAGCTAAATATAGCTGGGTACTTGCAGAGCTCACTCCAGCTGGCAAACTGAGCAGCTTTTCCCTCCTGTCACACATCTGACTCCTCTGAACGTGCAGCACAGGCCAAGCTCTGAGGCTGCTCCAAGTAAGGCTCCCTGTTTCAGCCTGGCAAAATTGTAGCAGAAAGTAATTACTAAGCATTTTTTTCCTGCATTTAGCTGCAGGCAAAATTTTGCACTAGAAACCGTTTGACTTGGTAACAGAGATCACACAACTGTCTAATTGGAGCTGTGGATTAAAGCAGTGCCCTTGGTACAAGCCCTGACCCTGCGGTGTCCTGTGCCAGGCACCCAGGGGATCTTTGGGCTGCAGGTCCACCCTTACTGCACCAAAGCAGGGGAGGTTGGAAGGCCAGTGAGTCACTGGTGTGGCCAAATAGGTGATGCAGGGAAAGGTGCTTTCCCTGACACCAGGGATGTGTGGCTCCTGCCCACCCAGTCGTGTTTGGGCCTGTGGTCCCTCACAGAGCTGGATGCAGAGCAGGTCACCTGTCTGATGAGCTGTGCAACTATCCTGAGAATCACAACTGCAGTGGGGTCTTGGTCTCCATAGATATTCCTCTCTGGTGTTATGGGGGCTGGAGGAGGAGGGGTAAATTCTGGTTTTCTCCTTTGGTATTGTGAAAGCACCAAGCAGAGCTGCGAGTCCTGCCGCAAGGAAGTAGCTACTAACTTTGGAGTACTGGCTCATCAGAGCTTATTGTGCAAAGCCAAGGGTGTCTTTGCATCTGATTTGTCTCCTTTAAGAACTGCAGTCTTTCCCCTACCCTGGCTCTGACCCATCTGTTCCTTGGGAAGAAGTGACATTGTTCCCTCAGCCATTTTCTCACCTCTTCAGATAAAACAGGTCAAAATTTCTAGACTCCATGAATCTGGGGAATACCTGGATGGATGGCAGGACCCAACACTGCTGCTCCACAACCTCTGCCTTTTGGAAGATTTTAGCCAACTTCTAGTAAGGCCTGTAGTTCCAACAGTGGTGGTGTTAGCAAAAATAACGATTGTATGGTGGATGTGTTACCCTTGGTATCAGGTAGGACCAGAGCAGGTCAGAAGATCTGCAGGAGCTGTAGCAGCCAGACATAGGGAGGTGGGCTGAGGCTGGAGGAGATGCCCAGAGAGATCTCTGGGTGGGGACAAAAGGTTGCAGAGCCATGCTGAAGAGGCAGGAGAGCAGGATGACGTATAGCACCCATTACATTGGCAAGAAATTAGAAGGATTGATTGATACCAATTATCAGGTACAATTTGTTGCAGCACAATTGACACGTTAATCACCTCCCTGCTGCATTTCAGCCTGGTGAGATTTTTGACCAATTTGAAAGGTTTACAGCAACAATATGATGCTGATTTATCTCTCCTTAATAAAAAAGTGATCAACTGAAACCTGCATCCATCATTCTGTTTATCACTCATGGTGATTTATTAACTAATTATACTTACAGTGGGTCTTTTTCTGTAAGTATGGATAACAGAGTGATGCAGTGTCAGTGCAAGTCATAAATAATACCCCAGTACAGCATGTTTAATACTCACTCCCAGGACCAGCCCATAACAAGATGCCTTGATTAAGGTAAGCAGATGGCTTCGTTTGTCAGGAATGGTCCTGGAATTGCACATCGAAGAAACAAATCTATTTCTCTTGTTTCCAGCACTGGACATTGCACAAATGTCTTGACCATGTAATCCACATCAGGTGAAATGCTCCCAGCTTGGCTGTTTTCCAGAGGCATTTACAAACTCTCACCAGGTCCTGTGGTACCCTGAGACCAAGCAGCAGCATGATGTTTCATTATCAAGGTCTACAGAGCAAGAATAAGCCACAAATGCAAGGAGGATAATTTACTGGTAATTTTAAATAAGAGGAGAGGAGCTGGAAAAAAAATACTCAGAACTTCTCCAGCCATCATAAAAGGAAGAAAGGATTTGTTTGTGACATATTATCAAGTCCTTAAATCAGTTTCATCCATCAAATACACCTTGTACGATGCTTGTAGGTTACAGTAATTGGCTAATACAGACTCCTAGGATTTCTTTCTTGTCAAAGAGATGTGGTCAGTTCCCTTGCCTCATGCAGGAGGACGATGATGTGACTCTATTAAACAATTACACCTGGTAATCATGTAATCTCAAGGAGAAAGCAACTTCTCAAATGACACATAGGCCAGCCCTGTGCTGCCTTTCCAGCTTTCACAGCTGAGGAGGTCTGTGTGGTCCCCTCTCCCTGCAGAGACGTGAAGTCTATCACTGAGCTGGTGGCATTGCTGGAGTAGCTCTGAAGTGACTGGACTGGTGGTCTATTTTGGGGTCTCTCCCTAAAATCTTGCTGACCTTATCTGCATTTTCACATTTGCACTGCAGAGCAATACAACACACAAAGTGCTCAGGGCTGCTCAGCTTTAAAATCATTTTTCTCTTCCTTAAATCAATTGGGAAGGACTCTGCAAACACCAGCCTCAAACTCACTGTGGAGTTTTTCTTGGAAAGCAGCTATACAAAGAGCAGCTTTGCAGCAGGTGCCCTTATGTGGCTCCAACACTCCAAGCCCCATGGCCAAGCCTGGGGCTGCAGCAGGACTTCTTGGTTTTCCCAGTTTTCTCTTGCACATCGTTATCCTCCTGCTGGAGTTCGATGCTGGGGCATCAAATCTGCTCCGACAGAGTGCAACTCTCCCCAGCCTTAATTCATCTTGCAACCTGGGGGGAGAGACAGCCAAATTTGGGGGGGTTTCCTCTAGTATCTGTGAGGATTGGGTGAAGTGTCAGTTACTTTATGCAGCAGAAGGTCTGAGGACACGCAAGAGGATGACCTGGGCAGAGCTAGGAGCAGGGGAATCCCTTGCCTGCCAGCTGTCATGGTGTAGTAGACCAAATCTACTCATAATCCAATTTTCAACCTTTTGAGCCAGACCAGAACCATCCTCTTAACTTTTTCACCTTGCTGTCTGCCCACAAATCCATTTATGACTCCATTCTTTCTCCTGATTTTTTTTTTTACCTAACACATGACCTCAGAGCAATATTCCATTACCTTAACCTTTTATTTTTTTCTTTCTTTATCCATCACTGGACTAGGTCCATGGTAAATATTCTGGGTCTGGATTCCTTTGTCTTTCAGTTTTACACAGATATAGATCATATAAGATTCTTTTTTGTATTGATTGATCTCTGTAACCAAGAACCTTGTGCAAATGCAGCACATAATGGCTATTTCCCATCACCCTGGTCCCAGCCCTGCCAGTGACTTTGTCTGCCAACTCATCCAATTGCTCTTCCACTCTGAATACAGGAGGTGTAGCACAAACTCTCTTTGGGGCAGAGTCTCTTATTTTATGTTTGGACAATGTCAAACTAAGCCTCTCTTTTTCCACCCCAACAGTATCTATCTGCTCTGGGATTACAGCTTGCCCAGCGAAATGCAGCCACGTCTGGCACAGAGCAGCAGTGGCTGAGCAACACACAACCACACAGCGCTGTAGAGCAGGAGGCTAAACAATAACATCATCCTGGATTACAGGTGCAGAGGGAAGTGAGGGGTTGTAGCTGTGATTAGCACACTACCAACAGAATCCATAACCAAGGGGCAACACCCAAACCAGCAGCAAATAACTGTGAAGTCATTACACAACTGATAGTTGTGGAAAAGCAAAGCAGGAATGATGAAAAAAAAAAAAAAAAAGCCCAAAAACAACAACCTCAAATCCACGTTTGAAAAGGCTTTTGCAGGGCTGCTGAGCGTGGGCACTGCTGTGTGAGTAGGAGTGCAGCTGCAGAGACACCACAAAAATTACCCAGCACCTCCCAGGGGAACAAACAGTGACAGATCCATAATTTATAGGGGGCAGTCGGCACTCAATAATTAGGGCATAATTTACACTGAGAGGGTTTTGGTGGTGGGAGGAGAGCGGCAGTTTTGTTTGTTCTCCTGTTCCTTCCCTGGGCATCTGTCCCAGAGGTCCGAGGGGAGAGGATGCTCCTGCAAAAAGACCCAGTGTGGCAGGGCTCAGTCCATCCCCTCCCATCTCTCCCACAGGGATGTGAGCCCAAAATGACTGTGGTGCAGGTTTTTCAGATGGAGAGGTCAGATTTTTCTGCTCTGCTGCTTGGCACAGCTCTTCCCCATTTGATGATTAATCCACGTCCCTCCTACGCCAGAGGCTACAAGCATCCCCACAAGCCTGTAGTGCATCTCACCTCGTGCATCACAACCCATCTTGGTGGTGGGAGCACATCTGTGCCCTGCAAGGGACTTGGCATCTCCTACCCACCACCATCCTCAGGGCCTGGGCACCTGTAAAGATAATGTGGTGCTCCTCCTGCCTTGTAGCCATGGGACTGCCTCTGCCCAGGCTTGAAGGGCTCAGCACCAGCTACCTCTGTTTTCTGATTTACAGGCACATCTGGCCCTCAGGGCCACCCTTCACAGCCAGGACCTGGCTAGGTGCAGAGCCAAACTAAACCCGCTTCCACCAAGGACCCAGCTTGTCAGACTTAGCAGGACACAAGGAGGAAAAAGTCTTGATGTAACACAGCAGGAGCTGAACAATTCTGGAGAGTTTCAGGATAGGTGCCTCTCCGATGAGGAGGAGGAAGGGTGGTCACTCTGTAGGCTTTACAGGAAGTCCACATCCAGGCTGTCACAGTGAGGAAGAACAAGGGACCAGTATTTGTACAGCACCTTACCTGCAGCACCTTACACTCAAAGTGTGTCTTTGAGAGAGCTGGTACATAAACCAGACTGGTAAGACCGGCAAGTTCAAAAGTGAGGGAGGGGGATCCTCAGGACCTGAGCCAAAACATCCCTCTGGTAATCACCTCTCCACTCCTAAATTATTAGCTGTGTGCTGATGACATTGAATGAAAGCTTTGCTGCCTGCCCCATCCTGTGGAACAGTGTTGTGGTAACATGTCAGCCCATCCAGCCCTGCGGACCACGGTGGTGATGGTGTGAGATGTCCCGGGCTGAGCATCCTGCCTGGGGCCGTCCAGCCGCTGCAGGACAGGCAGGATTGGTCTCCACCAGAGGCCACCTTGACCTCCCTGGGGCAGAAACAGCAAAGGAGTTAAATTTCATTTCCTCATAGGGAAGAGGCCTGCAAGGGAGGCAGAAAAAAAAATTACTTAGCTTCATCTTTCTCCCATTTTAGAAAAATTAATTTTTGAGAAACCTCCCCAGTTTCGCTACTCCTGGTCCCTAAATCACGCAGCCTGACAGCCTGTCCGGAGCTATTTATTGGCTCTCTCGCAGGGAGCCATCTTCAGGAGCTGGGGCTGGATCTGAAGACCACGAGTGCCATCTTCTGGGAGCTCGCAGCCCTGCTGCCCTCCGCCCTGCCCCTTCCCGCGGCTAGGTCAGCCTTCCCGGGTCAAAAGGGAAGAAAAAGTCGGACTGCAGTAAGCCTCGCCCTTGGATTCCCACCCCGCTGCGTGCCAAGGCATCCCCGACTGTTGGAGCAGCAACATGCTCCTCACCTTCCTCTAGGGAAACTGAGGCAGGGACCTGAAGTAAAGCATCTTCTCTGCTTCCCCCCGAGATGTGCAGGGAGGTCTGGGGTGTTGTGTGGCCTTGGGATATGATCTAGAGGTGGGCTAGACGGGGTCAGGCTGGGGTTGAACTCAATGAGCTTAAAGGTCTCTTCCAACCCAAGGGATTCTGTGATTCTCTGAAATAGTCAAGAGGCTCCAGCATCGGGAGAGGCAGTTGTGCCCCCAGCTTGATCTCAATCTGGAGCAATTCTCCAGAAAATTCAAAAGGAACTTAATTCTCTTTTCTGTCAGTTGTGCTGGGTTTGCAATGTGGCTTCTTTAAGAAGCAGCTGGAAGTTTCCTGAGGGTCCAACAGAGCAAATCCCAGCTGGGCTCCCAAGGCCAAACTCCCAAACCCTGTTCCTGACAAGGCCGGACGGGCCAACCAGCGCCGCCCACAGGCCTCTGGGAATCACATCTGAGAGACACAAAAACACAAACAGACACACTTTGCCACCAGAGAAGGGAGTGAGAAGATGTGAGGAACTTTGCAGACACCAAGGTCAGGGAAGGGGG
>VXBZ01008469.1:294357-314057 GCA_013399135.1 Heliornis fulica | reverse complement strand
GGTGAAGAGCCGAGGCCCCATGGGAGAGGACTCACGTGAAGATGGTCATGGAGGACTGTCTGCCATGGGTGGGACCCCACGCTGGCACAGGGAAAGGGTGTGAGAAATGCCCAAGCCACCCCTCCCCAAAGGAAAACTCATGAGGAACTGACCAAAGACTGAAGCCTCCATTCCCTGTTCTCAACCTTCCCTTGTGCTCTCCTGGGAAGAGAAAATCATGGATAAAGTTCAGTCTGCAGAGAAGGGAGGGGTGGGGGTGGTGTTTTAAGAGCTGTTTGTACTTCTCATTATCCGACTCTGGTGTCTCTGTGTGTGCAGTGTAATAAATTAGATCGTTTTCTTTCCTTTATTCTGCGTTGAGACTGTTTTGCCTGTGACACTAATTGCAAAATGATCTCTCCCTGTCCTCATCTCGCTACTAAGCCTCAATATATATTTTCTCCCCTCCCCAGCTAAGAGCAGAGTGATAGAGTGACTTTGGTGGGAGTCTGGCCTCCAGCCAGGGTCAAACCACCGCATCAGTTTTCTGTTAAGGAAAGGTTTTTCTTTTTGCACAAAGAACTAACTCCAGAACTGTGCACTTTAAATATCTCAACATCACAAACTCCCATCCAAATCCCAGTGGAAGGCAACAGTGGAATTAAACTGGTTGCTTAAAATGAAGGAATTGCTCAAGCTGGAGCACAGGGCTGTGAGGCTGCAGCATCCCAGGAAAGGTGATGGAGGCAATAACCTGGTCAATGGTTCTCCTCTTGCAGAGGGTTACCAGGGCTTTAGCTCCTTATTCTATAAAACTTAGCAAAGCTTTTTTTTTTTTTTTTTTCTGATGTTTGATTTCTGGGAAGGGGAGGGGAAGAAGCAGGTCTGCCTGTGCCTGTCCTGGCCAAGCCTGAGGACACAGAGGTTGCTGCCAGCCTGGCCCAGCATTACGTGCTTGAGAGAGGACAAGGACCGTCCTTTTCAGTGGCTGTGAATTTGTTTGACCATCGTGCAGTGATTCCCACAGCTAAAGGTGGGACAAACACTTCCCTGGTGCTACTAAGCCTGTGTGGGAAGGGTGAGGGGGTGTGGGGTGATGAGTTGTCCAAAAACAGTGTCCCCCCACTACTGCAGTTGCTGCACAGCGCCCAGCTCGGTGTGCAGAGCGGCACAAGGATCACACTGCGGTGCATATGGCAGCGTGCAATGCAAGCAGCAGCGTGTGGGAGGTACAACAAGGTGCAGTACAGCACTGTGCAACCCTTAGGGCAGGGCACAGGGTGCCAGCAGTGTGCAGTACATACAGCACCGTACAGTGTGTGCAGAGCAAACACCCGTAAGGTTGGTGCCACATGATGGTGCTCAGAGCTCTCATTTCTCGCCTCCCTGCAGGCCTGCGCTGCTGGGGTTTTCTCCATCTGCTCAGGGATTCCTCCCACTTGGCTGGAGGGTGTTGGATGTGAGGAGACTCCCACCTCACGCTCTTGTTATGCCAGCGCTGCCTGTCCTGTTCTCCCTGTTGATGGTTTGCACCATGGCCCAGGAAAGAGTGAAATTTGCAATGTGTGGCAAGGGAGTGCGCTGGTCTGTGGGGTACCCTGGTACCTCCCAGCTCTGCTCCCTCCGTGTCAGATGCCATACAGTGTCTGGGGAGATGCACTTGATGGACATCACCTCTGCAGACTGACACAGCCCATATGCAATCACACCACCAACACATCTGATTTGGGACATTTTTGTTGCCAGCTGCTCTGCTACAAGCTTGGGGGTGTCTCCACATCTTCACGCAGCAGCTGAATCCCTCCGTGGCCATAAGTGGGTTAGAAACCTATTCACCACCTTGCTGCAAGCATTGAACCTGGTGCATCTGAAGGAATGTGGATGCAAACAAGGCTGGAAATGTTCTCTGGAGGTTGTCTCACTCATCCTCCCTCACAACAGGATCAGAGCTCTGTCAGGACTAGACCAAGTCATTATTCGACCCGCTAGCGAGGTGTCCCTCAGCATCAGTTTGGTCACTTTGCTGGCTTTATCAGCAGGATAAATCTTTGGTCCATGCCAATTCAACAGGTCTTGGTGAGGCCTGAGGGCAGGCAGGTGAACAGCAAAAGGTGGACATGGGGGGGTGTTGGAGCCCTATGTTAAGAATGTCCAGGGGCACCCAACCACCATCACAGCATGAAAGAAAATGTGGGGAGTTGTAGCCCAGAATGGGCTTTTTCTCAAAGCTAGAGATTTCCCTTGGCAGCTGGTCAGCATTGGGCTCTGGCGCTAAAAAGGGGCTGGAGGTAGAAAACTTGAGCCCCACTTAACTTTCTGTCCTCCTTGAGCAGCTGATTTAAGCTGTGTATGGAAAACAAAGTGGTGCAGGCAGAGTTGGGTAGCTCTGCTCTGCCAACAGCATGTCACCTGGACCATGCTGTGGTTCTGGCAGATGTGTGTAATGATGGACAGCTCATGGCTACAGGGGAGGGGACCGGGGGGCTCAGTTTATACTGGATGGGTGCAGAGATGGTATGAGCAGATCACTGGCACCTTGAGCAATGATTTTCAAGGGAAAGAGCAAGTGTCAGGGTCTCAAAGCCACTTGTAATGGATGTCAGTATCTGATTCCATTCAACTCTGCAAATATCCTATGTCATAACAATTCATTATTTTTAAAGCCAAATATCCCACCCCCATTAACATCAGTGCTTAAATCTTTTGGGGCAGAGGGAAATAATGTACAAAAAGTCCTGCTAAATGTGCCTGTACTCCTGACAGCCTTTGACTCAAACACCAGCTGAACTTCAGGTGGGTTTGGAGTGAAACCAGTTCCCCCCTCTCCCCAAGTCTGTGCTGGAGAACAGGGGAAACAGCATCTGCTGCCCCAGCCCACATTAACCAAGTGCTCCCTGGAAGCAGGCAGCACCCGCTGCAAAGTGATGACTCGAGTGATGTCTGCAAGGGAATTCAGATAAACTTGGTGAGGTTTTTGTGGAAGAATGATTGCTGCCAATAACACTATAGGCAAGATTTCAGAACAAAGGTTTTTTTCTCCTGAGTTAGCAAAAGCAATGATAGCTATTGTCGATTTATGCTTCCCTCGTAAATTACATGTTAAGACCGGGATTCTGTGTCATCAGAAAAGATGCATTTTATTTTTATATAGCATCTTTAACACACACTTGGGCTGCTTTTGGCTGGTGGTGGTAGGATATTTATTTATTTTTAACCTATGAGGAGTTTCAGCCTGTGAAGTTGTGTGAGTGGAGATGGTGTAGGCACCATCTGATGGGTTTGGGGAGGAGGCGGAGATCCCAGGGAATAGCATGGTGCACAGATCGTGCGTGTGAGGGAAGAGGTTCCCACAGGAAAGCCGTGGCAGGTCTGGCACTTGGAGATGTCAGGTACCACAGGTAGGTCAGAAGACCCTTTCCACAGCATCTACGCTTTCCCCTGCTCCTTGCCCAGGCTCTCACCCAGCTGTAGTTGGAAAGTGCTCCAGGGTTCAAGCCAAGTTTATGTACCCATGGCTGTATTTCCATAGGACTGTCACCTTGGTACTGACAGGTTCCACACTGATGTGCAGTATGGTCATTAAATTTGCCACCATGAATTGCCCAAGTCTGACCCTGTCAGGACTTGGGTTCATCTCTGTGGTGGCTCAGTGTCATCAGCAAAGATGCATTTTCTGTGAGTTCTCCATGTTTTGGGTCACTATGTAAGAAATGTAAGAAAATACATTCTGTGGCTTTGAGGGTTTTCACAAAACTCTTATGAGTGACCCAGTGTGTCCTAGTGTCCCACACACTGGGAAGCAATGGTCGGGTATCTTTAAAAACAATGGTGCTCCTTTACCCCATGATGCTAGCCTCACACTGCAATCTGTATCAGCATGGTCCCAGCCTCCTCCTTCCCCAAATTTCCCAAGGTGACTTGAAGAAGTGAGAAATTCATTGAGGAGAGATGCATTCATCCAGTCCCTGCATTTTCCTTCCAGTCCTCCCAGATCTTACCCTCAGGAGCTAGCACGTGTGAGTGTTGGTTGCTGGTTACCAGTCCCTCAGCAGCTGTACCCGTGACTTCTGTTGGATGCTTCCCCCCGAGGCTCAGTAACGAGCTCCCCAATCGCTGCCTTTCCAGAGCCTGCAGGGAGGCAGCTGGGACAGGCAGGGACGTAGTGCCAGGGTAAGTGTGGGTGCAGATCACAGCTTCCCTGGGACACCCCAGGCAGTAGATGGGTGTCCCACTCTCTCCTTTGGCCTTTGTCTTCTTCCTGAGGGGCTGAACCTCTCCTCCCAGGTGCCTCTCTGCCTGTCTTGGTGGCAGGGAAGACACCTCTGCTGCAGCCCGAGTCCTGACAGCTCCAAATTTCCCTTCCCAAAAGAACTTTTGCAAGCTGGATTGGCAGAGATTTGTTTTTATAAACTTTTTTTTTCCTGTCTGTGCAGCAGGTTAAAGAACTCTGCAAGGGAAGGAGGGGAGAACGGCATATTGGGTCATCTCCATGGGAACGTCGTGGCAAGATTGATATGTGCCCCGAGAGGCAGGAGAGCTTATTAGCATGTTCCAGATCCTTTCCTGCAGCTTTTCTTTCCCCCTCCCCGCTGAGGAGGAAGAAATAGCTTGTTTTCAAGGAGGGAAGAACGTGAACCTCCGAAATAAAGCACCACTACAGATCCCAGCCCTTTCCAGCCGTGGGTCTCTGCCACCTGCTACAAGCAAACACTTGTCACAGCAGAGCTGTAGAGCTCCGTCAGCTACCAAGGGAGTTTGCCCAGGAGGGGACATCCCTGCCCGGGGGATCAGCCGGTACCAGCCATCCCTGGCCAGATGCAGAGCTGCAGTGCTTGGCAAGACGTGGGGAGGGAGAGCACCTGGAGCAGCTCTGTGGTGGCCACAACCCTTGGTGCTATCAGTGTCTTCTCTGCTTGCTGTCCCACCCATGATTTTCCACACCGCAGCATCATCTGAGGCAGTGAGGTGGAATCAAGCTCCGTTTAGTGAGCTGACTACCCAAATCTTTGTGGTGCAGTATTAACCCAGAGGGTCAGAGGAGGACAGCAACTCTCCATGTGCCTCAGTTTCCTCCCAAAAGCTCTGTTCTTCCAGCCAGCACTGGAAACTACCAAGACCCTTCACATATGCTAACCATTTTCAAGAGTGATGGTGGGCTGAAGACAAGCCCTTCAGTCTTGCTGGAGCCAAGAATGAAAGACCAGATGGTGCATGACCTGACAAAGCCCCCTGTGATCTTCTGTTTGTTATTCTCCTAAAAGCACGTTGCTCTGGGAAAAATCCAAGTGTTTGTTTCCAGGACCCAGACTCTTTTCATGTGTAATAACAACTGCACCTACCCTGGCCACATGCATTGCTCACATGAGACCCTTTTTCTGCTGCAATAAGGGGTTTGGGTGCAGGGTCTCCTAGAAAACCAGGAGCATTCAGCTCCTCCAGGACACAGCTGCAATTATCCTCCCATACCATGTTTGTAGAGCACCTAACAAGGAAAAGTCCCAGGGTCCCACCTGTGACAGTCCTCCCATGGGTGTTACTCCAAAATTAATAGCAACAAAAATAATTTTAAAATAGAAGCCACTGCTCTGGGCTAGGTAGTAATTAATCATTAATAAATCATAACACTCAGGAGGAACTTATATGTTACAAAGCTGATTTTAAGAGCTTATCTAAGTGGACTTGAGTGCAGAAGCGGATCTGTAACACGCTCCTCAGGTGGGGGATGTCTGCTCCAATTAATTTCTGTCGGGCAGTGAAATTTGGATGGCCGACCTCTGCGGTGCAGGAGATCAGTCTCGGTGTCTGTGTGCAGCATGATCACAACAGGAAGAGATCAAGGCATGCCTCTGCGATAAGAATAATGATGTCCCCTGAGTGGTATTTCAAATGCAAATGAAAAAAATAAAAATATCGGTTCCTGTTACAGCTTTATTGGTGCTGTAATGGACTCCAAGTGAAGGCCTGAGGCTGTCCACTCTGCCTGCCCGGCAGCAGAGCTGTGATTCTCTGGTTTTGTTTGTTCTTGGCCCAAATGGACAAGGATTCAGCCATGAGCTGAATGGAGGAGCTGGTGCTGAAGAGACGGTCTCACGTTTGTGGTGGCACTTACCAGAGTTAGTTACCAGATACTTACCTAGTATCAGGAATGCAAAGTGATGGGTAACAACAGCTACCCATGGCATGACTAATAATTAACCCACAGCACAGCCCTGTAGTGAACCCACAAACCTGCCCTGGTCTTTGTTCACAGGGCTTCTGGGCTCTGCCAGGCGTGATGGGAAACGCTTGAGGCATGAACCTGGCAGGGAATGTTTCCTGCAGCTTCGATTTCAGTCTCAACAGTTGATCTTCATCTGCAATATCCGACTGCATCCCCTTCTCTCCCCACATCCAGACACAGCTGACCTGCCTTGCCTCCAAAGATGCTGTGGTGTTGGGTAGTTTCACACAGATATATATAGCTATGGAGAGCATCCCTTCAGCTGAAATTACAATATATCATTCAGTTTTACTTTTTAATTAGAAAGTTTGTGTATGGTTTGTGCCCGTTCTTGGAAGAGAAAAAAGTCGAGGTGCAGTGATTTGGACGGGTTTGAGCCCCCAGCCTTGGGGTGCCTTCATCCTGAACACAAGGCAACACCCCCCTAGGCACAACCCCACTCCTTGGGCAGGCAGTGAGCTCTGAAAATGCAGAACCTTATCTGTTATTCAATTTAGTAATTGCAGAAACAAGCCCTTTGATATTTATCACTTGGGATCAGAGTTTGGCTAGCTGTAAGGGAGACTGGCAGGCAGGGAGCAGAGGCAGGATTTATGGTTGCAGGGCATATGGAGGTAGCACTCATTTGGTCTGTGCTCCAGTAGCTTTTTAAACCGAGACAGAACTCTTAATCTGAAGATGTGTTTATTTTTGCATCCAAGAGATTGTGTGAAAATGAAACTGATCATTTTAAAAACAAAGAGGATGGAGAAAAAGAGGAATTGAAACCGTATAGGCTATTTTCAGCCACCAAAATGAATGAAATGTAAAAAAATAGGTTGCAAGTTTTTAATTCTAAGAGATCTGTCTGAAAGCACGAAAACCCAAGCAGGTGCCATCAACTCCAGACACAGACAAGGCAGGTTTTTCCTGCCAAATAGTGGGAGACTCCAGGAGATGCACATGGGACAATGTAAAACTGCTCATCCATGGAGCTCTTCAATTATCAGAAGAGACCTGTCACATGTACACTCTAACTCTGTCCTGTTGCTCCTTATTCACAGCTCCTAAAGCTGGAGGCTGCCGCTGAAGCCATGAGGAGGGCAGACTGGACCTGCAACCCCACTACAACAGGCTGTGCACATCACCATCATCTTCCAGCCTCTTGCTGGTCCTTGCGACTTTTGCTATTGTTAATCTCCACAAGAAGCAGGGAGAGATGATCAAAGCAAGGAGCAGTGAGGGAAAGAGCCTCACCAGCATAGTAAAAAGTCAAGATTCCTATGCTCCAGGACCACTGCCCTCTGCCATAGCCCCCCCACCCCACCAGTTCAACACAGGAAGCCATGCACAGTAAACTGGAAATGAATCTGAGTTGCCCATTTCAGAGTGTTCCCTTGAAACTTCCCTTTGCACCACGTAGTGCCATCGTGGGATGTATGTGGGTGGAGGACTGGGAAGGCAGGACCTGCTGGGCACTGAATGGTCATTGCTTCCAGCTGACCTTCCATGGCAAGAAGGAGCTGCTCCAGCACTGGCCATGGAAGGGCAGCACTTACCTGAAGGCAGCTGGGCAAAGCCAGGCTGGGGGACTCCATTTCTACCCATCTGCCCTTCAGCAAGCGATGAGCTGGTCCCAGGGTGCCAAGGATGTGTTGTGCTCTCAGCTAGGAGACACGAGGCTGCAGCTCAGCAGTGTTTGACCTACCTGATCACAAGTGAACCCCCCCTGCCACTTGCCTTTCCGCAGGGTGGTTCATGCGACCGTAGGCCAATCACCCGCCGGGTGACAAAGGGGAACTGAAGGCAGCTCCACTACGCTGAGGTTTCAGAGAGAGCATGGAAAAACTTTGAGAAAGATGAAGTTGGTGAGAGCTGAGCTGGCTCTGCACAGAGACCCCTGCATCACCTGCCCAGACCTAGGCAGGTGGGTGCTGGCAATCCAGGTTCCAAAGACTCAGCGCTGCGCTCCAGCTGGTCAGCCCCAGAGCACAGGCAGAGGCCTCTCTGCAGAGCTGCTGCTCTCCATACCATGCTCCTGAGCACATGTGGTGGGATTTATGCAGTCCAGATGTTTGCATGGAGCTGTTCCTGTCTATAACCCTCCTCACACCCCAAAGCTTATTGCAGCCAGATCCCTTCACCAGACAGCAGCACTAGGACCCAGAAAAGCCCCTTCCAGCACAAAGCCCATGCTAATAGGAGACTGGGGGCCCCAAAGGTCATAGCACCAAGGGCAGCAGAGATTTCCAACCGGCTGCACTTGTATTTGGGGCATCTCCTGCCTTTATTGGTGATGGTGGCAGTCAGCTGCTCCCAGTGACAGGTCCCAGCCTTGTGCCTGACCGTGGGCATCCCCATCCCTGCCTAAGGATAATGGGTGTGATGGAACACTGCTGTGACGCTGGTACCGTAAAAATGCAGCACCCATCCTCTCTGGCAGATGCTCCCTTGCTGGGCATGTGTGATCCATTCTGGTGGAATTATCCTGGCTAAAGAGGAATAGACTGAACAAAAAAGGGGGAAAGCACCTTTTCACCCACAGATCTGGGTTCAGCTCAGGGCCAGCAGAGTTCTTTTTCTGGCTGAAGCAGAAAACACTTCACAATGCCCGGCCCCTCCAGTCTCTTGGTCATAGCAGTTTGGATCGGTGCTACTCAGCTGCATTATATTTAAACTGTAGTGGATGGTCTTCAGCAATGCAACTGCATCTGACTGCCCCAGGGTGCCTGTATGTGCTGGCAGTACAAATGCTTTTTCCCTTGGTGACTGTCCCGACATGCACACAGAGCAGCTGGACCTTCTAGAGGCTTTGCTGTTTATTAGCTTTTATAACGATCATGAAAATAATTGGGTCTGGGACACGTGCCTGCAATTTGGTACAAAGGAACAAAAGAATGAGGCCAGGTGAGGTGTAAATCAGGAGTAACTCCAGAGCTGCTGGTGTGGTGGGAGCACAGCAGGATGAGCTGCAGCAGCAGAGTGCACAGAGTCCTCACAGTTACTTGGTGCGTCCCAGTGAGGAAGGGGAGGATGCTGATGCTCCCAGATGCACCCAGGAGAGGTACCTATCCCAGTCACTCCATTTACACGTTGTGGGTGTCATGTGCTAAACAGGTCTACTGAGGCAGTAAGGTCACTGCGTGATGGCTGTGGGCTCTGGTGGTGTTTGCTCCACTGTCTGCCCTGATCCCATAAGCAGCCACAAGTGAGCTGCCAGGCTCAGGGCTGCCTGTCTCTATCCACTGGTGACTGCACCTGCCAGGACCCTCTCACCTTGCTCAGCAGCCGTCCTCACCCTGCCCCAGGGCCAGCAATGCTGGTGGCAGGTTCCTGTCTTGAACCAGCACTAGGGCTTTTCCCTCTGGAGCGCTTCAAGGACATCAGCATCAACCCTTTCGTTTTGCAAATGAGGAAACTGGGACCCGGAGGAGCTCCCACACACAAGCAAGTGGCTGGAAGACCCTAGGGTCTCCTGGGGTTTGTCTTCTGCAGTGGAGTACAGGGATTTCCTGACCCTATTCCCTGCTGTGAGCCCTTCTCCCAGGTCTGCTCTGGGGGGAAACAGGGCAGGGGAGCTGTTGGGGTGCACTGGCCCTGAGCAGTGATTCTGGGTGCTGCTGAGAGCAAACACAGGTGGGCTGAGCCTTGCAAGGAGCAGGAGAAGTCTGAAATCTGGGGCTTAACTGCTTTTGAAAAGTTACCCCCCCACCGCATCCATTGCAAAGCTGCAGTTCCTCTTCCCCCAAGTCCCTTCCATGCACACGTGCCTTCCATGCCGGCTCCATCCCAACAAAGCAGCTCCTATTCCTCTCTCTGTCTCCAGCTCCTCCCCAAGCCCTGTCCCGGCCAGCACTGGATTTATGAATGAGAGCCCTGCTCTGGTGACAGCTGGCCCTGCCAGCCCCGGGCTGGCCAGCTCCAGGGACGGAGGCGCAGCAGGATTCTGCTGGAGCAGCACATGGTGGGGAAGGCAGAGCTTTAGGGTGGCCAGCCTGCACCCCACAGAGGGCACGGTGCAGTGCTCCAGCTGCAGCCTGGCCCCATGCCCACCTGAGGGGACTATTATGGATTATAACTAGCAAGCTGCCTGTGCCAGGTTGCCAGCTGGCAGGACTGCATGGGAAGCAGCTCCTGCATCCTCACGCCCCAGCACAGCAGCAAAACCCATGTGGGTGCTGCTTCCCTCTGCTACATTCAGCTGGAAATTCCAGCCATCATAGGGCTTTCCTGGGAGAGTGGCATCCCTGCAGCAGAGACAGGACCTCAGGCAGGCTGGCATTGAGATCTGCTGGCCTGCAACACGTCTGCATTGCCATCTTCAGTGCTTTGTGGTTTTGCCACTAATTAGCACGATACAGATGAGGGATGATGGCTGATTTCAACACGCTTCACGCAAAACCAAAGATACGGAGCTGGCAGAGCGCTCGGCAGCGTCACTTGCTCGTGGCACATCACGTAAAACCAACAGTGACAGCTCGTTCACTTGCCCAACACTTCATACTCCTGGGAAAACCCTGCCAGCACCTCTCTGAGCCAGGTCAGGGCTCATCAGCATCCACTCACCCAGGCACTGAACTCTCGTTCTTCAAACATTTTCCGTTGGAGTTGATGTACATTGCCCACAGCCTCCTAGGAATCAGGATATCACCCTGTGCTTCCAGGCCAAGCTGTTTCCTTCAGCTGAGCAGCTGCTCTCATCTACCCCCTCCCCTCTGCATGCCCAGGTTGGGACCCTGTCCTGGAGCCCTGTGAACTATAACAAAGCATTTTTACTGGTTTCAAGCGGCTTTGGATCAAGCCTTGTGTCAGTAGCTGGCCAGGATATTTGTGTTTATTTCTTCCACATCAAGATTGGCACTGCTGGTCACTCCCCTCAGATCCACACCCCCATGGCTGCTCACAGCAAGGTCTGTGGGCATCCAGGACCTCTCATGTGTCAAGAAAACATCTGTCCCCAGCACGTGGCTGCAGAAACTCAGGGAGACCAAGGGCTGGACAAAACCACTATTACTGTCTTCCTGCACCAGCTCCACCCTCCCAGGAGACAATTTCCCACAGGTTCCTTGACATTTCCATGTATTTTTAAGGACTGCTTCACACCCATGTGGTTGGGCTGTGGTATGCACTATGCTTTGCTTCCAGTCTGCTTTTGTCTGGGCACACCAGCCATGCCAGCTGTATGAAAGGATGTTCAAACAGTAGCTCCCATTCCTTCTACTCAGGGCCAGCTAAGCCTCTCTTTACTGCTGCCTCTGCACACCCTTACTTTAATGCTTAGAGTTAACGTTAACACGTGTCCATGATGAATTGGGAGGTGCAGGATTGTGATGAAGGCCTTAGGTAGTTGTCATGGACATGGGGGTGACTGCACCTTCCCTCCTCACAGCTTACCCACCCTGTTCTCTGGTTTGGTCCAAAAAAAGAAAAAGGAAAAACCTTTTTTGTTTATTTGTTGTGTCTTTTTTTAGGTCAGAAGCTTGTTTCTCTGACCTAAAGATGTAATTCCTGGTACTTAAAGTCTCCCTTAGCAAGGACTTGTACTCACATAAGGTCTAATCACTGATCTAATTAAATTGATTTGCTACTGTGTTAAATCAGTACGGCTACATTGAGCAGACCAAGTCTAGGTTTCTATTCCACCACATCATAAAAAATGATAGTAAAAAGCACCTCCAAGACATCAGTGCTAAGGATTCAAAAAGAAAGTTACACTTATTATTTTAAATCTGGCTTCATTATTTCTGGAATGCAGACTTTTGAAAGGGGTTACAAAATCCTTGGCATTTGCAATATTAATCTCATGTTTCTCTTTAATTAATAACTATAGGACATGCAAATAATGTTTTAATGTTCCAGAAGAGCCCAATGAGTTTATGAATCTAAAGCCCATTGAAGATGACAACACTCCTCTAAAAATTAAGAAAAAAAAAGAGACAAACTGATTATTAAAACTCATAATTTCAAAAATAATTTTCATAGTTATTTTTATTCATTATTTGAGATTGATTATTGTTTCCTTATGAAGTATCTGTATTACTTCCTCCCTGACAAAATAACTTTAAAGTTGTTATTTCCACTTGAGGTTTTGGTGGATTTCCTGATCAAGGATTCATGCTTCAGCTTTTTAGCTCAGTTGCAATACTAACTCAAGATTTATGTTCCAGCTAAAACCATGATGTATAAATTTAAAGCTGGCAGTACAGACATTTTTATACAGAGCTATCTAATTTGATAAAATGTACAAAATTGGTCAGATATACTCCAACAGTGGCCCTTCAAACTCCAAGTCAATTAAAAGGTTGAGATAGCAGCTCAGTGGATGTTCAGAGCTTGCAGCCTCAGCTCAACCCCCCACTCCAAAGAGAGGGTGGCCCTTCACTGACCCAGCCTTGAGCCACCTCTGCTCAGTAAATGGCACTGTGAGTCAGGCTGCTGAGCTTCAACCTCAAAAGCCCCAACTCCTTTGAGCCTTTCTCACCTGGTTAGCAGTGGATCCCACACCCCACCACCCTGGCAAGGAGGATTGATGAGCTTTATTTGCCAGATAAGGTGTTGAGGCACAGAGAGGCTCAAAGCCACACAAACCCTTGCTACTTGCCCTATGCTGGGACAGACTGCCCAGTCTGTCCCAGCATAGGACAAGTAGCAAGGGTTTGTAATCTTAAAAACTGTGCCTGTCTCCATCTCAACTTCACTGTAAAACATCATCTTGCAAAAGATCTCCTGGCTTATTTTCCTTTTACACTCATCCAGTGCCAGGAAAGAGCCACAGATGTTCACCTGCCTGCTGAGATCCCACGTGGCAGAAACCCTCATAGTCACTGCTGAGAGCTGAGGCAGCTGATGAAGAGCTTCTGGTGCTGGTCCAGCTACCCAATCAGAGAAGCTTGTGCTCAAGGGGTTCACAGGATGGGACCCACAAGCAGACTGGTGCAAGCAAGATGGCATGAGCAAAGGCTTTGATGGCAGTCCCCACTGACCCAACAACGGATGCCATGGGAGAGCAGAAATTTGGCAAGCACAGCCACGGTGGTGAGCATCGCTCAAGAGTACGTCCGTGAGAGAGCAGGCACAGAGCAGCTCCTAAAGCCCTGCATGGCAGAGCCCACCTGCATGGGACTCCCAAAGCTAATAAAACCATTAATAGGGACACATGTCACCTCATCAGGCTTTGAAGTCTGACTGGCAAAGGGGTCCCTGGCTTTGAGGGCTCTCTTCCATTGGATTTTCCAGACTAAGCTAAATTTAGGGTGTCAAAAAGCTCTCAGGCTAAAGCTGGTCTTTAGTATCATGAGACTTGGGGTAGGAGGGCAATGGCAATCTGACAGATGGGTGTGAAGTTGTACCAAGGCCCTCTTTTGAATTTTCAGATCTTGTCACTGTCTTGAAGGAAGTTTGTAGACTCCAGTTCAAAAGCGCTCTCAGGTTTAGCGGGGGAGTCTCTGGGATACGTCTGGCCAGGCGCTTGGAGTGATGAGTATCGGAGCTCCTGTGGATTTTGGATGGGTTTAAGCTGCTTAGATCTCCTGGAGCTGGGCCCAGCATTCTTCACATGGCGCAACTCCAGAAATGGAAGCGCTCCAAGTGAGCAGTTTCTTTCCCAAAATGGGGATTCTTCTTTCCTTCGGATGGAAAACACTACAGACGGGGAAATATTATCTCATTGTACTGTGAAGGAGAATCATTTATTAACTGTGAGCACCAAATTTAACTCTGGATATTTTTAATAGCAGTTCTGACATGACTAGAAGTGTTTGGATCCTTTTCTTGCAATGTCAGGAATCTGCATCACGAAATTACGCTACTGTGCGAGAAATAGCAGCTCAAGTCGGCTACAGGAGAAAAACGAAATGAAAACAGCTAGCCTAAAATCAGGAGCAATTCATTCCAGGGGCACAGATCATATGAAATGGCTCCTTCTTATTTGCAACACATTAACACTCAAAAAGAGCCATCCTATTGCCTCCTACACTTGCCACGTTATGCAAGGGTGGTTTTTCTCGTGTGCTCTGGGGCTCCTGAAGCGCCCACGCGCTGCTGCTGGGAGCTCGGGCGATGGGAGCCCAGTAATGGGGTAATCTCCAAACACAAGGCACTGCTCTACACAGTAAAAATAGGAGGATGGGCTTAAGCAAGTTGCTGCTCATGGGTTTCTCATTGCTTTCTCAAGGAGGAGAGAGAGCTGCTTTTATTTGCAGGGAGGAGGTGTGGAATAAATATATGGTGGAATATATCTGACTGGGTGCATTCAGCAATAGGCAGTGGTTACAGAGCAGCCACAAAGCCAGCTCCATGAGAAAATGTACTCTAGGTTCTGACCCAAGTGTTCTTCTTTCCATTATACCAACCATTTTAGCACTCCTGGTCCCCTTAGCCATGGCAAATGAAGACGTAATAAAGTTAGTATCAGCTAACTCATAATTTCCCAGGACTTCTGGAAGCCTCTCCTGTCCCAGGTGAAATTTGGTAATTAAGGCTGACCTTTGGAAGCTCCCACTTACAATGGTATCTGCTGGATTTGCTTAATTTGCTCCCGTCTTAGATGTAAGTATATGAGTAACTGAAGAAAATAAAGAGCTTTCAAAGCACAGATAGCATTTAGCTTCAAAACAGGTACAAGTGTTTTGAGCAGGTTATCCTAATGAAAAATGAGAGGGGCATCATGTATAGGTGTCACTTTGTTCTAGTGACAGCAGGATTACAGGGATTGGGAATCCTGCACACTGGGCAGGGCTTTCTGGCTGTGAAAAATCGTAGACTAGCAATGTAAGTATACAAACCATAGCTTTATACAAATGAGATGAGACTCAAAAATCATGACAGGCTCTTAAAAATGTGATTTTCCAGTTTAAATCTGTTTTGTCACTGGTCTTTTGTTACCTCTTCATTATCAGAGTGGTCTTGATTCATATTCAGAAGCCTTTTTAAAAATATGTACTTTATCCTAAAACATTAATACTAGAAACTTGCTGCTACCTCTAACAAAAGGAGAGATTCTTATGAAATTAAATCAAGGAAAGCAAACCAAGTGAACTTGGATACTTGGGGCTGCTAATAAAACTGGATGAGTTGGCAAAGTATTCTTCCTCTTGTACTCTGAAAGAAGGTCAAAGACCAGAACTTTTGATTCTGTAATCAAAAATATCAAGATATGGATGTATTTAACCATCAAATCTGTTTCACTTTCAAATTTTAAATAATAAAGTTGAATATAAAAGAGAATTAACTGAAGGAATGCAGTATAGATGCCTTCATGTGAGGCTAAAAGCAAGGCAATGGCTTGGAAAGGGAGCTATGGAGGGTTTAGGGGCTTGGATGTATAGATTTCACAGCCTGTGTTGGTTCTAGAGCTCCATCTTTGTATTTATCTTCAGCTTCTCAGGCCTGGGACAGCAACAGCCTTGTTTTGGCCAGGGCCATGTGACCCCATAGAGTCCATGTTGGCTCTGAAGGCAGGAGTCTGCTTCTGCACTGCCCATCCTTTGGGTTGACCTTGGACAAAGCCTTTGCAGAGTCCCCTGAGAGCACTGGTCCAGCTGTCACATGAGGGAGGTGGGTGTGTGGGAGCTGTTGCCCTCCCGAACTCAGCTCCAGCATCCAGAAAGCAGCAGTGAAAAAGTTGGGGCTGAAGACACCCTGCAGCCACAAGCCTGGTCTGGCACAGGGATCTCCCATATTTGCCCATCTGTTGCAAGCATGAGAGTGGGGGCTCAGGCTGAAACAAGGCATGGGACCCTCATCCTAAGATCAGACTGCCAAGCTGGTCAGGGAAAAGACACCTACCTCTCTCTCCCAAAACAGGTACCTTGATCACAGCAATAAGCCCTGTGTACACCAAATAAATCAAATCTCACAATTCACCACGATCAAGAATTGGAGGGTTTCCTAAGGTTTTATATCTGGGACGATTTATGATTTAATTTAAACACGTAGTTTCCAGCCGTTTCCTTTTGCAAGCAATCGCCTAGGCTGCATTAAACTGATGGTGATATACTGCAGTCCCAGGGAGCCCTGGAGGGACAGAGACAACAGCACTCAGAGGTGTGAACTTCCCCCATTTATCTTGATGGGGTGTGCACAGCTTGGCCAGGGGAGCATGTCTAGGCACGTTAACCACTTCACTGCCAGCCCCTGCTGTGGAAAAGGCTGGCTGTATAGAAGCTTGCCCTGTATGGGCCTTTCTCTTCCTTTGGGAGAGCCTCTCCAGCAGCAAAGGATGTAAGTTGGGAAGGGGATGAGGGAAGTACAGACTCCTGGAGTACAATGGTGCAGGTTATAGGTTTGGAGGGGTCCTGTGGGATCATACAGGTTTCTTTATCATGCAGCTTGTTGAAACAGATGTGGCCACACAGACGTTACAGATTAATACACTTTTGAACGAGTTTGTTATCTCCCTGCCTTTAGGGATCTAAGGGGAACAGAAGCTCCCTCCAGGCTCCACTCTGATCCTAAATTAACTCTGCAGGACAGTGGATACAAAATGTAGGCAGGTGGGAAGCAATCCTTGGGAGACACTTCTGCCCAGTTTGGGTAAGGAAATCTCAGGCAGAGGTTTCCAGCATCATATGAGTGGCACAAGGTTTTCCTTGCCAATAATGGATCTGGCAGCGGTGGGAGCAGCCTCTACTAGGGCCTGAGCTAACAAACCAAGCAGCTCCCTTTCCATTCATAGACCTTCTACCTGGCTGTCAGCATCCTCTTTGCAGACAGCACAGTGCTGAGCCTCTTATCTGCCAGTTCAGAGGCTCCTTTCTGCAAGATCTGCGCTCACAGACGCCTGCGGGGATGGCAGCTGCTAGCAGAGGCAGTGATCCTTTCCTCTGACCTAAGCTGAGTGCAGTACAGTGGGGACTGCAGCGGGACCCTCTCTTGTGGCAGTGCACAGACACCTGAGCAAGGCAGAAATATGTAAGATTTAATGTGAAATCTGCTTCAAAGGAAAAGACTTTTAGAAATCTGCAGTGCCTGAAGTCTGATGTGTCAGATCACTTTCAGGCTGTCCTGCACAGCCTCTGCAACTTGAATGGCAGCGAGAAGAGGCTCAAACCTCCACCTGTGTCCAGAGCAAAGCCCCCTTTCACATCATTCCTGTGGACGAGGCTCTACCACCTCTTCCTATAGGAGATGTGTCTGAAAGCACCTTTTCAATGTGTTTATATTTTAAAATCTAACATTGACCAAAGCAGTTTGCATAATAAACAGCTCTAGAGCCAGAAATATTTGCCTGCTCTCTGTAAAAAAAAAGGAAGTCCTCAGATCCTCTTCTGAAGACTGTAAAAGTGACAGAGTTTTCCCTTTACAGTATATAAATATGCAGTGTAAATAGGTGGCTTCTGTCGCTGCTTACATTTTGATGTATCTCTTCAGATAGCCTGGCAGTGCCAGATTATTTTAGTGTCAAATCAAAGCTCTGGTTGTGTAAAGAAGCTGCGGAAAGGTACAGTCTGTGTTGCAGCACAGGATGGAAGCTCCAAGAAGACGACTGGAGGCAGTCCTGTGAGACATGTACCAGCCATGCATACTAAATCTGTCATTTAGTACACCGGAAAGAAAACCCCTGTAGTAGAGCTGCTGCAGAGCAGAAATAAATGTCTTCAGATTTGTTTTGGGGTAGGGGTTGTTTTGCTAGCATGACATGTGATTCATTCTCACAAAGCTAAAAAGAATATAAAGCTTTTGTTTCCTTTTTAGCCTCCATTTCTTCATGAGAGTAACAAACTTAAAGGGTCTGTTTATGCTGGAAGAAAAACCTTGCTGGCTGATCCCTTTCTAAAGCAGAAAGCTCTGATTTGCAATGCAGCACTGCTGTCCTTGACTTCAACATCAGCTCAAAACCACCCGATCCGTGTCCTTCCCTTGCATGACTTCTCTGGATGCAGGCAGTTGTACAGCACTTAGCACAACGGAATCTCTGCGTGGCTACTGCAGCCTCTGTATTCCAGGCTGATACAGTCACACAGACTAACGAGGACAGGTCACTGGCGTGCCAGGTCTCTCATCTGGACAGATGCACACGCCAAGCTCGGCTCCTTTCCTGCCAAAGGGAACCGACAGCTGCATCACGCTCGAAATCAGACCGCGCATCAGACCAATTGTGGTTTAGCAGTTCCTCCTGCTGTGTTGCCCCAAACGGGCGACACCTCCCGTTTGCGTTCTCTCCAGACTGGTGGGCTTGAGGCCTGAGGGGCCCAGCAGGCCCCGCTCCCGGTGCCGCAGCCCCGCCTGGCACTGACCCGCCTGTCCTGCGCACGGCCATGACCCGTTCCCGGGTGCCGGGAGGAGACGTCCTGCCCCAGCTCACGGTTAAACGCGGCCCGGGGGCGCGGGACAGGCCCTGCCAGGCCCAGGGCACGCCCCGACGGCCCCCATCGGCCCTTTCCGTCAGCAGGCGCTGTGAGGCCTCACGCGGCGCTCACGATGATGCCGCTGCGCCCGTTATCACGGTGTCCTTCGGCGAGGGTGGGGGAAGGATGGACACCCCGCTACGCGCACCGCGGCCCCTCCCGCAGCCAGGGCGCCGCCATACTCCCCTGGTAGGCCGGGAGGCGGGGCTTGGGCATGCAAATGCCGCCTGTGGCCTGCAGGGGTGGGAAGGGGCGCATGCGCATCGCACGCACAGTAAGGCACCGGCTTCTTACACAATGCGCCGGGGAGGGGAGAGGCGGGGCGGGGTCGAGCATGTAAATGAAGGCCGGCTTCTGCCTCACGATTGGAGAAGAGGGAGGAAGAGGCGGGGCCGGATATGTAAAAGAAACAGCCGGCGCAAGGCTCACGGGAAGGTTGCATCGGAGGGAAGAGCAGGGGGAGGGGCGTGGTCTGTATTCAAATGTCGCCGCTCTCGCACAGGGGGGCGTGGCTCGAATGCAAATCAGCAATCTGCTATTTCGCAGTTCTCTCCCCAGCGTCCTACGTACCAATCGCCTCGGCTCCACCCTGCGGATAAAAGGCAGTGAGCCTGCGCAGTGCGCTCAGGCGAGGACTTAGTCTGTTACGCAACTGCGGTGGAGGCAGGGGCTGCGCTCTGTGTCGCGTCCAGGCTCCGTGCGTCCCCGGCGGCTTGGCGCGGCTTGGTTCTCCTCAGCTCTCCTCCTTTTGCTCTGCTCCGTTCGGCCTCTTGCGCTGTCCGGCATGAGCGGGGATCACCTGCACAACGATATCCAGGTGAGCGCCGCTTCGCTGTTCCCGGGGGACCCGTGCTCCGAGGCCGCAGGGTCCGTCCTTCCCCGCAGAGTCGGCATTGGGGGCCTGGCGGGATTCTCCCCCGCCTCCGCGCCTTTGCCCTCTGTAAGGGAAGACTTGCCTGGCTTCTGCCCCCTCCCTGTCCCCGCTCCGGGTAACCCACGCGTCTGGGGACAGCCCTGTCAACCCGACGTGTTCCCCTTCGCCGTGTCCCCCATCCACCGAACACCCGCCCCGGAACCTGTTTCCACCCGGGTGGGGGGTGGTGGGGAAAGGGATCACCTGTGTGACCCCCTGGGAGAAGGGGAGGGGGTGGCTGGCTGCCTTCCCCTGGCTCGCT
>VXBZ01008469.1:279120-293757 GCA_013399135.1 Heliornis fulica | reverse complement strand
CCCGCCCCCCCCAACCGCTGCTCCCCGTCTCTGTTCCTTTCAGGGAATCCCTCCCTTCCCCTAAAATGAAAGGTGATTGCAACATGTTGCTCTTTACCAGAATCTGCTGCATCCATTTTAAGATCAGTCTAATTTTGTTCCTTGCTATTTAATTGATGTAACTTTACCTTGTTGGGTGGGGCTTTTTAATTAATATAAAAGCTTACATTAAAGGGAAAAATAAAATAGCCAAAACGGTGCAGACAATTCCAGAAAGGTAGACAGCATCAGTTCAGAAAGTTTGCATGCCAACTGTGCATTTCATTCAGAAACATTAGGAGTCCTGTGATTTTTGTATATAGTATAAATGTATATGTGCATATTTACATATCTGTATATTTATTTTCCTATATATGCACACATAATATTATATTTTCTAATCAGCCTGATGGTTCCTCAGTTTTTATGAGCATTTATCCGTTTTTCTAGGAAGCAAGCTAATTGCAATCTCCCACAAGTTGGGAGGTGGCAAATTGAAGGGTTTAAGCAGGGTAGAGGGGATTTCAGGCCACACGACCTACCTTTGTATGAGTTATTGCCACTGTTTGTGATGCATAAGCAACTGTGAGCTCTCCTCTGGATGGTGAGGTGGCAGAGGGCAAAAAATGAAAATACTTGCTTGATTTATACTTATTTTTAACACGCTTCTCTGGATGATGTCCATGTGCCTGGTTGCTTTGTAGGCTACTGTGTGTAAATATTTACAGATCTACATTTGGGTGCACCTTTCTTGCTGTCAGTTCATTGGAATGTGGTGGTGTGTGTGCAAGCAGTAGCAGATAGGCAGTTTTGAACTCCTATTTTCATTCTGAATTTATAGTAGGGTTCTAGGGCTAATTTTTAACTGAAAGTGGATTTCTCAGCAAATGGAGGGGGAATGCTTGAAGCAACTTAAACATAAGCATGTTTTTGAATACATGTAGACTTCTTATGCTGGGAAATAATTGCTTAAGGATCATCTTTATTTAGAGAAAAGTACTCCCTGGTAAGCTTTAGTTATGCACTGACTTACATAGGGGAAATGATACGTATTTGACCCTTCCACTCCAGCTTCCAGTGAATGTCTTGGGATTTTTCTCCTCTATTGTGGCCATTTGCTGGTTTATTCTTATAAGAGGTTTAGGTACACAGCACTTAAAACTCTTCCAGTTTTTATTTCTACCATGTGTTGGAGGAATTATGTACAGAAATTCAAAGTAAGACACCTTGATAGAAAAACTGAATTCCTGGTAAATCTAGCATACCTGATAAATTCTTTACAGTGTGGGTACTGAAACTCTTCCTATTGTAATAACTATATCAGTTGTGTGACATCACTGTGAGTGATCAGAAGCCCCTAAAATCCCAAATCCTTTTCAGCACTGAAAGGTGTGTGTAGTAACCCTGTTAGTCTTGTTAAGGGAATAGTGCTGAATAGACACTGTCCTTGCTGACCTGGTGACCAGGGCTGATCTTGCAGAAACCCTGTCCCCTCTGCTTCTGCACAGGAGCTCTTTGCACTCTGTGTCAGGAATGGTCGGATGCTTAGCTGAGGACAGCAGTGAGGCTCTAGCTCTTGTGTTCTTGTTTTGATCGTATTTAGAGGCAAAGATGAGGGGTGGGCGGTAGGAATCTCAAGTACTCCCCCACAGGTGTTTAGAATTTGGTTGTACTTTGGTTGTTGTTAGGCTGTGTGAAGCCAGTCTCTTAGGCTGCCTTCCCTCTTTACCTTTGTGTGAAGCTTTTTTTCTGGGGGCAGGTACTGAGTCATTCTAGATGTTGAATGTACTAGCAGTAAACATTCTTGTTAATAAAGCATGTTTGAGATGATTTCTGGAAAGTGTATTGATAATAGAGCAGCTTAAGCGCTTTGAAGCTTCCTGTTGTTACTGATATTTCTATCTGGGTCAATGGACACACTACCTAAGGTGGTGATCATGCAAGTTGTTGCAGCTGAAGTAAGGTGGGTGGATCTGCTGGCCCATTGCAGGTCAACAAGGAGTACTCTGGTTGTAGCTGAGAACCTGGGTCTGATTACACACCTGTTTCATTGATAGGTATGAGAGAGGATGCCAGCAGTAAATACATGTTCCTGGCTATTTCTTGTCATTAAATAGCCAGATCACTTTAAGCAAGAGTGTTCTGGGCAAATTCCAACTTGGGTAATTGCATTCCATCACAATATCCAGATTCTCCCTACTGTTTAATTTGGCCATAGTGGGTATTTTTTCACCTTAACTGTATTTTTAGTTTCAGTATGCGCTGCAAAGAATTTTCCATGTTCAGTGCCTGTTTGCAAACCACCCTGAGAATGATACTGCACTGAAGCAGTGAGCCTTTTTTGCGAGTAACATTCTCGCAGCCTTTGGTGAAATAGTAGGCTAAAACTGTCATTTGCAAGTACAGAGTGGTCATTGGAATGGATTCCCTCACAGATGTGAATATTGAGTCACAGCTATGTGCTCAGGGAGGCAATCATTCAGATTTTGTTTTTCTCACTTGGTAAAATTGCAGATCACTTTGGATGCAAAATCTGGGTTCTTTGTGATTTGCCTTTAGTTTGTTATTAAGGTGGAACGTAACAACCTCTTACTGCTGAGGACAGTGTTAAGACTAAAAGCAATTTATCTTGACTTTGAGTTTTCCCATTGTGTTTACAGAGTGCAGCAGACAAAAATTACTTTCATTTGCACAATAATAAAATTGTCTTCCAAATAAATTCTACTCGCTGATATTAGTTCATTGGCTGTGATCAGAATTCCTGCAAAATCCAGCTCCCTCTGTTTAGAAAGTGAAGACATCACAGTAAGCAGAGTTGTTCTCCTTTGGTTGACTTGACCAATAATGTTAAGATGCAGTTTGATGCAAGTAGCACTGTAGTACTCACTGCAACGTGTTAACATAAATCAGGTGTGAATTCAGTTCTTCAGTGTCATAGAGATGGCTTTCTCAAAAGCCAGACATGCTTGAATGAGGGGTTTGCTTAGACAGTGGATTATTTTTTGGGAGGGGTGGGGGAAGAAGAAGCCTTTGCTACTGCAGCATCTTATCAGAAACAGGCAGGTTTTATAATGTTGGCCTGCACACTCCTGTGGCATCTCTGTTATATGTTGGGGTGAAGATAGGAAGGGGGGGAAGTGAGCAAGAGTGAAATGAAATTACATAGCAAGAGTGCTTGCTGACCAAAGGCTGTACTGGTGATGGGATTTCACTCTGTGTGTGTTTTGCATTAAACTTGTATATTGTGTGATAGAGCTGCCCACCTAAAAGGTGGGGGCGATTTAAATGTTAACACATTGAAATGCACCATACTGGAGATCCTTAAGATTTTTCAATGGTTGCGAAAGAGCCCGTGGGAAACCAGATTTGTTCCTCCCTGCTGCTTTGTCATGTGTCTTCTGGATGGGCAGGAGCTTTTGGAGGAGAGTAGGGCCGCTTCTGCTGTAGGGCTCTGAGGACCTTAGGGCCACTGCACTAAACCGACTGGTGAAGTTAGGAAGCTTGAAGGAAAACTCCCGTGCCCTATCTGACTGGTGCACTTCAAGGCGAAACTCTTTTAAGACTAGAGCCTTTAAATGTCAAAGGTTTGGCAAGGGATCCAAAATACAAAAGGTAGTTAATGGTATTTAAATGCAGATTGATATCTCGGCTGAAAATTTCCTTTCCCTTTTTTGTGATATGGGAGATGTGAATCCTGAAGAATGTAATTTGTTCCTTCCAGCACAAGGTTTGAGTCACTGCCTGTTCCCTTCCAGACTGCAGTGATGGGTGATGAGCCTGCATTGTACAAAGGGCTGCCCGCAGCCACGGAACAATAAGTGGGGTAGTTTTAAGTCTAAAACCACTTAGCTATTTTTTAAAATTATTTCAGAAGTATTTAACACCAAACCCCAATCTCTGTGAAAACTATTAACTTGGTGTCGATTTTCAGTATGTTCAACAAGAATCCGATGCAGGGCTTGTAGAGTATAATAGTACAGCTTTACTGTGGGAATCCTCAAATTGATGCAAGTGAGGTACAATGCATATTGATACTCTGAAGTGTGTTGATAATTCTAAACGGTACTCAGAAACAAATGTTTTGGGGATAAACTCTTAAATACGTGCTACATAAGTTTGCATCTATTTTCCCAGCTGTAGCCTCAGAATGGTTTTGCTAAAGACCTTGAGGTCTGTTGTGTTAAATGTTCTGACACATTCAGCATTGGGGTTAAAACTTAATGGCTGTCTTGTGGGAGTGAGGAGTTGAATGCATTTCTGTTAGCTACAGCCAACTTTTGTTTTTGTTAAAACTCAGCAGAATTACCTAAATGTGCTGGAAGATGTGTTTCGCCAGTTAATGGCCTGTGTGCTTTCTCCTTGCAGCAGATTTTTAAGATGTTTTTCCTTTTACTGTAGTGTTAAGTGATATCTGTTATTAACATAATATCAAGACTATATTGATTACTTTGTGAAACCATTTTTAACCAGGGGACCGATGAACAAGTGGTGTGTCTTACATGGCTTCACTTAAATTAGGCACACGGGCTCTAAAAAATGATTGAACACAAATTCAGATTTAATTTCATTTATAACTGTGACTTTCAGATATTTGTTGGATAGTTCACTGAATTCCAAGCTCCTGAGTTGCTCTGTCAGCAGAAACTGCAATAATACGTAATTATAGCAAGTACTTAACATCTCATTGACTCAAATTCCTCTGTTAATGATTTCACTGGATTCCTGTTAAAGTAATACCTGCTGAAATAGCACAAGTCACTCTGCCCTATTAGAGAGAGGCTCCAGGTCAGATTCTTACCAGTGTTATAAATTGCTGTAGCTCTGCTAAAATGAGTGGAGCTCTGACAGTATCTCTGCGCTTTTTTTTTTTTTCTTATCAGGCTGCAGGTCTGGGCTTTAATGACACAGTGAGTGTTTAAGAAAAGCACAATTTAACATAAGAAACCAGTGCAGATTTTTTTTTTTCAGTGGCTTTTTGGGATGGGTTAGTTTCTCTTTCAAATCTACTTGAGCTGGTTGTGCTAATATAATTTCTCATATCCTTCGAAGACATGCAGTCATTCAGAAATATTTATTGGCTTATTAAATTGAATTGCCTTTGCAGCCGCTTGTTTTATAGAAACTAGCCCAAGTTTTATGGAAAACCTCACCCCCAATACAAAGGAGCAAAATGCTGTTTATCATGATGTATTCACTCCTGCCTGTGGTTTTGAATGACTCTGTCTTAGGTTTCCAAATCTGGGAGAGAGGATATTTGTTGTAGAAATTGGTGTCTATCCTCTTGCTTTTCCAGGGCTGCTTTGTTTGACTGAGACAGGGATATGTGACAAATATACCTGGCTGTACCTTCTCTTTGTGTGACTATCTGTTCTGAGCTGTTGGTGCTGTCAGCATTTAAATATATATCATCATTGGATTTCAAAATGCTTCTGCCTGCTAAGGGAACAGGAAAGTAGCATACACTTGAAAGAACAGCTAGAAAATCAGTTTAAAACCCAGTTCGTGGCTACAGTAGGATTGTTCCTTTTTAAACAGTATTCCCAGGTCTTTGCTATTAACTGTCTGCTCTAGGGAGCTCACACTGTCTGTGCTGGCTGAACACTGGAATTAATACCATGTTGAAGGGCAGTTCTGGGCAGAGCTGAGCTGTTCTTTTCCTACTGCAGCCTCCTGCTATTTCAGCATTCAGCTGAAGGAGTTGTACTGCTGGTTTCCTAGTGTGTGTGAGGCTGCAGTATTTTTTTTAGCACATTTGTTCAAAGTGTCCTGGCTGACACAAATGCTAAATAGTTCCAGTGAATTTAATCAGATTTATAGTATTTTCATCTGGAATGTTAGCTTTTAAAAGTAATGATCGTGGAGTAAACTGCCTGAATATTTTCTGATATCACAGTGAAGGTTAGGACATCTGAAAGTGCAAAAAGGGTGAGGTAAATCTATTCTTGGACCTGCAAGGTATAAAGAGCTGTTGAAAGTTGACCTCAGAAATGAGCATACAGGCATATTTTCAAGCTTAAATTTGACTTCTAAAATTTGCTTTTGTAGCTACTCAGCTGATGGGCAAGTGAGAGCTGCAGATCTGAGAATGAAAGTGGAAATCATGGAGCTGCAGTCAGTCTTTTCTGAAGCCTATGCTTTAACATCTGTGATTCTCATACTCCTTTGGGATGAAAGCAGTACTTAGTTAAACCTCAGTCTGTGTTGCAGTGTCTGCAGGAGTGGTGATAGAAAACACAGTTTTGTGACAGTCCTTGCGATAAACAAAACTGGGAGAGGCCCTCCAGCACAACCAGTGGGCATCAGACTTGATGCTGTTTGGGATGTGGGAGACTTTGGCAATTAGCTTCCTATTAGGCCCTAATGATAGAGATGAAGTCCTGTAATGAGGAAAGATGAGTAGGAGTACAGTGTTGCAAATCGGAATTGCCTCACAAATTTGCTGGAGTGTGATTGCAAGTTCTAGTGATGTTTTTCATCATCTCAAGGCCTGTTTGTCTCCTGGAATACCATATCCTGCATGTTTAAAAATAAACCAGGCAGCTCTCATGAATGCTGTGGTACTGCTGCTTCACTCTGGGCAAGTTTCCTTTGTTAATTAAGTCTCAGTAGGTTTACTTAAAGGTGGTTGAAGTAGTAGTTCAGTTTGGGCAATTGTACTGACAGCTGCTGTTTTGAAAGTGCCAGCTCCCAACATGAAGGGGTCATAACAAGGACGGATAGCACTGAGTATGCCTTACTCCTGTCTTGGAAAGCTTTGGAGGCAGGAGCTGGAAAATGTCTGAAATGTGTATCTTGATGGGATGGGGGCAGTGCAGGCTCAAATATGGGAGGTACAGCAGGAAAGTTGGTGTAGGGGCTTGTCATTCAGCCTCAGCAGACAATACCTCATCAAGAAACAGTGTGTCTCCACCTAAAGCCCTTAAATCCGTTGTGTGTTTGGAGGTGGTAACTTGTGAGGTTGGGTTGATTGTGGACAACAGTGACAGTATCAGGCCTTTGGGAAGTTGTTTTATTAGAGGGCCTCGTCGGTCCTGGAGCCAGAAGTTGCTTCCCACAAAGCTGCTGATCTGTATCTTTTTGGAGTCCTTATCAATGTATTTGTTGATGTTCACAAGCCTGCTGTATGCTTTGTGCAGTTGTGAGCGGTGTGGGTGTGCATGCATGTATTTTTATCATACCTTTCTCAGAGAAGGGGTTTTTATGGAGTTTTAAAAGACAGTGGCTTCTTTCCAGTGGTATTGCAGAACGTCAAGCTTCATGGTACCCACCAAAATATTAACTGTTCCTCCATAATTCTGCCCAACATAGAGGGTTTCTTGCTAAAGACAGATGGATGTACAAGGAATGCAGTGCTGCAGCAGAGGGATTCTGCAGCAGGCTGTATCTTTCCATGACTGGAGAGATTGATTTCTGCCTCAGGAAAGCTTGGAGTGTACTTGTAGCTTTACTAAAGTATTTTGATCAGCCTGTGTAACTCATCTTTGGCTCAGTCGTATCTGCATCTATTAGAGATGTGCTACGCTGTTAGGATATGCTGGTGTCTGTTACGTTTCACCAGCTGCAGTATACAGCTGACAGTCTCTTATGGACACACGGTATTTAACACTACAGCTTTATGGACACACGGTATTTAACACTACAGCTTTATTTGGGAAAGCAAGACTCTTATGTTCTCAAGGAAGAGGTAGTTGTGAGTCTTCAGAATGCTCCTGTTTCTCCGATGAAGCTATTTTCCTCCACTTTCCTAAAAATAAAGTCTTATTTTTAGGGAACATTGTTTAGGAAATGTGTTGCTCATTTTGAAATCCCAATCATTGAATTGTACAGTCTTACAATTTTTGCAGCAGGTGTCTGGGATCTCAGCTTTTTTCTGCATTAGGAAGTAGATGATAGAAACAAATGAAATACAAGGTCTCGTGTTAAACATGGGTAAGACTGCACAGAGCTTGGCCTGTCTGAAACCCTCTTGACCTAATGCCTGAGCACTGTTAGTGTTGAATGAGTTTTGTCAAATGCTTTATGGTTCCTGAAGTGCTCACTACTTGGCCCATGCTGCATGGGATTGGGGACTGTCTTGTTTCCATACAAATCTCTGTCAGTTTGCAGCTTGGAGGATGTGTGGCAATGTCTAAATGGAGTAATCTTAAAAATTTTTCAAAAGAATTGCTTTAGACACTTGACCAGTGACACATCTCCATGGTAAAAAGTCAAGAATATAATTAATAGGAATGGAGCAGAACCCAAGTACAGATAGCTTTTTTGTTTTGGTTTGGTTTTTTTTTTCCTGGCACTTGTCACTTACTCTGATCTATTGCCTAACCCTGCTTCTGACACATGAGAACAGGAACTTTAGGGTGTTACTCAGGACCTTTTCTCTTCCTTTATTTGCCACATTTCTTCTGTACACCTTTTCTATTTGAATGACAGTTCTGGTGGTTTTTCATTTGTATGTAACATGGAATAGATGACCTGCGTTTCAGAGGCAGGGTGAGTTGAACTTGTTATTGATGGCAATACATTACTGCCCAAGGCTTATATTCCACTCTTTGAACAAGGGCCAGGCTTGTCAAAGCAGCTGCTCATCTTCCTCTGAGGTTGCAGTTTCTTGTTTTGGAGAAGTGGCCTAAGAAGACCTTTTAGGGGAAAGGAGAGGGGTGGAAAAGTGGGGTCTTACCTTCTGTGGTTTTCTCCCTTTGAAATATGGTGTTGGAGATTTTTAAGTATCTAGAAGTAGAGTTGAGAAGTGTGTAGTGGTCTTTAGCTGAAATGCAGGGATTTCTGGAGTTAGTGTCGTGAAACTAAGAGGCTTTCATTTTTGTGGTCTGCAAGCAGAGTTTTAGAACAGGTGGTGGCAGGGGGACAGCCTGTTACATAGACCAAAGGTGGTTTGGACACCTGATAAACAGGTAGGAGGGCTGTCTTCCTCAATCTGCTCTGCAGAGAATGGAGTTCTTTCTGTCTTAGGGACTTCAGTAGCTAAATAAGCTGGCAATTCTTAGTGCAGCTTCTGGGTTTGAGTGATGCTGGGGTGCCAGCTGTCAACATAATCTGTATCACGTGGGGCTCTGGTCAGGGTATGTGAAGATGAAGGGTTGCATATGGAGATGCTTTTGAAGCTGAAGGCAGGAAACACCGGGAGAGAGACACTCTGTTACACATGGACACTATTCCTGGGTTTAACGACCTTTGTGCTATGCATTGTTATCCTGCCCTAAAGGCATGCTGTTTATATAGGCAACACTGTAGGAGAAGAGGGAAGTACACTTCTCAGAGGTAGAAAGACAAGAACCAAGTAGGAGTAATTTCTTCCAGCTCATAGATAGATTTCAAATTGTCTGGCTGGGGCTAAGATTCAGTTCCTACTGGGACTTTTGTCTTTCATTTTTAATTTTTCCTCCAGCTGAGGATTAAGGTGATAAGTAAAGGGTGGTGGAAAAAGAAGGTAGCTTTCTTCAGTCTTAAAATATGTTGGGTTTTGTGTTGTGGTTTTTATTTATTTATTTTAAATGCAGAACTTGTCTTGGCAGCTAAGCCTGCTATTTTTTTTCTGTGGTACTCAGTTATTTCACAGATATGTGTTGCATGGTGGGTTTTGCACTTGGTGATATCACTGGATTTACAGTAGGGAGATGAGTGGTATTCTACTCTCTGTGCAAGGTTCCAGTGTCAGTACTTTCCAGGTTATTCTCTTGCACCATAGATGCCACCTTGAGATGAATGTCTCCTAACTGTGCCTTGAGCAATAGGAAGAGCCATACTGTGTCTTTTCCTAGTTTGTGAATGCTAGCAAGTGTGTGAGTAACATCAATTATTGGAGAGGGAGAAGAGCAGGAATGGGCAGGTACCAGTTTTAACTTGCCTAAGCAGGTACACGTGCAAGTTAGGCGAGCACTCTCCATTTTAATCCAGCCTTTTGGGAAGCTGGAAGCAGGAGCTCTTTAGAGATCCATGAGAGGGCATGATTCATTGCAAGAAAGCAGCATGTACAAAATGGAGGGATGGAGTAGTGCTAGTGACTTGCTCTGAGGTTTGTACTCTAGAGTTAATGACCACCAGATGGGGAATAAAAAGCTGCCTGCTCCTCCTTTGGGGACTGAGAATGTCACTGAGGCTGTTAAAATGTGCTGTATCTGTTGTAACGCTTCTTGTGCACTGGAACCCCTTTGTGTGTGCGTCAGAGGGAGCTTTTCCTTTCTGGTGTTCCCACTTGATGCTTAGTTCTTAGCATTGGCTTTGAAGATTAGGTCCTTCAGTCTGGTAACATTGCACCTAATGAAGATGAAGAGCAAAAGCTATTGAGTGTTTTTTGGCAGTAGGAAAAGTAAGGTGGAGGTTGTACTCCATTACACAAGTGTAGTTGCCAGATCCAGAGGCTTTAGGTTCATATGACTACAAATGCATTGCAAGAGATGAACTGTTAACAGCACTGACCTTGATTAACCTTTGCAGTGTTGACCAGCCTTCTTGTAGGTGTCAGCTTGATCCCTCATTTAAGTAAAGTCATTGGCACAAATCAGAGTTGGGATATCTGTACTGGTAATTCTCACATTTGCAGGTTGTGCAGGTGCTTGGGTTACTTTGTCTTCTTTCAGCAGATTGGAACATCTTTCCAGCTGTCCGGGATACCTTTAGAGGTGAATGTGGATAACAGGTATTTTTTGCAAGATCCTTTTTGCTTTTGCTTTTATGTCCTCCTGTGCTCTGCCTACTCCAAACCCAGGAAGCTTCTCAGATGAGTTAGCATCTTGTCTGAGTCATGTCATAGCTGTGTATGTCACCTGCACTTCATTAGGGAAGCATAAGCAAGCTGTCCTTGAAGTACCTGTTTTTATAAGTAGATACAGTCTTCTAATTTAAAATATGCTGCTCTCCAGAGTTTGCTAGCTGTCATAAACAGTATTTTTCTTTTATCATCAAATAGACTTATTCAGCATCACTTGTATCTAAAGAAAGCTCCTCTCTAGGTTTTAGACTGTTCTAATTGTCTAGATACAGAGGAAAGTGATTTGGTGCTGGCGTTCTTCTGTGCTTGGCTTCTTCAGTTGTCAGCATGTGGTCTTGGGAGAGCCCAACCCAGTGTAGTTTTGTTTGCCTCAGTCCATAGCTTGTCTGCAGGGGATGGAGATCACAGCTAGCCATAAGCTGCCTGTCCCAGTACCTTAAGAGTTAAGGTGAGTCTTAATGCACGTGCTTCTGCCTTTTGCCGAGTCCATGGGTTTCTTGTTTCATAGATGAAGGTGTAAAGCTGTCATTTTTTCAAGCATTGCCTTCTGTGTCTAACATGTTTGCCCCTTCCTTCCTGCCCAATCCTGTGTTACTTTTGTTCAGTGATGCATAATCTTCATTTTATGGTTTTATTATACATCATTGTCCAAGCGAGAGCTCGTGTGTGAAGAGAAAAAGCAGTTAATTTACCGTTGAATGATTGTCTGAGTTAAAATACTCAGTCTTCACTGAGCTGTGAGTAGGCCTCTCTTACAGCACTCATCCAGTGTGATATTTGCCTCTTTCAGGAATCTCGTTTTCTTCAAAGCTGCTGGGGGGGTGTCTTTGCAGGCCAGCTGAAGCTGTTTGTGTGCAGTTGAACAGGCAGGTTCCATGTGGTGGTGATGGCAGGGATGGCTGGTTAGATCTCCTAGGAAGTGATCTGTGCCTGGGTTTTGCCTGTTGCTTATCAGTGTGCTTGGTGGGAGCGAGAAATTATACTAATGCCTGGTCATGCTTCTGAAGGATCGGGAGGTTTACCAGGTCTTGGTGTACTGAAGCTAAAGTGTGCGTTTTTAAAGGATTCCTTTCAAGAGAATGAAGCTGTGGAGCATTGTTTTGTGCAGAAGTCCCCTGTAGCTGTATTTCACAAGAACATGAAACAGTGTTCAAAACAGATGTGAGCCTCACTTATTAACAGCAGAATTAGTTTGTTTTTAATTTGAGTTCTTGTGGGTTTTCTCCTTTTTTGCAAATACCCCACCCATCTACCCAGGCACAGGAGCCTCATGCTCAGACTCTAATCCAGACCAAGAAACCTTAAATCCCAAAAGGAACTTGTTATTTCAAGGAGTCCTTTTTGCAGAACACAAGTGTGTTTGTGTTTTTGGAGGATCATTGAGCTGGGAAAGGAACACTTCTCCATTTCGAATTTCGAAGTCCTAGGGAACAACTGACTTTTGCATGGCAAATACTTTTTGAATGGAGCTGAAATAAAGAAGCTATTTGATTTTTTCTTTTGAGTTGAGTTTTTGTAGTATCTTTTTGTGTGCACTAACAGTTTAATTTCAGCTGAGCCATGGAATTAATTTTCGAAAATTAGCTCTATAGAACAGAGGGAAAGGCATTGTTACTTGTTTATTCACCAGTACTGGAAAAAGTATTTTGAAAATTGTAGTATGTGGTTTACAGTAATGTTCTCGCCTGGACTTCTGAGCATCCATGAAGTATTTGAAGGCTTAAAAGTGAATGTAAAGTTGTGTCACCCCTAGGTTTCTCATAGATACCTTATTTCGATGTTCTGAAGTTAGTGTCGTTTGATAAGTGTCAGTGACACTTTCTCAGTTCTTCATTTCACAAGCTGTTATGTCTTAACTGTCTCCTCCCATCACTGCCAGGTACCCAAACAGTTTAGTATTAGACAGCATGGTTAGCACTTTCCTAGCTGCCAGGTCTATGATTTCCTAATGAAATCCTGTGATCTGAATGGATTTGTTTCCTTACAGAACTAAATTCAGATCAAATTACTTGAGATGGGTACTCCCAAAAGGCATCCGTACAGGCACACGGTGTCAGGTGTCTTTGCCTACCGAGAATCCAGTGGTGTTTCCTGCCTGTAGCTCACTGCAGTTTTCCCATGCACTTATTCAAATCAGGATTACTCTTGTATGTTGGATGTGTGTGTGGTTCATAAAGCAACTTCTGATGCACTCTTTGATGGAACAAATGCTGGACATGCATTAGTTCTTCAGCAGAGGCTACTGACCTGTTTCACCTCTTAGAATTGCCAACAAGTATCCATAGGAAACCAGGTTGAACTTACATTGTCCCAAACAAATTTGGGAGAAGCTAGGTAGTTACAGGCTAGTACTTAACACTGAATTTTACTATACTTTTTTTTTTCCAGCAGTATCTTGATCTGGCCATGCACCATCTTAATTTTGGGAATGCCGTGTGAAGTTAAATATCTGTGTCATTAGCTGATTTTCTGAATGGATTGTTTATATTAATAATTCATATATTATTAGGGCTACTTGTCATGTAGTTTTTCCACTAACAGGCTTTGCTTAATACTACAGCAATCATTAATGAACGCTTAAGGCTCTGATGTTTCGATGTGGGTGCTTTATACATCTGATAGTGTCAAATAAAAAGTGATCATAGGTCACAATTGCAATCACAGGAGAAAGGGAATTTCTTCTGGTCTGCTAGGGGCTGGAGCACAGGAAGTGAGATAATTGCTAGTTATAAAACAGTTCCAAGTTCAAATATAAACAGCTACACTTGAAAACTTGCAAGATAATGATGCTGAAATGCACGCAAACCCAAAGAGGTTGGAAGTGTTTGGGTATTTCAGAAATTGCTGGGGCTGCTGCTGCGCTCTTTGGGATAAAGCAGAACTTACTCTCAAGAGGGTGACTTTCTGCTGCTGGGTACCTGGATGCAGCTTTCACTCCCAGAAGTGGTTTTGTCTAGCACAGGCTTAAAATACTTGGAAGAGGAGGATAGGAGGGAATGGTACAGCAGCTGCTCTGGGCTGTTTGCGTAGGAGCAAACTACTAAATCAGCTGGAGTGGCTTTCTAAGTGGTATTAGACCTTCACGTAAAATTCATAATAAATCTTAACAGATGTATTGATTTAATTTTGATTCCAGTAAGAATAATAATAACCTTTTAAATTTTTGCCTAAGTATATATGTAAAACTGGCAGCCAAGAAACTCTTAAAAATAGTTTTTCCTAATGTTACGGTTGAATCATTCAGGAATAAATTATCAGATTGTAAATAGTCTTAGTCTACTTCTGCTGTGCAGTAATAAAGTGGAAATAAATATTTCCTAACTTTTCCTTTGGAATACTCTTGAGAGTAAGCTACATAACTTGTTGTTCTCATTTTGGGTTTAGAGGAATGGCAAAATCTTCAATCCCTATGGGCGCTTCCGTAGCGCTCATATCAAGCATGGTTTTAACTTCCACCATTCAGCCTCTTAAAATGCTTAATGTTAGGTTTCATGTTTAGAAAGCTTGAAAAGCAGAATGTGGTCATGTTGCAGTAGGTGTAAAGCAGAACCTCTGATAAGATGGAAGTCATTAGGTAAGCGCCTTGAGTTTGGAGTGCAGTGATAAATGAGCTTTTGTTGACTCTGCACCTGCAGTATATTTCCTTCAGTTTAAACAGCTCATTTAATGACTATGATATTGGAAGCTGTTTGAAAACTGAAAAAAAAAGAAAGCTAACTTTTCAAACCTAATTATTTCTGCATAGGTTTAAAAAAAAAAGGTTACTTTTAAAATCGAGGAAAGGAACAACCAGAAGCAGTTGTTACAGTTCAGTTTCCAGGAATTCCAGCTTGATGTCTTTCAGTAGACTTTATATGTGAAACACAAAGGGAAATATAGTTACTTAATTTAAGTCA
>VXBZ01008469.1:221506-278571 GCA_013399135.1 Heliornis fulica | reverse complement strand
CAAACAAATTTGGGAGAAGCTAGTGAGTTACAGGCTAGTACTTAACACTGAATTTTACTATACTTTTTTTTTTCCAGCAGTATCTTGATCTGGCCATGCACCATCTTAATTTTGGGAATGCCGTGTGAAGTTAAATATCTGTGTCATTAGCTGATTTTCTGAATGGATTGTTTATATTAATAATTCATATATTATTAGGGCTACTTGTCATGTAGTTTTTCCACTAACAGGCTTTGCTTAATACTACAGCAATCATTAATGAACGCTTAAGGCTCTGATGTTTCGATGTGGGTGCTTTATACATCTGATAGTGTCAAATAAAAAGTGATCATAGGTCACAATTGCAATCACAGGAGAAAGGGAATTTCTTCTGGTCTGCTAGGGGCTGGAGCACAGGAAGTGAGATAATTGCTAGTTATAAAACAGTTCCAAGTTCAAATATAAACAGCTACACTTGAAAACTTGCAAGATAATGATGCTGAAATGCACGCAAACCCAAAGAGGTTGGAAGTGTTTGGGTATTTCAGAAATTGCTGGGGCTGCTGCTGCGCTCTTTGGGATAAAGCAGAACTTACTCTCAAGAGGGTGACTTTCTGCTGCTGGGTACCTGGATGCAGCTTTCACTCCCAGAAGTGGTTTTGTCTAGCACAGGCTTAAAATACTTGGAAGAGGAGGATAGGAGGGAATGGTACAGCAGCTGCTCTGGGCTGTTTGCGTAGGAGCAAACTACTAAATCAGCTGGAGTGGCTTTCTAAGTGGTATTAGACCTTCACGTAAAATTCATAATAAATCTTAACAGATGTATTGATTTAATTTTGATTCCAGTAAGAATAATAATAACCTTTTAAATTTTTGCCTAAGTATATATGTAAAACTGGCAGCCAAGAAACTCTTAAAAATAGTTTTTCCTAATGTTACGGTTGAATCATTCAGGAATAAATTATCAGATTGTAAATAGTCTTAGTCTACTTCTGCTGTGCAGTAATAAAGTGGAAATAAATATTTCCTAACTTTTCCTTTGGAATACTCTTGAGAGTAAGCTACATAACTTGTTGTTCTCATTTTGGGTTTAGAGGAATGGCAAAATCTTCAATCCCTATGGGCGCTTCCGTAGCGCTCATATCAAGCATGTTTTTAACTTCCACCATTCAGCCTCTTAAAATGCTTAATGTTAGGTTTCATGTTTAGAAAGCTTGAAAAGCAGAATGTGGTCATGTTGCAGTAGGTGTAAAGCAGAACCTCTGATAAGATGGAAGTCATTAGGTAAGCGCCTTGAGTTTGGAGTGCAGTGATAAATGAGCTTTTGTTGACTGTGCACCTGCAGTATATTTCCTTCAGTTTAAACAGCTCATTTAATGACTATGATATTGGAAGCTGTTTGAAAACTGAAAAAAAAAGAAAGCTAACTTTTCAAACCTAATTATTTCTGCATAGGTTTAAAAAAAAAAGAGGTTACTTTTAAAATCGAGGAAAGGAACAACCAGAAGCAGTTGTTACAGTTCAGTTTCCAGGAATTCCAGCTTGATGTCTTTCAGTAGACTTTATATGTGAAACACAAAGGGAAATATAGTTACTTAATTTAAGTCACATTAAGGCAGATGTGAGCTTTGCACAAGGTGGAATATCAAAATGTTGGCTGGGCGTTTAATAAAACCTTTGATTTCCATTCAAAGATGCAAGCCATTAATTTAAAACAACCCAAACAAAAAAAATGCCTCAACAAACTGATAACTGGAGTTTTTTTTTATTAAAAAGATAGGGGTTTCTTATGCAATAATAAAATAACAGCATACTATCTGTCATTAACAGGTTACGGTATATATTCAGCTGTCTGTATTGGTATGATTTAACAGTTGCCAGCTAGTGAGACTTGACCTAGAATTAACAAAATAAACAGATTACAGGTGCATAAAGAGATTAAAATTTGTGATGTGAAGTAACATTTGGTGTCTGCTGCTGTCAGTTGAAGGCTTACAGTGGAATTTGGTGCACTGTAGCTAGGAGCTGTATTGAGTATTCCTTTAAGTATTGACCCACTCTGTGGTGATGATTTTGTGTCCTTTGTCCCTCCCTTCAGAAGACTCAGTACACTTGGAAGCCAGAAATCTCACCTGTCATTAAACATTTACCTTTTGTTTACTTTCTTGTGTATTTTAGGCAGAATAAAGTTTCTTCTTGTATGCTAATTATGATCATGTTCCCTCCCTTGTCTTGAGTGGGACGTGTGGCACAGCTGACTCTGGTGATAAGATGTTTGAGGCAACCGTTGGAATTAGCCTGGCATGGGTGAGCCATTGCCTAATTCCCCCATAATGGGAACAGAGGTGACATTGGGCTGTATCCATCTGATGCAGCCCTGTATTAAAGAAATTTTTATAGATAAAAAAAAATCAAGCTTGTGTGGTGGTTTGGGTTGTTCTGGGATCAGTGTGGGAGTTGTTCCTGCTGTGAGGAACCAGCATAAGTATGAGGAAAATAATATAAATGCCTGGACTTCTGAAACAAACTTCTTTGATGGTGCTTCCCCATCAGTTCAGGTTCATAGGCGTGATGTTAAGTAGTAGGAGGATCACCTGCCTGTGGTGTGTAAAACAGTGGTACTGCTTGGCAGAGGTGATTTAAAGCTTGTACGAACCACCTCTGTCTTGCAGACTGAATTTATACTGTAACACTGAGGATTATGTGGTCCCTGAGGGTGCTGGCTCTTCAAGTCTTTCCTCCCTGCAGCAAGCAGGAAACCAGCACTGGCCAAAGCCACATCATGTTGTCAAGGGATGGTTAATAAAAAAAGGCTTTGAACAAATGCCATTGGAGCCTTTCCTCTGAGGATGCTGAGCAAAGCTTGTACCACTCCCATGTGTCTAAAGTGTCTGCACTGCTGACTGCTGACAGCAGGCCAGGCAGTGCCTGCTGCAGGAGAAGCATTTCAGTGCAGCTGCTTTTATTTTTTTTAATATCCTCTAAGATTTTTGCTTGAGGGGAGCCCTTGTTCTAGGTCAAGCCCAGGATAGTCAGACATGCCAGCCCTGTCCTTGGGTGGTGGTAGTGCAAATACAGGCTCTGTGTGAGCTACTGTTCAGACACAGCTCTTGAGCTGAGGAAGTGTCAGGATTTCAGGGAGTCTTTAGGAACTTCTGTCATGGACTACAAAAATGCTGGTGACTTACACAGCCAGCAAGTGAAAATATTTTTTTTTTCTAGTTGACATTGCAGTGTAATTATTTGTGACAACATGGCAGTTTTCCTGTTGGCCAGTGCAGTTTTTAACCCTGAAAGTTTTCTTACTCACCAAAATAATACAGATCTCTGGGTTTTTTTTAAATATAGCTGACACTTCTGTTACCCTCTGTAAGGATTATGAATTATAGTTTGCCCCTATTTTCTCCTGATTCACCTGTCTTGGAAGTTTGAGGCAGCTGTTGACTTTGCATCACAAATTGTGTTCACACCTTTCTAATGATGGTACAAAGAGCAGTTGGAGGTGGAAAAACCTGCCAGGGGCACTGACTCAGTCTAAGGATGGAGTACAGTAGTACATGAAGTTCTGTCTGCAGTGTGAATTTGTCACAGATTGCACTGAAAGATTTTTCTTTGCTCTTGACCCAGGCTCCTGCAGTAACTTAGAGCTGTTCTCTGAGCAGTTATTTGTCAAAAGTCTCCAGAAGGTGATTCTGACCACCTACATGTGACAGCAATGGAGGTCAGAGCATGTGCACTACACACAGGTTGCTTAAGGTCTGGGTTTGATTCTTATGCTGCAGTTGAGCATAAGGTGGGGATCTTGGAGCTGTGAAGCTGCTAAAGAGCAAAGTGTCTCTGCAGGTGTGCTTGGTGGCTGAGCAGAATTATTTCAATCCATCTTAGCTTGCACATCTCTCATGAGAGAGGATTGAAGAGCTGTGCTGGGTTTGCAATGTGGCTTCTTTAAGAGGCGTCTGGAAGTTTCCTGAGGGTCCAACAGAGCAAATCCCAGCTGGGCTCCCAAGGCCAAACTTCCAAACCCTGATGGGCCAACCAGCACCGCTCACAGGCCTCTGGGAATCACACCTGAGAGACACAAAAACACAAACAGACACACTTTGCCACCAGAGGAGGGAGTGAGAAGATGTGAGGAACTTTGAAGACACCAAGGTCAGGGAAGGGGGGTAGGAGGAGGTGCTCAGAGAAGATTCCCTGCAGCCTGTGGAGAAGATCATGGTGAAGCGGGTGTCCCCCCCACAGCCCATGGGGGATGAAGAGACCCCACTTGTAGCCCATGGAGAGACACCTGGGTCAGGCAGGAGCCCACCAATGGAGCAAGTGGAGAAATGTGTAAGAATCTGTGACCTACATTGGAGTGAGCCCCTGGCAGTACCTGCAGTCCATAACTCTGGTTTCTCTATGTGAGTAATGTAATAAATTAGCTTTCTTTCCTTTATTCTGTGTTGAATTCTGCAATTAGCATTTTGCCTATGATGCTAATTGCAGAATGATCTCTCCCTGTCCTTTCACTCCTAAGCCTCAATATATATTATTCTCCCTTGTCCAGCTAAGGGGAGTGATAGAGCAGCTTTGGTGGGAGTCTGGCCTCTGGCCATGGTCAAACCATCACAAGAGCAAAGTGTTCTCCCAAAAATTCTGCAGCTCAAAATGCTAGTCAAGAGCTCCTTAAGGAGAAAACCCTTATTTTTCCTGTCTATGGGAATCTAAGTGAGCTTTTTTTTTTTGTTTAGATTGTATTGAAGTAAGACATAGGTTATCTTCAGCAGTTCCTGATAGCTCCAGAGGCTAAACATGCCTGCTGCACATGTTGCAATTGCCCTGCTGTAGCAAGTGCTTTAGAGAACCAGTGCAGGAGGCAGGAGTGCCTCTGGTTACTCTAGAGCTGCTTGTGGGTGACCCTGGGCAGTTCTTTCTGTCTTTGGCCTCGGTGGGGAACATCCACCCCTCGGTGTGGTGTGTACATCGCTCCCTTTGTTCCCAAGAGAAGATTGTGTGCGACAGCACCGCGTGACGGTTTCTGTGCTAAGCCTTGGGTCTGTGCTAAAGGTTGGTTGCTTTCTAACTCTGAAAATAGGATTAGTCCCTCTTGCATTATCTGTTTGAATGCCCTTAAATTTTACCTTCTGTTGTAATTTTAAACTAGTTTTACACCCCTGGATGCTAGACTGGAGCAATTGTCCGGGCTTTCTCAGCAAGTCTGGCCTTCCTGCTGTGCTGGTTGTGTTAACTGCATTTCGCACAATGGGGAGGAAGCGGGTGCGAGTTTGGAAAAGCCTCAGATTAGATGCTCTAGTAAAAATTGTTTGGTGTTAGTGCATCTAAAAGAAATCCACTGGGAACCTACCTGTAACTGCTTTTTAATGCAATAATTATTTCCTGTAGTTACAGACGGTGACAACTGTTTCATCTCAGCATCACTTTATACACTAAATAATCCAGGGTCTCCATCCTGTATATAGTGTATTAGCAAACTGGAAAACAGATTTGCTTGCAATAAGTGTAAGGCTTTTGTAACCAGAGGTATTGAAGCTTAAGCTTCTGTCTGTCTGTTGTTCACTCTTACCTTTTGCATTTTGGGATCTGGCTGTGATAAATACAGGCAGGGTTAGCTTTGAAAGGGGTCACTGGCAGCTATGGCTGCCTAGCTCTTTCCACTTTTCTGCCTGTTTGGACTCCTTTGCTGGTTGTGGAAAGGAGGCATTAAGTGCTTACTGAAAGCAAGGCAGTTGTTGGATGTAACAGCTAGGAATGAAGTGGGTTTATATACACCATATAAACCTGAACATGCTTCCAATGTGGCTTTATTTCCAGTGTCTTGGAGCTTTCCTGAGGTCCGCAGTGCTCACTGTATATAGTTTTCCGTAGAGCCTGCTCTCATCCTCATCCCAGCCTCCTGATGTGCAGAGATGTGATGGACCATGGCTTGCAAAACTTCAGGCAAAAGTGTATCTTTTGCTGCTGCTCTAAAGAAGATATGCAGTGAGTGTAAGCTCAAAGCAACAGGGGAAAAATAATTGTTGAACCTGTTTCTACCCCCAGTACAGGAAGAGTTATAGTAATATATTCAAGGTACTCAAATTCTGCATAGAGGTGGGTATGAAAGGTAAGTTCTTCTCATAAAGGACTGTGGCCTTATAAGAACTTCACTAGGAAGAAAATGGTGTTGCTTGTACCTTGTTTCCTCCAGTGACTCCTCTGGACTGTCCTCCCTTCCATGCCAGCACAGCAGCATTTTCAGCTGCACACTGGTGCTGGTCATTTCCCTGATGTTTTAACTTGCTGCTCCGTTTTAGTCTGCTTTGTTAGTGGAAACATACTAATGGGTTTCAGTCTCTGACTCTTATTTATACAATTACAGGAGAATGTCTTGCATCTTGGGAATTCCTGGAAACACATGTTTCTCTTCACATGGAACTTTTTTTGGTTTTGAATGCAACTAATGGGTTGAAACTTCATTGTTGCCTCTCGGTTGGGAGCCCTTTGGCATATGTAAACAGCAGCTATTAATTTAGCTTTTCTGTACTGATCAAACGTGTATTTTCATACTTTATAAGGCTTCTTTAGCTTGTTCTTTGTGTAATATCACTTACTGCAGTTCTGTTTGCAGGGATTTTATGTTACAGAGCAGGCAGGGTCTGCCGTAGAACAGGTGGATGTGAGCATGCCACCTCTTGCTGAAGAGGCGGTGTAAAAGGTACTGACAGGTCATTAAACTTGCTGCTGCTGTCTGTGCTGCTGTTCTGCTGCAAAATGCTGGCAGTGTGGCACTTAAGGTCAACATCTCTATACCACACAGGTATCTCAATTAAGCATTAATTATCCACAGTATTTATTAGGTACTGCCCCAGCAGGTTAAAAAAAACAGGTGCACAGAAAATTAGTGGTTAGTCCAGCGTGACTGAACAAAAAATCTGAAAGGCTCAAAATGTGCAGTAAGAGTGGCTGTCCGCTTTCTGCATAGGTTCTTGCAGCACATCTTGCTGACCTACCCAGCTTCTGCCTGTTGGTTTAGATTGATGAAATGCCAGCAAAGACAGTTGCTTCACATTAACTTTATGCCCCGGAGGCTTCAGTCACACAATAGAAGTGATCGGTCTGTGCCTTTTTCTGGCCTCCTTAACCTATCCTTGATAAGCCTTTAGCATTTGGGATGGTTAAATGAGTGTACAGCTTAGCTTGCAGGTGTGGTCCTGTGCCTGCCATGCTCTGTCACATAGTTTACCTCTCTTCCCTGGATGGAAGCTGCTGTGGGGTTGTTTGGTGGAGTAGGAGGTGTGTTGAGCTTTTTTTTTTAAGAAAAAAAAAAAGCTGTGCAAGGTCCTTGTTTGTGTAATAAAACTTAGCCAGAGAGTAAGCAGAACTTCTTGAGAAGTTGGTAGGAGCTGAAGCCAAAGGAGCTAAAGGCCAAAGAATGGCTGAAGGCAAACCTGTCTATCTCCATTCCCATTTCAAGATCCATCACTAGATCATTCCTCAGGTTTCTTCCTTTACCTCCCTTCAACAGAAGGAATACAGACCCTGCAAATTACAGGATGAATGAACTAAGGGGTCTGTCTTGTTCTGAAGCTGTTTCCCAGCACAGTCCTTTTAATGAAAAAGAGTATTTGTCTGTCCCTGTAGTATCTTTTGCATCGAGTAACTGCTGATATGTGGAGAGGGGGTGCAACATCTCTGATTTTACTCTGTTTCTATTAAAAGTACTAAGTTGCCAGGCTTTGGCAGAGTTGGATGCCTTAGTGGTGTGTTCAGTTCTGGCTCAGCCCTGAAGGAGGTTTGTCTTGCAGAAGCTATAGCCTGGAAAATGGGTTGACTCTTCAGTGATAATGTGTTTTTTCATTTAATCCAGTAGAAAAAAGAAGGATGCATAGCAGTAGAGTCGTTATTTTAGCAGTCAAGTTCCTACCTTAAGGTAGAATGTTTGATTTTTCCTCACTATTTCCCAGGCTCCCTTTCATGAAGGCTTATTTCATGCTTGGGTTTGGGTTTTTTTTTCCTATTAGCATGTTTGTATAGAAAAATAAATTACTGAGGATCTTGGCCTCACAACTAAGAGCAGCTTTGTGTGTTCCTGTGCTTAGTCAAAATGAATTTAGTAGTTTTGCAGTAAATGACAAAGCTCAGATTTGACTCCGGTTTATGGAGGAAAGTCAGACTCACTGAACTGGTACACCTGACCCAGTGATGCTTCCAAATTGCAAGAGGTTTGACAGCAGGGTAGTTGCACTCCATTTGAATTTGATTTCAAAAAGGGCTTCAAGAATTTAGGAATAGCTTTCTGCAGCAATGTAGTTTGGGGACTCTATGGTAAAGGCCTGCCTGTCAAGTTACTTTTGAAAGATGTGTCTGTCATTAAGTGTGGTGTTCAAAGGAAGCAGAAGCCTGGCAGTCATCTTCCAGTATCACTATGGCTTCTTTCTTTTCTTGGTACCTGCTGAAAATCCACGTCCTGCTTCTTTCACTGAATTTCATACTTAGATTATAGGTGATTCAAATAATGGTCTCAGCATTTCAAGTCACTCTCACATGAGGATTTCAAATGTTTTGCAGTCAGCTATTGGGAAAATAGAGCAGCACTGCAAACAGAGCTGCAGTGCCTTTCCAGGGTAAATGTTTTCTGTGTATTCTGTAGTTGTGTAAATAGGGCCATTAGGCCAGTAAGTGACACATCCAGTTTCACATGGGAAGTTTATTTTAGATTATGGCTTTCTGCTCCAGTGTATCATCTACAACAACGTCATCTCTGAACAATGCCTTCAGGGTATGTTTTTCTGCTCTTGACATTTCTAACATTATAGATGTTTTCCACTTTATGTATCCTTCATACCTACAGTTTGATTTTCTTTGCTGTGTTGGGAAGGTTGTCTCTGATATCTGGATACATTTCTGCTTTCTGTCCAGGAGCTTTTCTTTCTTTTGTTTTGGGCTACAGCAGTGGCAATCCATTTAAATTCTAGAAAAGCTGTGTAGTCAGTCACTGGAACAGGATGATTGTACTGTGACTTTCTCCAACTGGAATACCAATATTGTAGAAAAGCTTAAACCTTTTCTGAGGTGGTTAGGTGGGAGTATTGTACATGACTTTACGTGTTTGATTTAATGATTTTAAAGTCAGATGACTAGTCCAAAAGTCCCAGTCCACTCAGACCATTCTGTTTTCTCCATATAATTGATCTTCTGAGCTATATGGGATCTGCAGATGGGCTTTTTCATCTCTGCACAGTAGTTACTGTTCCAGGTAACAGTAAATTATCAGAACCTCCCAGAGCAACATCACATAACAGGACTGTCCTTGCCTTTTTAGATAATCTGCTCATTTTGCCACCATTCCTCTTGAAGGTCCTGGATAAGGGCTGAATGTTAGCTTTTCTCCGTGCTGGTAGATCTATATATTGTAAAAGTTAGTGTCACACTAAACCAGTGTGATTAGACACCTAAGGTAAAAGTATGTGTTTGTTTCCAGGAATATGAAGGGTGGTTTAGATGCACTGAACTATGTTCACATGTTTCAACATTTATAACCCATCTTGGCATCGTTCTGACAACTGAACCTTGATAATAGCCGTCATTTTCTACCCAACTTATAAGAATTTAAAACTCTTAAAAGTAATATGATTTGGCAAAATAAATGGTAAATTATAAAGTTTGTGTAACTTGAAAGTAAGAGGGCATTTTATGATAATCTGCAATTTTAAGCTGAATGCTTGAAGGGAGCCTGTGGGGGCAGAGAACAATCAGTAAAACTCTTTCATTTGGGTCATTTGATGTTTCAGCTGAGAAGGGACCAACAAGGCCCTAGGAGGCAGGAAGACTCCTGAGAAGTTTTTGAACTTGACCAGCTTTTGAACCTAATCAAGTGTTACTGAATTACCTCCTTTCAGCTGCATAATTTAGCAGTGGAACTGGAGAAGTCTCTTTTTTTTTTTTTTTTAAGACTTTCTCCTTTCCATAGGAGAGGCTGAAAAGAACCTGTGCATATCATACATGTCCTCTGTGCTGATAGTGAAGGGCTTCTTGCTTGTGCTTTAGGTTCAGGATGGCTGAATGTACTGGTGACAGAAAGTGACAAGCTCAGACAGATCAGTGAACCCAAAAAGGGCTTGAGAAGCTTGTAGCAGAACCAATGTCAAGGCACTGGACCTCAACTGGGGCAGATTTTTTTTCCTATCTGAAGCAGAAGTGTTACTGGAATAACAAAAAGCTAAAAATGTTTTCCTTTGTGATGATTTTTTTTTTTTTTACCTGCTGCATCTTCAGATCTGGGGACAGATTTCAGTTCCAAGAATCAAGTAAACTTAGAATTGCCTTTCTGGATGTCAATGTAAAGAAGCTTCTGGATGAAATACCAGTGTGTTAAACCAGTTGGGGTATTTTTAGGCTGCCTAACAAGAGGAAAAGCAATTGTGGTGTTGCTGGAACCAGAAGGAAAGTACAGAAAGTCCTTTATACCCAGAATTTAGTAAAACACTTCAGAAGAACAAAGACTTGCATAAACTTTTCTGTAAGCAGGTTAATGAGGAATTCAAATTGTGCCCACAGATGCTTATGGGAAAGTGAACTAAAAGACAGCAAATATGGAAGAGTAATAGATTTATCTGAAAAAGCTACTGTTGACCAGAAATTGGGGTCACCAGGTGTTAATTTTCTAGCCACCTCACTTCATTTAGGAAAAAGGAAAGGGACTGCGTTGTTGCTCGCCTTTTTTTCCTTTAAAAAATTATTCTAATGCAGGGAGTAAATTTGGATAAAATCGAAGTGGGATAAAGTGGCATCTGTAGTATCCTGTGTCGTGTTCCAGTGATAACTCTCCCAAATAATATTGATAACTGGTGATTGGGCACACAAGAAAATACACCCCTCTCTGATGTCAGTATCTTATTAGAAAGCTGCTGTCACAACTGAAATACTAATGTAGTAAGTAGGCCTGCTTCCCTCGATGGTGGCATGTAAGTCATCTTTTGGGAGGGGTGTGAAGAAAGGTGTGCAGAGGTAGTTTAAAAGCAACTGAACCTGTCTCATGGCTTAAAACAGTCTAGTCCCACAACTGTCTTGTCACCAGACTGATTATTAGGAAAGGAGACTGCTCACCTTTACTGTCTGTTGGTATTTTCTAGGTGGCAACTGCCTTCTGGAGGAGGGCTTTCATTGTCTTCATCACTGTTCTTGTCCTGCTGTAGAGATACCAAACCTTTTACAGCTATGTTCCTGGATAAGGAGTAAAACTGCACTGTTGCAGTAATGCATATATACAAGTATTACAAATAGGTTATGACTCAGCCTTTCCCCAGGGACCGTGCGGAGGAACGAAGGTGCAGGGGACAAGGCACAACAGAGCCACAGACCAGAAGTGCTTAGAATTTCCCATCTTTAAGTCGGGTGGCCTTGTAATTAGAGTTGAGAAACGAATCAACATGCAAAAATGCAGAGCTGCTTGTGATTGTTGGAGGTACAGGGGAATGGCAGGAATAGTATAGGGACTGTGGTAATCTCTTGGAGACACACCAGGCTCGGCATTAACAGACAGGGATCCAGTGCCAGACATATCAAGCTTTCTAGAACAGAAGAGATGCCAAAAGCGCTGTTTGGGTTAGAGGATACTGAAGGGAGAGCCTTAGGGGTAATGGATCTCTGCCCAGTGAGTGTAACCCCTGTCCCTGCTGTAACCTTGATGCTGGAGAGAGGCTTTTTGATTTCTGAAATCCTTTAAATATCACACGAGCTTTTGAGGGTTTGGACTTTGCTCACAGTAGAGTAGATTTTTACTAATGCTCTTGGAGAAGGAATAGTATTTATCTCCTTGTTTAGTATTAGAGGGAACAGACATACTTAGTAGAAGACATAAAAGGCAGGAAACAAATCTGAATGTGTGATTGTCTGACCTCATCCAATAGCTCATGTGAAGCTGGATGTAGTCAAGCACTGCGAGCCAGGAAGGTTATTGGAGGCTGGAAGGTTCTTCTAAGAATCAGCATGCTAAATATATCAAAGAAGGTCTATTACAGACAGGAGCACTTCTGTGGATGAGGCTCAGTGTATCTTAAAGTTTTGTTGGCAGTTCAGTCATCTGTGTGGTTGGAGGTGATGCTGTGTTATTTCTGTGAAGTGGGTACACAAACTGGAGTTAAAAGGCTACATTTGTTTCATATCAGTCAGCAAATAACCATCAACCTCTGGACTCTTAGATACAGCTAGGTGGAACAAAACATTTTGTGGGATGTGCTAAATAAAAGGATTCTGCTCTTTTTATGACCCACTCTTCTGAGCTTCATCCAGCTGCACCACAAAAACTTCTCAGGAGCTTTAACGCCCCCTGAAGACATGCACATAGTCAGCTCAAGGCTATGAAATAAACTCTTGAAGTCTTCATTTCTAACCTACTTCATGGCATGATGTCAGAATGTACCACTGAGTTGGAATACTAGGTAGGTAGTCCAGAATAATTTAACTCTTGGGAGATATGCCTCACAGGTAGTACTCTTACCTCCGTGGATATGTTGAATTTAGTGTTGTCCAGTGTGAGAGACCAAGTACCTATCCAGTTGTGACTGCACTTGGGTGAAAGCTCTCCAGCCAGTCTTTCCCTTTTGCTTTGAGACCACACACACAGTCTCCTGTTCCCAGTCAGTTAAGCCTGCCTTTTAGTGAGAATATCCCTATGAAACACTTACCTGCTAGAAATCCTTTGGGTTAACAGCAAAGGAAAGCTGAGCAGTGACAAGTACTATCAAATAGAGGTAGTTTAAGTGGTCAGGCTTTTTTTTTTTTGTTTGGTGAGGTTTTGTGTTTTTGTGGGGTTTTTTTGTTGTTGTTTTTGGGGTTTGTTTTTTTGCTGTTGTGACAGGCTTTATTTGCCTGAAAATACCAAATCATAGTAAACAGTGCAGAGGGTTGAGTTGTCTGATTCCAGTGTTTCCAGGACATACCCTTGGAAATATTTTTTTAAAAGCAAATATTAATTTAATCTAGAAGGGAATCTAGTGATGAAGTTAATAAAACTGTTCTGTGTTGGGTGTTTCTTTGATGAAAAATTATTTAAAGAGAATGGCATTGACCCCAGCTGCACATGTTTCTCATGGAATCGTTGGTAGAAAAGACTCTGTGTTGGTATGTGCCTCCTTTGACAGCAAGTACATTATAAGTGAGTGTACATAGCTCTAAGTATACCATCCTGATGGTTTTTCTAGCAATTTACCTATTCATCAAGTGTAAATAGATGGCTGTTTGCATCAGCCAGTGCTTCAGGAATCAGTGTGGAATAAAACCCAGGCAGTTTGCAAACAGCCTGAGCTTCCAGCTACCGGCTGAACTGGAGGATTCAAAGTGTGAAATGCACTGCGAAAATATTTTTGCCAGTGAAATGTGTGTTGTCCTGGTGGGAAGAAGGGTACTGAGAAATTGCTTCTTGGCAGTTCAGAGAGTGTAGGTGTCCAGTCCCCACACAGTTTGCCAGAGAGAACTGCTGTGAATTAGATTTTGCTGTTAAGGTACTTCTAGGTGTTTTATGATATGACACCAAATGTTCCGTGTAACCTGCCACGTGCTTAGACTTGGAGTCAGGAGGATGAGGCTTGTTCAGAGTCACACGGGAAATGCACTATGGAGCCAGGAACATCACTGAATCCTTTCTATTAGTGTGGGGGGTAGTAGCTTATTTTAGAGGCAGAGTAGCATCTTTATAATTAAGCATTAATACCTTGCATCCAAGATCTCTAGAAATACTGGCACTATGAACTGAAATAGTTGCCAAAGTGCAGCCTTTTAGGTACCTCATTTTTAGATGTTTTGAGAGGCATCTTAACAAAAAATCAAACACAGAAGACAACCCAGAAAAAACTCCTAACAACCAAAAAATAAAACCAAAAAACAAAAACAGACAAAAAAAAAAAACCCCAAAATACTCCCCCAACCCCAGGCACCTGAGGGGCATCTCTGGGCGTGCACCCATTCTTCCCAGTATTGGTGACCTCAGCTGTAAATGCTAGTGCTGTCTGCAGTGGGTTTGGTGCTAGTTCAGTCTCTGTTCCTTTTATAAGAACATTTAAGGATCTAAAGATGTTTGTAAATGAATTTACTTACAATTCAGTTTTGCTGCTCTTTTGCCGTGCTGGATCCGTTTCCTTGGAGTTTTAAAGGACTTTACAGTACAGCTGTCACTGAGGATGGGAAATGTCACTTGGAGTAGAAATTGATACCAATGAAATTACGGTGTTCATGTGAATTTACTTGAGTGGCATCTGCCACTTCTGACCTGTCACTTCACTTGAACCAGTCCTGACCTGTTACTGCTGTCACATACTCATTACAGCTGTCACATTGGATTTTTTTGGTGGGACTTTTATCGGAGGGAGGTGTCTCCTGCAGAAGTGAAGTACGAGGAGGGAATTCCTAGTCCTTTTCTCAACCTTTCTTTTTGTCTTCCCTCATTAGTTCCCTTTCCCTTGCTGAGTGCCTGTCATGTCATGCACTGTTGAGGATAATAAGATTAAGGGGTGAGTGTGTGTGTGTGTGGGGGGGTGTGTGTTAAGGCACTGCTCTGTCTAGACTAGATACTTGTGGAAGAAGCAGTCTGAGTTCTAGGGTTCAGCAGGCCTAACGTTTCAGCTTTATCTTCCTGCAGCCTTATAATCTACTTGACACGAAATACTTAGAGGCATAGGAAGGTAGGTTTCCCATCTGTCAAATAAAGTTGAACTTGCTGTAGCTGTTTTTACCTATTCAGTAAGAAGGGTTGCATTTCTTCAGGGTTTGTAAAGCATTTAAAGGTCATTGAACTAAAGACCATATAAATGCAGCTGTTGCCAAGATGAATTAACTTGTGCTGCAGGAACAATGAATCCATTTAGGACTCTGAAGCTTGAGATTTTTGTTAAAAATTTTGATTAACAGAAAATATTGATACAGGGTGGGGAAAAATGCAGAAGTTAATGAAGGAGGCTTGGAGTTTTCTCCCAACTTCATTTCTTAATTTTGTTGTTTTGCCTCTCTGCTTGCAGATTTTTACAAACACAAAGATAAACACAAAGACCGAGAACACCGGCACAAAGAGCACAAGAAGGACAAAGAAAAAGACCGGGAAAAGTCCAAGCACAGTAATAGGTGAGGAAAAAGTTGATGAAGTCCTCCTAGGCTAAACCACTGGTGCACATGCAGTCTTACAGGAGTTACTGTCACAAAACGAGGACAATACTGCTATGTTGTGAGTGTGGTTTCTGCGGGTGTTGGTGCTTTAAGCCTAACTTCTGTCATTGCATACATTACTATATGGGCAGCTGAAATAGTGTATCTTGCAGTACTAATGTCTACAAGATTTCTGTAGGTTCATGTTACAGGCATTGAAAGCTAGTTTAATCTTTTTTTGTGTGTAATTCCAATTTTGTCAGAAACGTGGAGCTCTATTGAGTGTTTGTATAAAACCCACTGTTTTAGCATAGATTAACCTGAGGTGACTACTCTGCCTCATAATAAATAGAAGTGTCTGGAAAAATGGTGCCCAAACTGGTGATGTTCTTGGCTTGTTACCACAGTGTCTGGATATCTGAACACTGCCTCAGTGTTACGGACTTCTGCTGGGTTAGAGGAAGAGACGGAAGGGATTGCGGTCTGTCCTGTCTGATAGGATTGAGACACTCCACTACATGGGGAAGGCATATCATGCCAGTCACTGAGCATAAACACTTGGTAACCTGTAGCTATTGAGGTGGGTAGTGGTAGTGAATCCCATAGTCCAGGTGATACCAACCTAGGCAGTGACCTGCAAGAACGAGGACATGCAGGTCTGTCCATGGTGATTTGGTATGATGGATCACAGGGCAGGTATGTCACACACAGGTGTTACTCAGAAAAGCTTTTCTAGCTGTAACTCCTGATGTGCAGGAGCTACTGAGCCTACATTGTCAGGGGAACTGGAAAAAACAGTCCCTGGAGTGGAATTTTATGCCACTTGCTGAATGGTGGATGCTTTTGCTATGGCCAAGCAAGTGTTTTCAGTAACTGCTGTGCAGCTATGATAACACAATCTAAAAATGAATAAAAAAGCTTGTGTTGAGAATGGTTTCTCTTGGAGAAGCTCAGAAAGGAGAAGTATGCTGAGCACTGGATTTGTTATATTTGAGTTGCACTTTGAGTTTTCTGTGACCTTTTGAGAAGTTATGGAACCTTACTGTTCCATAATATACCTTTTTTTAAGTAAATAGTTGATGTGGGAGAGTGAGGCAATCTAGGTCAAGTAAGTTGTAGCATTTACTGGCTTTCATAGCAAACGAGAAAGGAATGATTTTGACACACTGTTTGCACTCTTTCTCTCATCTATATTGTAAGGCCTTGATTTCAGATTTTCATTTTTCTGATCTTTCAAGCATGTGCCTCAGTTTTGGCTGTCTTGCATTTAGTTCACTGCTTCACTTAAATAAAATAAAATTCTGCAGTCTTAGAGCAAAGCTAATCCTTTGAAAGGAGTACTGGAAGCACTATCTTTAAATTTCCAGAATTCATTTATGAATTGACCATGTTTGTGTGGGAGTTAGAAATAGTGTATTTTTAGTTGGAAGAACTAATTATGCTCTATAACTTAAACAGTAGCATGCAGATTTAAACACTAAATGCTAAAACAAAGGAGATAAGAGTGGCTAATATCTTGTGAGGTGTGGCTCATGATATGTAATCATGCTTTATCTGGAAGTAATTCTTTCTCCCTATACTGTTGCCTTGAGAGCCCAGTGAGAAAGACACCATCCTTTCCTGGCATTGTGCCTAAAGCTTCCAGTCACTTTCACTTATCTGTGAAGTGTTCCCTTGTCCTGTGAGCAAAAGACACTGCATCTTTGAGTCCCATGGTAGGGTACATGCTGCATGTGCAGGGGTGTAACCAGGAGAAGATGTGTTCTTTGCCCTTCAGGCCCCTATGCAAGGTGGGATCTCATGTCCCAGGCCAAGCATGCAGCTTGAAAAACATTTCAGTAGTGTGTTTCCAGCCTGTCAGATTAACACCCTAGCAGTGGATGTGTTGTAGTGCTGAATCACGAGGTGCAGCCACAAAGGTGTTACTTGGGAAGGTAAAGTACATGGACACATCTGTGGTGCTGTGGATCACCCCGTTGCTGCCCAGTGATGCACAGGGTGCCAGGCTGCTTGCTGTGTGAAGCCAGCTGACTTCTAGTGCAAACCTTTTAGGAATAACTGGCCTCATGATTGAAACTCTGATTCAGCTGTCATCCACGTGATTCTGTAGACTTAAGCTGTGTCTGCAGGATCTGAGGTGAGCAGGGAATTGCTTGGAGGAGAGCTGCTGGAAGGACCTGGAGGGAGCATGTGCTTGTGGCCAAGTGACTGCCAAGTGTTCACATGGAAGGTGTGAATCCAGGGATAACAGGACAGGCAGCTGAGTTATAGGGAAGGACTGGAGCAAGGTGCCTTTTGGTTCAGGCTCCATTACTGCAGTCCCTGTACCAAAATACATCAGGGAGGGGAAGGGGGCATTTGATCACTTGGACACTTTTAATAGCTTTTAATTTTGCCAGCAGTGGGAGAGGAGGAAACTGCTTTGTGGGGAAATACTAGAGAATTGTCCTCTTTCAAAAGGACTCTTAAGCTGTGATACAGGACCTAAAGCAAAATTCTTCATCAGAGAAGAGCAAGAGCTCTGTGATTGCCTACACTTCATTAGTTTCAAAATCTTGGCTTTGTGGTAGGGCCATCCCAAGGGCTGGTTCTAGTTCCAGTTCATTTTGTTACTTTGTTGTCACGGCCATCACTGCTGAAAAAGATTCTCCTTGAAGATGTGTGTATGCAAATGGAAAAAGTGATTTGCCAGCTGCACTTACTAAAACATGGATGCTGTTTTTCAATTATTATTTTTCAGCCCATCTAATGCTCAGGCAAAGGTATTTTTTGACACTGATAGACATGTATATCTTCCCTGGTGTCAGCCCTGGGTCTAAAAGCTAACTGATGGTTGTTGCATTTTTAGATTTATTTATTTTTTTTAAACAAATGGGGAGTGCCTGGCTTGTAAGACTTTCAGGCAGGTTTAGAGAATTCTGGTTGAAGTGCACAGCTAGGAGTGTTTTTGTCGGTGACACACTTGCATTGGTTTTGGCAACAAAACAATATAGTGATTTGACCCCTGGTTCAAATGGTACCATCACCTTGAAGGGGCACTTAAAGTGTGTTTATTTTGCTTTTGGCTTATCTGCTAGGTAGCATACTGCTGATAGCAACTGGTCATCAGCAAGTTTGTGGTAATTGTTTTTTTTTTGTAAAAGAAAACTCCTTGTTAAGGTCAACAGCTTTGTCCTTTGCAGCAAGATAACCTCCATGTGATATAAGAGGTTTTCATGGTTGCTCCCTGTGTGATTGCAACTTGTAAAGACTCCACTGGGCTGAAGGTCTTGTCTTTATAAACAGAGATAACAAAGTGCCCCTTCCAAAACCCAGCCCCGCAGCAGTGCCAGTGTGTTTCTGTCCCTCCATTGTGACCATCCAGCACCTCCTGACTGCAGCAACACACAGTGAGCTGTACCTGTGTGCAGGGAACTGCACCAGATGCCGGAGAGCCCCTGCCCTGCTGGAGGCTGTAACAGCCATTTTGGCAGAGGATGTTTCTTCACAGAGGAATTGTGAAGGAATGCAAGCTGCCTCTTTGCACTGAAGCTTCTCCTTTGACAATGAAAAACGAGTGAAAAATAGCTATTGCTCTGTTAGAAATTAAACAAAGAATATCCAAGGTAACGGGAGTGTGGTGTTTACCAGTGGTTTTTACCTCTATGGGGGGATTTTTAAAACACTTGATAAAAGCCTGTCACCAGTTGCTAAAATGGAAAATGAATCCTTCATATAAGTTTATATTGGATTAGTACAATTGCATGTGAATCTTCATAAAATCCATTCTGTACTACAAAAGCTTCTTTGTTATTATGAAATATTTGGTTGAATCTTTGATAATTCTCGAAGAGTTTGAACAGTCCTTTAGCAGAAAGCCAAACCATTGTTGTTGGTGACACTTGGGTCTGTACCTCTGGTGTGTGACAAGTCCCTGACTGCCTTCTGAGAAGTACAGTCCTGTGTCAGACCTGGTTTGTGGCACTGTCTGGTTGTGTTTGAAGCAGATCATTTTGTGTCTAAGTTTGACAGTTTCATTTCCTGCCCTGTACTTAAGTAGTTTAAAATAAAACTTGCACCAAGAAGGCAGAACAACTCCAGTGTGGGAGAATAAATGTTTCCTGTATCCAGACTTTGAAGGATCTAAGCTGCTGAGATAAGTCTCATAAATTACCTATTTTAAGTATTTTTATTTCATGTGGCAGAAGTGTGTGGAGTGATATGTAGAACTTCTTAATTTTGCTTCTTGCTTTCTTCCTCTCCCACTCACAAGATGACACTTCTATATCTTAACCACTCATTTACAGCTGTAGTAAACTGGGAGAGGACATTTGTGTGCCTCGGATCTTTTTCCATCACCACTTGAGGAAGGAAAGTTAAAGTCCCCTTGAGAAAAGTCCTTACTGAAAAATAAGTCCACATCACTGTCGATCAAAGCATTTTCCTTTCCCTCTTTTCTCATCCCTGTACTTCCCCCTCCCCAAAATAAAATCCAGTGCATACCCATTAAATGTTAGTGGTTACAATAAAATGAGTCAAACCTGCTGTGCCAGTAACTTTCTGATTTGTGGGAGGGGAGCGCTTCACACAAGTGAACCATGTAACAAGTGTCTCACTGACCGGTGCCCCTGTCTTTGTGCACCCTGGGCCAGCGCAGAAACGTCTCTGATGGGCAATGGGAGTGAAGAGGTTGCTCCTGCAGTGTTGAGCCATGCTGTCAATGTGACAAGCATCTGAGCCCCAGGAAGAAAAGTCGTCTTCTGTCAGATTGTATATTTCCTCTGTTTACTAAATCTCTTGTGATCACAACTTGAGATGAGCAGAAGCAGGGAACACAGAAGGGATTTATAGACCCGATCTTCACTGGCATCTTCTGAGTTTTATGGTGTTGCTAGGAAAAACACAGATCCCAGGCATTTCCTAGGAAGGAATGAAGATAAATTTCAGGTCAGACTTCTCACACCCCACTTTTGATTTATGATGCGATTCCCAAACCACACATAATTGTGTGTGGGGTAGGGAGAGGCAGGAAGGGGAAAAGCAATTTTAAAAAGGTCCCAGCACTCCCTGTTCCCTATTGTGGGTCATTTAGTTTTTGTTCCCCATTTGAGTTCACAGTTCACCTTTATCAGCTCTGTAATGTGACTTTGTCTTGCAGCAGTGAAGGTTTGTTCTTCTCCTTTAGCAGAACACCTGATTCTGGTGCAGCCATGGATGGTGCATACTGAGCTTGATCCTCGTCTCAACGTGTGAATATTGTTCTCTGTTCCAATATTTTTGTCAGCTATTGATTAGTCCAGCTTTTTATTCCTTTTGCTGAAAGCTTGATCTATTATCTGTGAAAACTAGTAAAAAGACTCCTTTCAACTCTGGGGGAAGCAGTTCCATGGTTTTTTAATGGTATTTCTGAAATCCCAGCAGAAGGGTTGGCGCTCACGTGTTCCTCCCCTCTAACACCATATGATAACCCTCTAGCAGCGAGCATGAAGTACTGCAAGCCAGGTGAAGGCTTGTCCTTCGCTGTGCCTTGTCCCTGCAGTGCTGCCTGCACACTCAGCCCTTCCTTGGTACACCTGGCTGTGACTGCAGTTTTCCATTAACACTGTATTACGTCAAACAAGACACGGGCTGCGTAACCTGTGCTCTGTCCCTATTGTGTCTTTGGATTTCACTAAAAACACACCTCCCTGTTATTTCACACCTCAGTTGCGTTGTAGGGAAGGTCTGCTTGCAGCAGGCTCTGGTGCTTGCTGGTAGCAGATTTCCAGTCACGAGCTAATTACAGCTGAGAAAATGAGAGGGAGAGGAAATAAGAGACTCCTTAGATAACGCATCCTTCCCAGCTTGTGATTTTGAAGCTGGACTGGAAAGGGCCTGGGAAGGGATTATTAAAGTACATAAATGGCACCTGAAGAATGCAGTGTTAAATTACTGCAAAGCTGTTGTAGTTTGAAGAAGGAAGCTGTGATCTGCACATCTGCCGTTCTTTGGAAACACTTTCCACTTGTGACTTTCCCATGTGACCCAAGCCCGAGCAGCTGCTGCCAGGTGCCTGTGCTCCCTCCCTCTCTCCTCCTCCCTCCTGTTCTGCAGGCATCCTCGGTGGGAAGCACAGCCAGGATTGAGAGGGAAATGCCGCCTTCTGCTGCTTCCTGCGCCTTGGCCTCAGCTCGCCAGGGCCTTCAGATGTCCTTGCTCACACTAAAACGCTAAATCAGACAGTAAGCAAGCTAGCAGAAAGGCTCTAGTGCTTCTGGAGGTGCATTTCTACTCATCCTGCCTTTGTGTGTGATACATCATGATGTAATCCCTGGTTCTGCCTGTACTAATGTGGTGTCCTACCGTGCTTTGCTACCCTTAAAAAACCTCAGATAAGCAGTGCAGGTTGTCAGCATTAAGCACCTTCAGAGGGGTAAAACTCCAAGCGCTGTTGCAGCAGTCCAGCTAGAATGATCTGGGTGTAAAGGAAGATCTCAGCAAGGCTGGGTATTTCTAAAACAGATTTTGAACATCTGCATTACCATCCAGTTGTCCTCTTTTCAGGCTAACTTCCAGTGAGGTTTCCTGCTATTTTATGGGGGTTTTGCTGGCTACTTCAGTGGGAGAAGGGGGTAAGCACAGGAAAAGTAAGGAAGGATCCACAGCAGTCTTAAGAAGTGAATTCAGGATAAAATGATCTGAGTGCACGTGGTGGTCTTGAGACATTCTTACTTGGGTTTCTTTTTAAAAAAGTTATCTTTTTCAGTTCTGAATCTGCCAGAAAGGTGTACTTTGGATCTCTAAATTGTTCTCAGTGTCTCCTAATAATAGCTTTGGGGTTGCCTGGAAATAGCTTTCTGATAGAAAGCTGAAACTCCTTCTTCAGGGTAAGGATGGCATCCTGTTGCCTTCCTTTTTCTTCTGAGATTAGTGTGGTGGTTAAATTAGGTTCCCCAGAGGTGTGCAGAAATATCTTATCCAAATGAGAGGACCAGAGCAGCTTAGCTTGCTGACTGAAGTCAACATCTGAGCAATTTGCTTTGCTTTTGGAGGGGGAAAAAGTTATGCTTCTCAGGAGTGTGGCTTGTTACCCACACGTTTCCAAATGAGCTTTTTTAAGAGGGGCAGATTTCAGGTCCCTTGGGGAAGAAAGGGACACACCTTTATCACCACACGTGTCAGAAACCTTCAAACTGAATTCTCGAAGTCAGAGCTGTGACCCAGCATCTAGAAACACGTGGGGGTGACAAGAAGTCTACTTGGAAATGAGGGAAAGCAATTTATGTTCTCTTACATTGGAACAAGTAGCACATGGAAATCAGATTTTTATCAGGGGAGTTTCTTCCAGTCACATGCTGGGAGCAGCAGCAAGCAGGACCTCAGGGCCAAGCCACCAGCAGTGTTTCGAAAATGAAGCTGCAGAATGAAACTGGAGACAAGAGTTTCCTTGGGTTATCTGAGCCCACATTGCTGTGGTGAGAAGTTTACTGCTTGGTGCAGAGTAAAGGGGAAGGATAGCCTTGTGATTTAAAAAAGCAAAACAAAACAATAAGACTGAGTCAGGAATCCAGACTTCTTGATTCTGACTCCAGGGCTGAAAAGTCTTGAGTTTTAGATTACACTGCATAGTGGCTTTAATGATGGCTATGTACTCTCTTTTGAGAGGGGTGTCATCACAGACTCAAAGAGTGGTCTAGGTTGGAAGGGACCCCATGGATCACTGAGTTCCAACCCTTCTGCCACAGGCAGGTCATTTGAGGTTCTGCTTAAGCAAGCCTAAGTTTAAGTTCTTTGTTTTGGTTGGTTTTGGTTTCTTTTTTTATTCTACCCACAGTCTGTGAGCATCCAACACACATAAAAATTGTCACCACTTCTTGGGTAAATGGACTTTCTGCCTTTTGCACTATTAGCTTAGCAGATGTAGATTGTCATCTATTAATTTGCTTTTAGTCACGTTTTCTGTATGTCCCAGTCACACAGCAAATGATAGTGCTTTTGGCTGCTAGCAAGGATGGGTGAGGTGCTTTTGAAAATTTAAAATTCTGGGTATTTTAATTGCTATTCCAAACTCCCAACAACAGATGCTGCTATGGACTTTACTGTGGAGAACTAATTCCATTGATTGGAGTGTGTGTACCATGCTTTTTTATGGTTTGAAGATGCAAATTGTTGTCTGAGTAAAACATATTATTCCCTGTAGGATTTAAGTACCAAATAAGAACAAGAAAGTAGAAGCAGGCAGACTTTTGCAGAGAACAGAATGGGCCTAAGCCTTATGTCTTTGTTAAGAGTTTTCCTGCATGATGGTATACCTTTGTAATTGCAAACTTACATCTTTAGCAGATGAGGCACCTCACATACAGGTAATTCCAGAGACACAAGTCAGAATTTCCAGACCTTCCTGAGCTTAAAACTTATTAATAACGCATGGGGTTTGTGCTTTCAGACAGTCAATGAATCTAGCAAAGGAAAAGGAAATCGATGTCTTGGGTCTGAGATAACAGATGAATAAAGGGGCACAGAAACTGGGATGTCAGATCTGGGCAAGAGTAGCAGGCATCTTGAGGTGTTCAGGCTGTTCTGTGTATGTTCTTGGATGTCCTGATCACACAGGGTACACAGCACGATCTTCTGGGTAAGAATAGTCTGCAGTTGTTCAGTCTTTGCTCACAGACAGCATGTGGTGCTGTGTGTCTGTCTACAAGAATTTCTAGAGTGCCAGTTGCCCTTTAATGCTTAGTTTCTACTTTATAGTTTTAGATGTAGCATAAAGAGGTTGCTAGAGGCTTAAAATGAAACAGAGTTCTCTGTCTCCTTGTCTCTTAATGCATGACAGTATGTGAACATACTGATTTCCATCAGGGGTGGATATTCATGCTTTAGCTCCTTGGGCTTGGAAGGAAGAGGTGTATTTATGGGAATGTGTGCTACTCTGAGCTGACTATTTGGACCTTTGACAGCTTCGGGTCCATTTGTAATAGTGCTACATGTGGCTCTGAAAGTCCCCACTTTGGACTTAACTCCACGGCTCTACAGCTCGGTGTGGGTTGGCTTGTGTGTGACCAGTGGCATTTCTCTTAATTACACACAAGCTTTGATTGGAGCAGGTTAATGTGCTCTTTGCTTTCCATGCCCATCAAACATCTTACAGTCTGTTTTTACAGTAGAAAGAAGACTTGAAGCATAGGTAATTTTTAAAATCCTACTTTTTCTGGCGTTCGAGGCTTGTGGTTTTTCAAGGCTGTGTTCGCCCGGATCAGTCTGGGCTTGCACTTGAGTGTTGAAATAGCTGAATTAAGGAATCTACCTATTTTTAGTAAAGCATTTATATTTTCATTTATGCTACTTAAAAATGTGTATTGAAGGCCAGTCAAATTGATGGGCTTGCTGCCTGGCTTTCTATACAATAGTGCTGCTAATCCTTGAGTTTCCCCAGACAGCATCCTTACTTTCTGCCTACAAGGGTCAAATCATTCCATGAGAAAACTAATTTTCATTTAAAAACAGCCATGTGTCTTCCTGATTGATAAGAAAACCTTGAAAAAGTGATCCAAATTTACCCAGATGTTTCAGAAATTAGGAAGAAATTAGGTAGAAATGGCATAAAAGCGGTCAGTTTTCTTCTCCTTAGAAGCGTTTTCTGTTATAATTAAGCAATTTGAGGTGTTAAACTGTCAATACTCATAGCAACACACTGAGTAGTGGCAAACCAGATTCTCACTCCTTTGGTGGTTTCCCATCCTCATGAGGCACAAGGTGACAGGACAGCTGTGGCTGAGGACTGCAGTGTTATTCCTGGCTTTTCTGTTTGACTTTGCATAAACACAAGGACATCTCATATCCTCTTTGCTCTGGTTTTCTCAACTGTTTGGGAATAATAGAGATCAGCGGTTTTCTCTTCTAAGTTCAAGAGATGAGAGCTGATACAGTGACAAACTGTTGCCTGAGGAAAAGCTGACAACGGACATTGACAGGACCACGGCTCTATTCTAGTGACCATTTTCATGGACTAGGAAAAAGGGGAAAAGCAGAGACAGTAGGAATTCAACCTAAAGTGTTGAGCTTTAATTGTAGCAGGTCTCTGTAGACCTCCTCAGCAGTCCAGGCTGATGGGGTTTTTTTCTGTAGTGAAGCATTTGGCAGCTGTGGTTTTGTGGTACATTCCTCTCCTGTTCCTCTTCCTTGGAGAATGGATGACGTGACGAGATGGAGGTGTGTCTTCCTGTTAATGTGAGCCCTTATTTTGTAGGGTTTGTACTCATCAAACCCGTGACGCTTTACTGCTGAAAATTGTCTGTATTGGTGAAATCCTGTGTTCCCCTCTGCAAACATACACTTTTGTCTTGCAGTGAGCACAAAGATTCCTCGGAAAAGAAACACAAAGACAAGGAGAAAACCAAACACAAAGATGGCAGCTCAGAGAAACACAAAGACAAACACAAAGATAAAGACAAGGAGAAGAGAAAGGAAGAGAAGGTAGGTGACTCCTGTGGGAGAGACAAAAGGATAGCTCTAGTTTGTACTACTGAATGGTCCACACTCAGTAGATTACAAGTGGTTTATTCTTCCACATTTTTAATCAACCTGGAGAGAATTGTTCTAGTGCTGACCCAGAGCCTTGGTTTGTGGAGTGCTAGATAAGAACTTATAAAGGGCTTTATCTGCAGGTGTAGTGAACAGACACAGTTCCACAGTGGAGCTGTGTCCAATGCCTCCAAGTTCTTTCCCTGTTATTTTCACTCTGCCGTTCAGAGGCAAGGGGAGAGGAGTCTGATAGATTTCATGTACCTTCTGTGGAAGGACAAACATAGATAAGTCAGACAAACTGTACACATAAATCCAATCTATTGAAGGAATTGAAGGGCTGAAAAATGCTGAATTGACTAAGACTTAGAGAAAATGTTGCCTTTTCATTGTGTTGTGTTGGTCACTAAGGGCTACAGGGGATGAAGATAGAGTCAGAGTGCCCTTTGGTTCTTTCTGCAAGTTAAATATCCTGCCTGTGTTACATGTTGGAAAAACGTAAGATGCTCTGAGCACTGCTAATCAGCTCCTACATTTTATGTTTTTGGTTTTTTGTTTTTTTTTGGTTTTTTTTTCTTTTAGATTAAATCTTCTGGTGATTTGAAAATAAAGAAGGAAAAGGAAAATGGTTTCTCCAGGTAAGAAATCGGGTCTGTGATCTGAATAAAAGCAGCGATTTGACTTGTAGGTGCGCTGTGTTTAACTTTTCTCACTTGGTCTTGGGTGAAGGGCTCTCGACCCTTCGAGGATATGATTTCAATTGTGGGAATTAGTATTTCAACTACTTAACCAGTAACTAGAGGTGGGAGCTGTTGAATACCTGGCACCTGTCTGTACATGCTAGGTTTGTCCAAGTATGAATAGTTGAATTCTGCTGAGGACAGGCTGAGCCATGAGAACATTGGTAGTTGGAGCTGAGAGAACCTCCATTGTAAAACTGGTACTTGAGTTCTGTCTTCTAGAGAAGAAACTGCCTTGTAAAGACAGTCCAGGTCACCTCTGAGCATCTTTTCTGACTGCAGCCTAAAGCCTTTGCAGGCAGGTGACAAGTAAGGAGGTTGCTTGTGTAAAATCAGAAGTACCTTCAGATAGTGCCTACGTGTCCTGCTCTGCTAAATCCTGCTACTAACAGAGCCTCCTGGACTTAATAATACTCTCTAATGATGAGTTTTGAAATGCTTAAAAGCCTGAAGTGGGCAGTTGATAGAGTACTTTTTCTTAGTATGATCTCTTATGACTTGTTTAAATCCAGCTGTTGGTTATGTTTAAGGTGGTTAGCAGGATCAGCTGTCTTATTGGAGGTCTGTGGCACAGTCGATACATATGTTCATAATTGTTAGTTGAGAATAGTTTTCAGCCATGTGTCCAATTTTATGAATCCACTAAAAAACCCAAAAACAAACAAAAAAAAACTCGACCCCAAACCCAACAAAATTCTTCCAGTCTCACCATGTTCTGTAGTTGCAGAGAACCGGAAGAAGATGCCTGTTTAGTCCATGCCTGTTACTTATTCTTCACATATATTGATTGTGCCCTCTTGGTATGAGTTCCTCCATCTGTTTAATTTTCTTTCTCGTATTTAAAAATGCAAACGAAGTAGTTCTGCTTGGCACAGGGAACAGGCGCCCTCTCCAGGACCTTTTGGGGATGACCTGGAAATAAAGACATTAGGCCTTTCATGCTGCAGGAGACAGTTACAGTAACTCTTTCTAGCCTCTGCTATTCAGCAGATTTGTATATGTGTGCTGGTCTGACCAGGGACACTGAGTGTTCCCATATCAAAGTAACTATGTCCTCTTTAGGTCCAAGAGCAATATTTTGTATGTTTTGAGGAAAGCTGAAGGAGTCATCACAATTGTGCCTTTCAGGGCCACAAGCTGGTTAAGAGTACAGTAATTATTTTCTTTTTTCCTTCTGAAATATCCTTTTTCAAGTACTCCACAACAAAGATGGTTTTCATTTTTCTTAGGATTTGGTAGGATGAGCAATGTTAACAGTCTTGGGAACAATGCAAGTCAAGGTTCAGCTTGGTCACACAGCTCCTTTCTTCTAACATAATCACACTTTATTTTCCACTATTACAACATGTTATGAAATATTTCAGTGTTAAAACAGCCTAGATAAAATTCCTAGCAGCTTAATGAATAATAGTTCTACATCTCTGCCTGGAAGAGAGAATAAATTAAATGGAGCTAATACCTTTTTTCATAGATGTTTTGTCTACATGCTCATGAATTGTGTCTTAGCTTATTGTAGGCAATGCTAGAGAGAGAGCAGCATGTATCTGTTCCCCCGTGCTGCATCTGCCAGCACTGCAGTGGCTCTACAGCTGTGAAAGAGCAAACTACCTTTTTCTGCTTTATGGGCACATTACCAGCTAAAAAAAAAACCCTCAAGAATGTGTCTTGCTGACAGTGATCTGCAAAACAGAATGCTGCTTTTTCCCCCATCCATTCCATCCAATTGCAAAATCCCCATGTTGACTTGGGAACTGAGTCAATTTGATAGAGAAATTGCTGATTGAATATGAATAGGGAAGCCCAGGATGGCACTGTTAACTTTTTCTACCTGAGTGGAGCAGCGTTAAGTGCTTCAAAATGTAATTTTGGACAATCTGAGGCAACTTTTTATTTATGAATATAAAAGAAATGCTTCTATGAAATCTAGAAATGAGTTTGTTTAAAGGGATAGTCTCTCTTGCACTCATACCCTATCTTTTATTACTGGTATCTTGGGACATTGTGGCTGAAAACGTTGAGCCTGATTTAATAATTGCAGTCTGTTGAAAGGGATGGGTTTATTTGCTTCCCACCATTTGGATAATGACACCAATCAATTTAACTTTGCCAAATCTTTGTTTCCTTTTCTGGTTTTCACATGCCTGGGTATTTGGCAAGATTCAGAGGAATCTTTTGTTAGTTGAAAACTTTTTTTCTTGACAGGATCAGTAGTGATACTGCTTAGAAACTAAGTAATGTCCTCTGATCACACATAGCATGCATTTCAGTTTTGTTTTTAAGTATGTTTGAAAGTGCTGGAAGCTTCAGTTGTTTTTACTTAAAACCTCAGAGACAGAGTGAAGTCTAAGCACTTGAAATTGATTGTGATGTTGTTTGAGAAATGGCAGATGCATAGATACGAAAAGACACTCCCCATAAGCTGTCTTGTGGCTATTCAGAAATGATACACCTTTGGTCTTTGTGGCATGTTCCAGGACTGGAAGAGGTGCCTGTTCTGCAGATGGTCATTTATTGAAACCAAATTGTTGCAGGTTTCCAACAATCTTCCTCTTTGAAGTTAGAATTACCTTTCTTCTTTTTGTAGTCCACCACGTATTAAAGACGAGCCAGACGGTGATGGATTTTATGCATCTCCTAAAGAGGACTCCAAACCTCTGAAGAGACCTCGAGAAGATGATGAGTAAGTGACATGGGTACCGGTGACTTGAATGTTGCCTTTAGTTTTAAAAGGAAAACGTTGAGGGAGCAGATGGGATTTCAGGACAGACTTGTTCCTGTGGGTTCCTTGAGGTCTGAGACTGGGCTCCTCATGCTGTTTGTTACAAGTTCCCAGAGCAGGGCAAGGATACCATTACCTGCTTCTGCAGGTGGTGCTGTGAAATGTTGCCAGGCTAGTAAGTAAAAATGAAAAAACCCAGAAGGTAGGTAATGCAAAGACACTGACAAAGATTGTGAACCATAAATCTGAGCAAGTGAGGTATTAGTGCTAGCTAAGTGGCTGCAGTGATTTCTGCTGGGTGAGGAAATGACTGCACAAGAGGAAGAAAATGCATTGTCAGCCAGTTTGGGGGTCGGGAGGAGGTTTGCCTGCTCGTTCACCTGCAGTCTGAATGTGTCATGGGGTTATGCTGAGGATTTCTGCCTCTAAATCAGAAGAAAAATAAGTTTGCCTCATGTAGTGACCGACCCAAGAAAATAAAAGCCCAGTGACATCACACTGCGATCTGTCACCATCTGTGTGTGTCCAGCTCTTCAAATAGTGCAGCCTTAATAGCAGCCTGGAGGTAAAGGGTTGGAAGGGTTTAACCGTAGCGGCATTCTGTCCCTACGTGGTTTTCTCAGTTTCCAAGAGGGATGGGTGTGACATCTTTCCTTTTGTGTAATCATTTGCTGCCTTCTGGTTTTGTGACCTCCTGTTTCATGTCTGTGATGGAAAGATTAAGAATTTGCCAGTAGTAAGTTTTGCTATTGTTTGAATTAGTGGGGGATGCAATAAGTGTGGGCAGATCCCAGACTGAAGACTGGAAAAGGAATTGGGGGAAGAACATGCCACTAAGCTTTGCCTCTTTATTCCATCCTGTGTAATCACTGTGTGGCTACTAATGCTTTTGAATCAATTCTTCATCAAGGACGGTTTTTGCTTCATTAGTCTGTGGAGAGGTATTCACAGGAACGGCTTATGGGGTTTGGGTTTTGTAGGCTGTTTTGCTGGATAGGGTTTATTCAAATCTTCTGAGAGTTTGGGGCATAAAATGATATTCTTTAGAAATTAAACATGCCAGAAATATTGTGAATTTGTGCCCACAAATACTGCGTATACGTGCATAGATATGCTCTTTGTTTTTGTACTGGGAAATTGATTATTCTCATCAGCTAGTCTTATTTTTTGTTGCAGTGCTGACTACAAACCCAAGAAAATCAAAACAGAAGATATCAAGAAAGCAAAGAAAAGGAAACAAGAGGAAGAAGAGGTAACATTAACAATGAGTTTACTTGTATGATCAAGAAAAGCAAGGCTGACAACTTGGTGTTGAATTGCGTAGAGCAGGGGGACTCTGACTCAAGGGGAAAGAGACAGGGACCGCTCTGGGACAAACCTCTGTGTGGTAGAACCCCCACCTATAGTGCAGGTCAGTTCACCTGAGCCAAAATGTATGAAAGTCAGGAAAACCTGCCTGAAAAGGTGCCTCCAGGATTCATCCTGCTCCAGGCAATTCATAGTCCTCCTGTGAAGTAGCATGCAGAGGGTTAGAGACTCTTACTGACAACATCTGGTAATTGTACAGATGATGTAGCAAGTTCAGAAGCAGAGGAGATGAAATGGAGATTAACTGCTAGCAAGACATTTGAAGTTTTTTGATGGAGTCTAGGGTTGAAATATTTTTAGAGAGGGACTAGGCGAGGAGAACTTAGCCATAATTTGAGACTAGTGAACTGCCCTCCATGTCTAGCAAAGATACCCTTGCTGTGAGCACCTCCTGGCAGCGTGGCTAATTCTGCCTTTCTATGAAAGTGTCTCTGAGCATATACCAGTACCTTCCCAGAAGCCACCTCACAGTGGTGTAAGTGCTCTGTAGCATCTGCCAGACTAGCTGCACCGGTGGAGACCAAGGACAGTGTTTCTATAACTAAGCAATCAAGTTACTGTACCCCAGACTTGCTGCTTATAAAGTGAGGCGGGTAACAGGCTGTATGTGCACTGAGCACATCCCAAGTATAAAGTAAAAGAAATTGTCTTGAAATATAAGTGGGACCATCAGCAGACTTAGACTTAATAGGATGACCTAAGAGCACACTTCTGTAGTGAAACCACTGTAATTCAGTTGCTTGTGGTCAAACAAGCAGACAGTTTTTTTAGTTTTAAAACATCTTTTCAGAGAGGGGAGAAACAGTAGCTTGATTTAACAGATTTGTACTTGTATTGTAGGACAGCAAAATAAAGAAAGCTAAGAGCAAAGACAAGAAAGTCCCAGAAGCAGACAAGAGAAAGAAGCCGAAAAAAGAAGAGGAGCAAAAATGGAAATGGTAACTATTTATCAGTGATGTAAGCTACCTTCTGCAGCTGGGCTGTCCCTCTTACCTCCCATAATCACTGAGTAAGCACATCTGGCGTTCTCTTTCATTGATTAATGAGGATTTGTTCAGAATAATTGGCTTACATTCTGGTAAGCTCTGAATAAATACCTTGTTCGCTGTGTTCTTCCTCTGAAGTAGAAGTGAATATGGGTTTTGGTATAGCAGAGCCCAGAAATCAGGTTTTTGTATTTGGCTTCTGGGGGTTTGGATTTTGCTATTTTTGTTGTGGTTTTGTTTATTTTATATCTGTAGAAAGTAGAGGCTACCCATAATGATCAGATTCTGGCATTCTCGTGCCCAGAATCTGCTCCTGACACTCTTTACTGCAATATGAAAACTTGAAAGCTTGGGGTATCAGCAGGAATGTAAAAATGGGTGCAGAAGTATTGACTAGTATTGTAGTAATGCTTATCTGTTATATAGAGGGTACAGTATGAGAGGGGGTTCTGCATTTTTTTCTAGCTGGATATCAACTGTGTGGCTTTCAAAACCGTTCCTGCCTTTTGCACAGAAATGAAACTTGTTCAAGGGACCAGTTAAACTTGGGCTGTTTGGAAAAATAATTTTGAAAATAGGTTTTGAGTGGAAAGCACTTTTCTGTCTTGCCTAGGATCCTAAAGTAACCTCTTTGAGCAATTGAAGTTGTGCTTTCAATCACTCTTTCTTTTATTTTTTTTTATTACTTGTTTGTTTATTGCCTGTTAAAAATAAATCTGAACTTTGAGGTTCATTTAGAAGACAGGTCTGTGCTGCATCAGTAGCTCTACGTTTAAGAAACCTGCTGGCTTTTCCTAATTATATGTTCAGTAATTTAAGCTATTGTTACTGCTGGATTTGAGAAGCTGGTGCTTTTGTGTTTTGAAGTTTTGGCCTTAATAGTTCCCTCGGTGTAATGCATATGTGGTTCTCAGAAGTGTATGTATTTTCAGCACCCCTGTAATCTCCTGTAATGTATTTTTATGAGCTTTTCAGGATGATATTTCCCTAAGTGTTTTCTTTTCTCAGATCATTTGGCTATTTTTAATAGATCCTAGTGTTGAGGATTGCCTTCGCAATCTTCTTGAATCTTTTCAGGTTCAGTCTTTTACCCTTTTATTGTCACTCTTCTTGATTCATCTTTAAAATTCCTCTGTAGTCTCTGTAGCATTTGCATACTTCTCTTTGGTCACAGATTCTTCAGAGCATAAGATCTTGCATATTTTTTTCATACTTGTATACTCTCCCCAAAACTGGCTTAGCGGGTGGGGGTTTTTTTTTAGCAGTCCACATTTTTCATGATCCCACATATTTTTAATGTGCTCTGACATCAACAAACTACAGGAACACGAAGCAATAAGAAGCTGCAGAAGATCTCTTTAAGCCCTAATGATGTGTTGTTGTTTTGGCTTTGTCTCAGCTACCCTTGCTGGTTCTGTTTAACTTAATATTCTGTTATTCCAGGTCCCTTTTGTTGTAGTCTGTATCCTTTAACAACAAACCTTTACTGAAATCCATTTTCTCCCCTCACCTACCTTGGCAGCGTGGTCCCAGGTAGCTGTGCTCAGCTCTGCTATTTGTGCTTACTGCTGAGGAAAACTGACTTTGAAAGCATGTTTTGCAAAATCTGGCAGTAGGTAACTGCATCCTTCTGCTGATGTTCCTGTCGTCCATCTGCAGCTTTGTATAGCGTGTCTTTGCTGGACAGGGTTTCATCTGCACTTGAATTGTGTCTCTTACAGGCATTTTATGTTCCATCTGAGTCAATTTTCTGAATGTCTGATACCTTTTTTGGGCTGCTTCCTCAAGTGCTTGCTGCCTTGAGCATTTTTATCCTCACTTATGTGAATCCTTGATTCTAGACATTCCCAAGGCATTGGCCTCGTTCATCACCATGTGGAGGTCATTTTCACACCCTGTCAGTGTGTGAAGAATATGTGATCCAGAAGTATACTTTAGGAGCATTTCTCCCACCTTCTGGTATAGCAAGTTCATTTCCTTGAAATAACATATCCCTAAGGTAAATTCTTCTTTTTTTTTTCCCTAAATTGTCAGTTTCTACTGAAATCAATAAGGCAACTTTCCTAGCAGGCATCATTCTCTTTGCTTCGACAAAATAATTTGTAGAACATCGCTTTAGGACCAGGAGCTGCCTTGGGCAGTATTGTTGCTGTAATGCTTTTTTTTGTTTCAGACTAAATGAGGATGAAAAATTGGCTACAGTCAGGAGACTCACTTTTACCTTTTATCTCAATGCTGTTGTAGGAGAGGTTTAGGAAGGTGGAGGTGGGATTTGGAGTGGTTTGTCATCTTCTCGGTGGCAACTTTTCTGGTGCCTTTGGGCTTGGAAACCACTCCATGGATCCCATGTTGCCTTGTAGCCCTCCCAAAAGGCAGAATGTGCTTCAGTCATCTATTTAATCTGCTGCCTTTCTAGTACTCCTTTTACATGCATCCTTTATGGAACAACAAGAATGGGTAGAGGAACAGAATTATGTAAATACCAGAGTGCTAAAGCCTAAAAAGCTACTGCTGAAACCCAAGATTGACAAGCCTGTCCTAGAAAGAAGGATACCATGAGTGATCCCTTCGTGTTTCTTGCTAGAATTTAAATACTCCTTTTCAGAGAGGAAACTGACTGGGAGGAGAGTGGTATGGTTTACATTTATTTTGCTGGAAGGAACTTCTGGAAGAACCTAGGCCTGTGTTTGACAAAAATATTTAGATTTCTAGCTTCTAATTAATTTTAAAAACAATCTTTAGAAATGTAAATATTTGGGTTCTAGACTCCAAATATCAATGTTAGTTTCTTATATCAACACAGTTTACACAAGCCATTGACCTGTGCAGGGACTGAAGTCCAACATGCAGGTTTTGTACTGCTGGTTGGGGTTGTGTGCTGTGCTTCTCATAAGAAAAGATCAGGTCTAGTGCTGTGACCCAAGACAATGGAGCCTTTCTAACTATAGCAGAGTCTTGTGCCTCATGCAGCTCTTGTGAAGAGTTTTCAGTGTCTTCTGGCAGCAACACTTGACTCTATACAGGTCTTATCTTCTGTGCAGTGCCCCTGTTATCTGGTTGGGGATGAAGTGATCTGTATTTGTGCATCACAGTTACATTCATGTTTGCCTTCAGCTTCTCTCACACCCTGAATGGGGCTGCTCAATAGTGCTTAAACATTAGGTTTTAATTGTCAGGACTACTCAGCAAAGTTGTATGGGCAATTCAAAGACTGAGTGCTGTAACAGGTTAATGGTCTTCCAGTTGATTAATTACTAAGGTACAATAGCCTTTCTCAGCAGGAAAACCTCTGCCAGCAGCATGTAGCAGTAATGTTCTGGTAATCATGAAAGCAGTGCAGGAGGGGAAGGGAGGAGAGGGATGCTGGGGAGGGAAACTGCCCTGACTGGACCTTTTTCCTTGGCAGATGAGTTGCTGACCCTGTGAGTTGGTTCTGTTGGAATGTGGGATTGGTGGTGCATACCTTGCTGTGTTGTAATACCTAGTGCATCATTTGCAAAACATTTTTATAGAGGTGCTTTAAGGCGAGCTTGCAGTTTTCCTGTGTTACTGTGGGTTTTGTCGAGTATGTTTTTCTTACCCAGAGACTTGCAACGAATTTAAAAAGATGAGAGCAGGTTTCAGTCTCTTGTCCATGCAGGTTTGTTCTCATTTAAGTCATAAATGAACATCTGTTTCTTTATCTCTGCCCTTAATGGCATACTTGTCCACGTCGGAAAGCAGCTGTGCAATGCAGTCATTGTTGGGATTTGCTGCGCAGGCATCCTGGGCCTGATGTTAGATCCCAGCTGACTAATTTGGCATCATCCTAGCTGCTGTACAGCACTGAATTGGGCATTTTCTTAAGTTGTAAGCTTTTTCAGCTCTTTGATTTTGTGAAAAGGGCGACAAGTGGGAGCTGAGGACTGACTGTCATCAGATAACCTGTTACCCAAGGTGTTGTGTTCGTGGACATGGCTGTGCTTTTTTTAAATAAAAACCAGGGCATTGGGGGAGTGTGGGGGGTTATAACGATGGACAAATGGTGACAGTGTGTTGAATATTTGTACTTGGTCTGAGTCCAGCAAAGGACTGATCCCTTGTGATTCTCTTCAGCATATTCTTATATCCACATAGTAATACAGTAAAGATTGGGAGCTTAAAATTGTATTGATTCATATTTCTCTCTTGAAGGTGGGAAGAAGAGCGATACCCTGAAGGCATTAAGTGGAAGTTCCTAGAGCACAAAGGTCCTGTATTTGCTCCACCATATGAACCTCTGCCTGAAAATGTCAAGTTTTATTATGATGGTGAGTTAATCTGTGTTTTCACTTGCTGGGAACAGAAATAAACATTCTCAGGGTATTGCTGCATCTTCCAGAGACTGAGGAGATGAGGAGGTGGTTTTGTTTTAGTGGTTAGCTTAAAAGACGTTCCTCAGAAAGTAGAGGCCTGCTGAATTCTGCTGAGTGACACAGATGATCTTGTTCTCACTCTGTTAACGGTGGTAAATCTCTTGGGTTACTTAACAGAATCAGAGTGTCTTATGCCTGAGAGTAGCAGCATATAACCACTAGAGTACATCATTGTAACTACTTCATCACCAGTCACCTTTAGGCTTGTCTGTTATCTTAAACCTTACAAATTGCAACTTCCATCATCTGTGATGAAATTCATGATCATTTGATGGCCTGAGTGGAATAAAAGACAGTTGAATTCTGATACAGATGATTAGGATCTTGTAGGAATGCATGGGATGACCCTGGTCTCAAGGACACAGCCCTGTGGTGTAAGTCATGTTCCTCTCACCAACCATCATGTGTGGTAGAACTAATTGATGTGGGGTTCTAATATGCTGGTCTGACTGGTTGTTAAAGACTCATGTGGAAGGGATTATACAATGTGCTGCCTGCTGGAGAGCAGACTTGATGACCTGTGTGCTTCCTTTTAGTCCTGTGATCATGTTAAATAAAGGATCACATTAACTCAGGATTGAATTGAGAGGAATTCGAATGGATGAAATCGTAATTTTTTGGTGAAGGGGACATCTGTGCATGGAACTCTTCTGGGAGCAATGTGCTGGTCTTGTGTCACATGACAGAGTGTTTTTAAATACTGAGAAATAGGTGGCATTCATTTGCAGCAACAATAGTGAAATAAGCATCCTGCATTCCGTTAAAGGTTATCTCAAACCAAGTAGTACAGTGGCCAGGTCTGTCAACAGAGTTCATAGTGTTTTATAAGAACTTTATATTAAGTTGGATTTTATTTTTTCTTCTGTTAAAGCTTGTGTAATATCTCTCCTGTCTAGAGAAGGGGAGAGGCAAACTGCATGGTAGCAGTCCCTTTGGTGCAGGCAGAAATAAGCTCCTCTTCTGTCTAGACATCTAATTCATGAAACCTCTAGGAAGTGCAGGGATTTTTGCAACCTTTGTCTCTGTAATTGCAGAAGTTCATCAGTAGGCTCAAAATGGTTATGGGATGGGCAGGGGGAATCTGGCAAATAAAGCAATCACATAAGTCTTCCTTGAGAAATGAGGCAAAAAATCAGATGTCTGATTTACACAGCAGCTGCTGAGAGCTGCTGTCTGTGCTCACAAGGCTTTGTCTAATTTCAAGATTATCCTAGGATGGTTTGTAGAGTCCAATAATCACACTATGGTGGGGCTGCCAGCTCAGTAGAGGAATCTGTCCCTTGCCTAGTGATGGCATCATGGTGAGACTGTGTTCATCTAACATCGTGAGTGCTGGAGCAGTTAGTGTCTGCAGTACCAGACTCGGTAAGGGAGCTTGAAATGGCAAAGCCATCTTCTAGGGCTTGACAGTACACTTGAGTTACTGTGGCTTAAAAAGCTATAGCTCATGCCCCAGAGGTGCCTTGATGAACTTGCATGTTCTGTAGGGACTGGGTAAGGTAGGAGTGTAGATGGTGGCAGTCACATTTCAGTCACAGGCATATGGTCTCTCCTGCTCGTTGTGTCCCCTGGTTGTTCTCTGATTTTCAGTTTTTAAATCAGGTAACTGCTACCCGTGCCTCTGGAGTAAATCTCCTTAAATGCCCAGCCCTGTTGCTGAAAGCCTTTTCAAACCTTTGTAAAACAAAGGAAATTGAATCCAATTAAATATATTCTAAAGTGATTAGATAAATGACTGAGCCTTCAGTTATTTGGGGAAAAATATTGATCATAAGAAAAAATCACAATCATCTGTAATTCTGTGATTTTAGCCCCATAACATGTTACTGACTCAGTAGCCTCTTTCAGGCTCAACTCACAGCCTGGAAAAACAGTTTCCCTTGCTGTCTGTCCCTTCCCCCATTTCCTGTTAGAAGCAAACAAATGCTGTATTTTAGGTTGCAGCTTAAAAATTGGCAGTTACTGTTGCTTTAATTTAATTGTGGAATATTCTCAGATAATGGGGAGGTCCTTTTGCTAAGTCCTGTTTTATGAGGGTTTATAGATCTTAAGGCTTTATAGCTGACTCCCATGCTTTAATTTTTGAAATGATGCAACTTTTTTAAGCATGTAGTAAATCAAAAGTGTGGTTTGTTGCTTTTTCCCCCAAGAGCATAGAATCCACAGTAGTGTTTCTTGTATTGACTTTCGTGCAGTAAAACGGTTGTTAAAAGGTCCACAGGTGTTGAGTCTCTGCCAGACCATTGGGACTTCAAATGTTTCTTGCAACTAGCTGGAGATGTGAGCTGCATGCAAAATCCTTCAGGGGGATCTCTGGCACTTCATGTGTCATCAGGAATGCAATCAGGACCAGAGAGACGCTTGATAGGAATGTTAGATGTCAGGTCCGAGGCCTCGGTGTTGCAGCAGCCTCTTCTCCCTTGTGTTTTAAAGTCTTCCCTTGCAGCAGTTTCACTGTGGACTGCAGTGTTGCAGATAAGCTGAAATGTGACCTCTGTGCTCGCTGGAAGCTCAGTGCTTCTTAAAACATGACTTGCCTTTAAGGCTGATTTGGGGACACGAGAGTGCATCCCCACAGCAGGGGGAACAATTAGCAGAATCTTGACACGTTTCCCTGCAATGAGGGGAGTTGAGTATTTGGCATGGCTTTCCAGCCTGTTTGTGATGTACCCAGAGGAAGGGCTCTTCCTGGCTGGAAATAGCTAAAGGCTAGAAGTGTTGTTCCTCCACAGCATCCACAGCAATGTGTGGAAGAGGAATACAGAGGCTGCATTTCCCATAGGTTTGAGTGCCAGAATATGAAATTTAATGAAACCCCTCGCCTCTTTCACTTCAAACATCACTCTCTCCCCAGGAGCATACACACCATGGGGGTATTGCAGCATAGGGTTTCCTGCAGGAGGCCTTTTCCCCTTCCTGCCCTGTGTGTCTCAGACCTACCTCATCAGATTGCTGGTGCTTTTTTTAATGTTTAGATTTCAGAGGAAACTTTTTTCAAAATGTTTATCGTGGAAGTCAAGCAATTGTGCTCCTCTGCTTCCGTTGTCCACCCAGTTTGCTGTACTATGTAACATTTTTAAGAAAACTTCTCTGTGATGAAAATACAGTGTCCTTTAACGTAGTTACAATGGCCTCTTTCTGGCCTTAATTCCTGTTTACAACTTCCTTTAAAAAGAAAACCTTTCTTTGTAGGTAAAGTCATGAAGCTGAGCACCAAAGCAGAAGAAGTTGCCACATTCTTTGCAAAAATGCTTGATCACGAGTACACTACAAAGGAGATTTTCAGGAAAAACTTCTTCAAAGACTGGAGAAAGGTATGTGCATAGTCCTGGGCTCCAGCTGCTGCAGGCATGGCCTGTGCCTCCTCAGCACTGGGGGTGAGAAGGGGCTAGTGTTCAGTGTGCAGGAAAATTAGCTTGTGGCAAGTAAATCTGCCTCATATTGTAGCTGTGAGGTTTCCAGTCTGTCCTGTAGTATCACCAGGAAGGACCCTATCATGTCCCTATCCATGGTTGGACTTCTTCCAACCAAATTTGCCTGTTTTGGTCTGATAGAGAATTGACAATCTGTTACATGCCTTATTGAAAAACGTCTTTATATTAGAAGGGAAACCTCTTCCAAAGACCTAAAACTCAGAACTTCACCTCAGTCATCATCTGCGCTGTAAGATTAAACCTTCAGATCAGTTGATGCAGTTTTCCTAGATGGGTTACTGGATTTTTCTCCCTATCCTTCAGCAGTCCCAGGTACTGTTGAGTGTGAGAGCACATTGGGAGGTGGTACAGCGGTTCCCAGCGCTCACAGCAGTCAGACTGTTGGAAAGTCAGCTCTCCATACAGTCTGCTTCTCAACCTTTTCTCTTTGACCTTAGCTGGTTTGAGTGTCTGCAAGAATTTGGGCATTCTTGAGGGTTTATTGTGAGAACCTGTTGTTCCTCATTAAACTGCCTGAAGTGGGGTAAGCTCTGTTGCACATGAAAACTAACTACGTATGAAAACTTAAAGCACTGCCTTTCTTTCTGCAAGGAAATGACCTCTGAAGAAAAGAGCACTATCACCAACCTCAGCAAGTGTGACTTCACCCACATGAGCCAGTATTTCAAAGCTCAGTCAGAAGCTAGGAAACAGATGTCCAAGGAGGAAAAACAGGTACCAGAGGGAATTCTAGGAGGCTTCTTGATTCTTAGCTGGCTTGTAAACATCTTTGTGTAATCATTCCTCTGCCTGCCTTGCTGTGTATAAGTCAGTGTTTGCTTTCAAATTATTACTTTCATGTTAACTGTAGGAATCTTTACTGTGCCACTTAGGTAGGGGAAAGCACTGTGTTTGCAGCTGAAGCTTCATCCTGACTAAAAATGACATTGATAAGGCTAAAGCTACTGATCATGCTTATGTAAATAAAGAGGAGAATCCAGAGGTGCTACCTCCAAGCATAGCCTTGATCCCTGCCCAGTAATGAGCCATAGAAGTAATGAGGATAGATTTTAGAAGCTCCTGGTTTTGGAAGGCAAAATTTGGGATGGTGGAAGAGATGCAGCAATGACAGCAGTGAATAAAATGAGAGAAAAAGTCTTAAATATCAGGTAATACAATTTCCTGAATTTAAAATTAAAAAAAAATAAAATAAATCTCCAGTAGCATGACTACAGTGGCTTGTGGGGAGATCAATAGTTTTTAGATGACTGAGACTAACTGCAGTGGAAGTTGAAGAATTACCCCAGGTTCTCAGTTGATCTTTTGCAACACTGCAGCAATTGTCCCTTGAGCGTGGGGCCTGTAGCTTGGGAAGTATGGCCTTTGGGGTCAGTGGGGTCCCTCCAAAATGTAGAGCCTGTGTCTTACTGTTGATAAACATGGGTCAGCCCTTACCAGTTCCCATCAGTGGGAGCTATTACAATGGTGAAATCGCTTTTTCTGTTAGTTTCTTAGCTGGAGCACCAGTGTTGTCTGTGGGGTCAGATGTTTTATTTTGATCTCCAGTGGTTTTTTTCCTTCTACATAATTAGAGTTCAGGCACAGAAGTATGCAGTGAAATCTCAGCACATTTTTACTTAGGAGACTGTGTTCTGCTTATGAGACGATTTGCTGACACAGGCTTGACATGAGGCAGACTGGAGACATTCCTCTGCCTGCTTTCTGATGATGCTGAGTTCAAACACACAAGTCTGGGGTTTTGTACATAAACAACAAGATGTAAAGTCCAGTGGATGTTAAATGTGGAATATAGACTAAAGCAGCAGTGCTGTACTGGGCTGCCCTTGTAGCTGTGCTATGAGGATAGAGGTAGATGCCTCTCTTGTGGCAAACTTGTGGCTGTCTTCACCAGCCCTAATGTGTTCCCCTCAAATACAAATTGTAATGTGTGAGTTTTGGCACATTCTTCCCTCTTTCTCTGGTTTGTGCTGCTTGCACTTGATGGTGGCTTTTCTTGGTGGTCTGCTGTTCTCTGTGTTGATGCAGCATGTGGTAAGGTGAAGATCTGCTTTTGAGTTGGGTTTTCAGTATTACTGTGGTGCAAATACCACTTTTTTTTAAAGTCTTGGCATTTAGAGATAGGTGTGTGGTGCTGAGTACACCATATCGTGTTTGCTTTTGGCTTATTCCAGAAAATCAAAGAGGAGAATGAACGGCTATTGAAGGAATATGGTTACTGTGTGATGGACAGCCACAAGGAGAGGATTGCCAACTTCAAGATTGAACCCCCAGGTCTCTTCCGAGGTCGTGGGAACCATCCCAAAATGGGCATGTTGAAGAGACGTATCATGCCAGAAGACATCATCATTAACTGCAGCAAGTAAGCACTGGGTGCTTCACACCTTGGCTTTGCTTTCTAGATCTTTCTCATCCTTTTAAAAATCCTATACAGGCTGATGTAGAAGCGTGTAGAAATATGTGTGCTGTTTATCTTACTCCTGTTTGGATAAGCAAAGACTGAACACGGCTATCACGCATTTCACATGGACCTTTGCCAACATATTTTCTTCCTTATGCCTACGGCCTGCATCTGCTGAAATAGTTTTTCCTGCTAGTATAGTCAGAAATTAATTTTATTCTAGGCAGGGTGCCCTGCTTTATCTTCCTTGATGTTGGTTCAGTTGGTAAGGTTCAGTGGGTTTCTTCTTCAGTCTTGTCCAGATGAGTATCCACAAATCAAAGCTGGTCCTAGCAGTGTGTGTTCCCACCTTTAGTATAATTTTTCTCTATTTTGATGCCGTGGAAGTAGCATTCAATAGGTTTTATTTGCTGTTCTGTAATTCTCTGCAGGGATTCCAAGATCCCTCCCCCTCCACCAGGACACAAATGGAAGGAGGTCCGGCATGACAACAAGGTTACCTGGCTGGTGTCATGGACTGAGAATATTCAAGGCTCCATCAAATACATCATGTTGAACCCTAGCTCAAGGATTAAGGTAGAGTTATAGTTTAAACACAAAGAAATAAAATCTTTCTGGCATGTCTACAAGAAGCAGACGTAGCTGATGTCTAGGAGAGAGGGAGGAAGTAGAGCTGCCTTGTTATTTCATCCTACACTGACATCATTGTGTAATTCCTGGTGGGAATCCTTTACTCCATGTAAACCTAACAGGAAGAAATATATCCAAGAACTGACGTGTTCTGGCAGATATTTTACCTACTTTTGCCCTAACTCCCCACATGATAGTGGGATAAAGTTCTAACTGTGAGTTGCTAATTAACAATTGTAAAATTAAAATCGTGGCCAGGCTCCTGACTGAGAGACTGATAGGGAGCTGATAACTGAAGGAAAACAGACCCTGCTGTGGGAGCAAATAGTCAATCAACAGATCAGTTCCACAGGAGCAATGATAAACCTGGTGAAGGATAAGTAGCCTTCAGTTTCAGGGGTAGGATTCTTAATTCTCCTTGTTCTTCCTGCAAAGTCTTTTTAAGAGATTGTTTTCCTATATTGGAAACAAGGGGTTTGTCCTACAAGTACAGGGAAAAATCACTGTTCCTTGTGAATTCATACCCTCTTTTTGTCATGGCTTGAATATATAAGAATGATGATGAACTGTTGATGTTGCTTTTATGTTTTATGGGTTTAATTACACAGCTGAAAGAGCATAAGTGTCATCTGAATAGAGGAGAGGAAATCATTTATATGTTGAGAAGCATGGAAGACATGATATCTTTTGTGTCTTTATAGCTGCTTCCTTGGAAGCATTTAACATCATGGAAATCTGAATTACCTACAGCTGTGTGGCAGCATAGCTTGAGGCTGGGCTGTTCAGCAGCAAAATCTCAGCGCTTTTGAATAGCGAGATCATTTGCCACATACAGCCTTGCAAAGCTGAGATGCAGATTGGGACTGGTTCTTTGCTTGCTTTCTAATCCTGACTCTATTCCAACCTTCTCTGCAGGGTGAGAAGGACTGGCAGAAGTATGAGACAGCTCGGAGGTTGAAGAAGTGTGTAGATAAAATCCGAAATCAATATCGAGAAGACTGGAAATCCAAAGAGATGAAAGTACGGCAGCGGGCTGTGGCGCTGTACTTCATTGATAAAGTAAGACTCACTCCCCAACCCACTCCTCCTTCCTGTCCTGCTCAGACTCAGCTCAGGAAGGCTGTGTGTCTATACCTAAGGCAGGATTGAGCCCTGTTACTGGGAAATCCATTGACATTTAAAATCTGGGGTTTTGTACATAAACCTGAGACACCAGGCAGTCCCCTGAGACGGGAGACTGCCTGGTGGGCAGGCTCCCGTCTCCTTTTCCTTCCCATTACCTGGAATCCAGAACATGAAACTATTGTGCTGACTGTGGCTATTTCAGGCAGCATTGTTTTAATTCAGGCAAAATTCACAGCCTGGTTCCAGAATCACCCCGTTCCGTTACCGGGAAGTGTGTATGGGCCTTTTGTTTCCAGCTGTTTCAGTTTTCCTGCTGGTTTGTCACCTCCTCAGCTTGAGGTTGCAGTCATTCAGTTTCATAATCAGTCATGTTTTCACCATAGAATAAAGAAAAATTAGGTTGCATTAATGCATTTAAAGCTACTTAAACTACTGTCCTGGTATTGTATGGTGTCTTGACCAAATAAATCAAAGGGTTTTGTTCAAAATGGTTTGGTGTAAGCCAGGGCACTTTGGTTTGAATAAATGAAGTTTTATATGAACACTGAAGGTTTTTCTTCAAAACTCAGATATTGTTTTACCTGGTACTGTTAAAACACATTTTTTAGGCAGTCAAATACAGCCTTTATATTATTTATATAAAGTGTCCTCTATGCCTTTGAAAGTGTACTTACTTAGTGTGCAGTGAAGAGGTAGAATCATTAGCAACTGAAATTCATGATTTTGTATCAGGTTGAGTTCACATGGAAGTCACTTTGATTTTAAAAATGTCAGATGTTTTGAAATCGATAGCCAAGAGTCAGAACTGTCCTAGTGGAGATGCTTCCATAGTTTGAGTTATTTCACGAGCAAAAGTTGGTAAAACATCTTGCTTTTAGCTTGTCTTAGAAAAATCAGGTTTTCTGGTAGATTTGTGGCTTTTGTAGGACTATTTTAAACAGATTTAAAATGAATTTGAGGTTGTTTTTATAAGAATCCACTCATATGCATTTTCTCCCTTTTTCCTATGGCACTTGATTCTAGGCATCTATATACATTACTGGGATGGTTTGAAATGCTTCCCTTTCTTGTCTTGATATAAATGTAGCTTGCCCTGAGAGCTGGTAATGAAAAGGAAGAAGGAGAGACAGCTGACACGGTGGGCTGCTGCTCTCTGAGAGTAGAACACATCAAGCTGCACCCTGAGCTGGATGGCCAGGAATACGTGGTTGAGTTTGACTTCCTCGGGAAGGACTCCATCCGATACTACAACAAAGTCCCTGTTGAGAAGAGGGTAAGGCATCTTCACAAACACATACACAGGCAGAACTGCACAGGAGTGTGGTGAATGTGGTTTTGGTGGCAGTAATAGGGTCCTTTACCACACATCAGATACCTAGACAGAAAATAAGTCAGTGTTCTTCCCTTTCAATTGGCAGTGCCATGGGAGGTAAGGCTGATGTTGGTACACTGTAACATAACCCAGCAGATGAGATACTTAAACATCTTGCTGCTCTTCCCTGTGGCATCAGTGTGAAGAATTGGCATAATGTCACTGTAGTGGCTGTTAGATTAATGTCTTGGGTCTCGTTCTGAACAGCAGGGTTGGTTTTGTCACCAGTTGATAGAGTTCTAAGCATGTGTGGACCTGAAATAGTGCTGGATAGCACAGTTACAGCAGCAGTTCCACCTGAGCTTTCATGGTACTAGCTTCTCCATTGCAGTGCCTTTGTTCATATTGAAGCTGAGCCCTCACTGAGATAGGTCTAGATCTTGGGTGCTCCAGAGCATACAGAGTAGGTGCACTGATACTTCTGGCCTATGACCCTGGGTATCTGTCAACCAAGGATTCTTTCTTGGGCAATGTTAATTCTTCATTTCATTTTCTACCAATGTCAAGTCTGCTGAGATCACGACCTCGTTCCCGAATAAATCCTCACTCACCAGTGTGAGCTTGGAGGGCACTATCCAGAGAGACTTGGTTTTGTGGGTGTAACTGCTTTGCATCTGGCCCACAGCTCTGCAGTCAGCACAGCGTGTAGATACCACATGTGTAATGCTGTGGTGATTGTAATTGCAATCAGCAGTAAGAGTTGGCCCCTTGAGGAAAAATAACCGTAAAAGAAAAAATCTGTGACTGCTATACTATTCTTTCCTTGTTTAAAGAAAACATTTCTCTTTGTTTAAATTTATTGGTGGTGGTATCTCTTGGTGTCTCTTCTTCAGTGCTTACAGTGGGGAATCAATTATTGTGGAATTGGAGATCTTTGTGTATTAGGTGTCTATAAAAGAAGACGCTTGTTGAGAAGCTGGTAACTGGGGATTTAGAGCATACAGAGCTGGGATTTGTGGTCTCTGTATAATCAAAGATACTATTATTATTTTTCCTACCCCAGTGCCTCTTGTTTGTGATGGAACTGTATGAAAACAGCAAGGACTGGTAGCTTTGCTCTGTGGGAAATTGCTGAGGGGCCTCTGCTTGGAGTAATGGTGAAAGGTGGTAGCATTGGGAGTGTCTTTCTCTCTTAAGCAGCTAAGCCGAATAGAAACAGGCCTTCTGCAATCTTGATCTAAAGGATGAGTGTAAAGGGTGTTGAATGCTCAGAACTCCTGTTGCTGGGGAAGAACCTTCAACACAAGTGTTGTATTGGGAGGTGGGTCTTCACCCACTGGGAAGTAACATCCAGCATCGTCACTGTTGCCTGAAAACAGTTTAAATGGCTCCCTGGCAGTGTTGCTTTCTTATGTGTCACTGCTACCCAGTGCTTTTGGTATGTGTACCTGAAGTGACTGGTTTTCTTTCCCTTCAGGTGTTCAAGAATCTTCAGCTGTTCATGGAGAACAAACAGCCTGAGGATGACCTCTTTGACCGCCTCAATGTAAGCATGTGCTTTAATGGCCAGGGATGGTGTTAGAGTACCAGCTCACGCTGCACCAGGCAGTAACACCTGCTCTGTTCCAGAAATGGTTTCACTGGCAATTTTCTTCCACAGCTGATTTGAAGGGCCTAAGAGCAGTGAGAGTCTCTGTCCACTGTATTGTCCCCTGTGCCCACAGGTTCCTGGAGTGATGGGCTTTGGTCCTGGTGAGCCTGACTGGCTCTGACTTGGGGATGTTTTTTCAGAGTTCAGAGAAGATGATTGTGTGAGGTGACAGATTTTCAGATGCCATCCCCATCTGCACTTTTGGCTCTGTGGGAGCACTGCGGTGGTTCGGGCACCTTCCCTGGGATGGGATGGGAGGGTTTCTACCTGCTGGGAACCAAAACCTCCCCACTGAAGAAAGCTCTTTTGGCTGCCTGTGGTACTTAATACCAGTATAGCAGTTGTTGGTTCTTTGTTTGCTTTTCATGTGGTTTCAGTAATGTGGCCATTCTGCTGTGGTCTGGTGTGAGCACACAAGGTTTCAGCTGTAAGCTGCATGTCTTTGTCAGCCATGTGTCCAGAGATGTCACAAGTGCTGTGGTCAATTCTATCACTAACTGTAATCTCCTTTCTGCTTCCTTAGACCAGTATCTTAAATAAACACCTTCAAGACCTTATGGAGGGACTGACAGCCAAGGTATTCCGTACTTACAATGCCTCCATCACGCTACAGCAGCAGCTCAAGGAGCTCACTAATCGTAAGTCTTGTCCTTGAAACTGTGAGGGGAACACATCTTACCCTGCCAAACAGACCTGGCTTCCTTCACAGAGCCACAGGTCTTGTATCTGTACTCCACTTCCTGGTTGCAGTTCTCCCAGTGCAAGTGATGGGCAGCTGAGGTCTGACCAAAAATCTGATGCCAGACAATCTTCTGGGGTTCTTGAGCAAACCCAGCACTGGGGCAGGGCAGAGCTGACTTGTGAGCACACTAAAGCTTTGCTGCCAGGGTTTTTTTTTTGCCTGTTACTTACCACATCTTTGCTTTCTGGGAATCACAAAGCAGGATAGGTGGCAGACAAGGCAGACAAATCTGTAACAGCCCCATGTTTCTTGGCTGCCCATTCAGAGCCTCTTAATTGAGCACTGCTAGCTTGCATCAGTGGGCACGTTGGGTCTGGGAAGTCCATCAGTGTCCTGAGCAGTGTGGTCCTGCTGCTCTGAGCATGGATGTGCTTCCCCTCTCTGGGGTGGCAAATGGTGTTTTGTTTCTGTCAAAAAAACTGCCCCAGAAGAGTTAGACCCCAGGACAGAAGAGGTCAGGTTCTTGGACTGTAACTGGATGGGAGTGCAGAGCTGAGGGGAAGTCTGTCTGAGGGGAAGGTCAGTTCACTTGTTCACCACTTTCTTGTACTCTGCAGCGGACGACAACATCCCGGCAAAGATCCTTTCCTATAACCGTGCCAACAGAGCGGTTGCCATTTTGTGTAACCACCAGAGGGCTCCGCCGAAGACCTTCGAGAAGTCCATGATGAACCTGCAGAGCAAGGTACCCCCACCCTTGCCCAGGCTCTGAGTCCTGCATCTTGGGAGTCACGTTTCCTTTCACTTGGGGTGAAAGGGAAGCTCAGGCTGCATTTCCTTGTCGGGAGCTGGTGATTGCTGCCTCAGAGATGGGTCTGCTTGGAGAGGAGTAGTGAGCTGAAAGGGACACTGTTCAGACCGAGTTGTCTTTTACTTGTAAAGACCAAGACCAGACCCTTTTTATCTGCCCTTCATCCCACAGCTATGTGTTCTGCTGCCATGGAAACTTCAGAGCAGCAGTCTCCAGCTCTGATTTGTGTCCCCCGAAGAGCCCAGAGTGGACATCCACTCCCGTTGTGTGAATCCCACGTGTCCCCCGCTTCTGTAACACCTAACACAGCAGCCTTCACCCTCAATCTTAGAGCTTGGGGGGCTTAAGGGGAATGCTTGAACAGGGGTTGCAAAATGCTAAATCTCCCTGAATCCTAAACTTACTGGGTGAGAACTGCCTGAAGCCATAACAGCTTCCAGCCAGTAGGATTTGGGGCAAGAACTGATCCCTGCTGAGGGAACAGGGTCCTTCAGTGTTACCATCAGAGTTGGTTCTGGTGGGATACAGTGGAGGCAGACAGGCTGCCTGGAAGGGCTGTTGGCCAGTCCCAAGCCAGGCCAATTCCTTCACCTGTTTGGCTGTAGGAGAAGGCTCCCAGCACCACTATAGTCTTTGGGAGTGAGTGGAGCCCTAAGAGGAGTATTTCTCCACACGGGGTTTTGCAGCAAACCTCAAGGCCAGTGGCCTGACAGTTCTGCAGAGTGGGTCTGAGCACTGGTAGATTCTGAACGTGGTCACAGAATCATTCCCTGGGTCATGTCATGCTGCCCAGGGGTGACTACCACAGTTGTCAGCGGCCTGTTCACAGCGCTGCCATCTGGTTTTGCCTCTCCTAGATTGATGCCAAGAAGGAGCAGTTAGCTGATGCCAGGAGAGAACTGAAAAGCGCCAAAGCTGATGCCAAGGTCCGGAGGGATGAGAAGTCCAAAAAGTAAGGCTGGTGTTACCAGGCTGTGCAGTGCTCCCCATACTCTCATCTCTGAATGGGTCTTTCACCCAGTATTGTGTTATCCCAGCCTGTGATCTGGGAAGACTTCCTCAGGCTTTCTGGTCCCCTCTTTGTCCTGTGCATGAACAAACCACCTTGAGGTTGAGGTCCATGGGGTGGTCACTGGCGTTACTCTGCTGCGTGTGTGAGCTGAGCAGCAGTAAGTGCTCAGCTGCCCCTGCCCTGGCCCAAGCAGAGCCATGGCTCTGGGGTGCAGCACTGCATTGCAGTGGGGAGCCAGGGCTTGCACACTTGCACATGCACTTTTCCTGGATTCTGCTGTGTTGGAAGCACGTGGTGCAGCTGATGTGCCCAGACTCTGTGTGAGTGCTGCAGGGTAGCCACGGGAGTTCTGAGACAAGGGAGCTCTGAAGGCAAAATCCCAGCATGATTATTGCAGAGGGATAGGTGAGCTGGTTCTAAAGTGGGTGTAGCATTGGTACAGTTCTGGCTGTTGCTTCCAACCCTTTAAAACAAAACTGCTGCTTAAGATTTCTGTTCTGCCTCTTTGAAAATGTCAGTTCTCAATTGCATGTGTTGTGTTTTGTGTCACCATCTGTGCTGGCACAGCTGCCCGTTGTGGCTGATGGCATTGCTTACCTTGATCAGAGTCCCTTTCGACATCCCCACAGTGATGCCATCTCATGCCTAGCAGGGCATTAGGAATGAATTGCTTTGATTCTTTCCCACCCCAGGACAGTGGAGAGCAAGAAGAAAGCGGTGCAGAGGATTGAGGAGCAACTGATGAAGCTGGAGGTGCAGGCTACAGACAGGGAGGAGAACAAGCAGATTGCTTTGGGCACCTCCAAACTCAACTATCTGGATCCCAGGATCTCTGTTGCTTGGTAAGCACATGCCTGGGGTCTGCTGGAAGGAACCACTCCGTGTGTCTTGTCCCCTAGTTAGCAGACAAGGGCTGTGACTGAGAGCCCCTGTGTGCCAGCAGCCCTTCCTCAGTGCCTTTCCTCTGTGCCCTGCCCTTGTGGTTTCAGGAAAGTCACAGAAGAGTCTCCTGTGGCAGGTGTAACGTGCCAGCCAAAGTCAGCACCATGCCGGGGGGGGTGATGGGTCAGAGAGTCCACAGGGTTGAACGCCAGGCAGCTGGTCCTGTCCACAAGGGTGGCACATTCAAGGCCAGGCTGGATGGAGCTTTGGGCACCCTGGGCTAGTGGAGGGTGTCCCTTCCCATGGGAGAGCACTGGGACTGGATGGGCTGTGAGGTCCCTTCCAACCCAAACCGTTCTGTCTGTATCGGAGCGGGGTGGAAGGTGCTGGGCAGAGCAGGGCAGTGCTGCACAGCGAGGGTTGGGTGCCTGTGCTGCTTGACTCTAACAGTGTCTCCTCTCCTGCAGGTGTAAGAAGTGGGGGATTCCTATAGAGAAGATTTATAACAAAACCCAACGAGAAAAATTTGCCTGGGCTATCGACATGGCAGAGGAAGACTATGAGTTTTAACTTGGTTTTAACTAAATGAATTTTATGGAAAAAAGGGGGAGTAGCCTGGTTTTGAGGGAGATTGATAAACTGTGAGCCTTACTTGTCCTTGGATGCTAGTGAAGGGGGAAGAAAGGGGCAAGTGAGCATCAGATAAAACAGCCAACATCTTGCAGAAAGCATAACCTGGAAATATCCTAAAGGAGCTGAGCCAGTTGTCCTATGGACAACTTATTTAAAAAATGTTTCAGAGATCCAAATTCTAGCTGTCTGGTTTGTGTGGTTTTTCTCTTGAGGCAGGGCAAGTGGATGGGGGATTTGTCAACCTTCCGCCAGGCAAATTCACCATCACACTGAGAGCGTGGGAATCTTTAGCTACTGTATACAAAATCCAATTATATTGGTGCGTTTTTACAGTTAGGGTTTTGCAATAACTTCTATATTTTAATAGAAAATGGACTCCTTAACCCTTGCCCTTCCCCTCCCTCTCCCACCCCATTTCAGAATTTAACAAATAAAGACAAAATTTAAGAAACCCAACGCACCTGTTACAGCTGTCACTATAGTCATGGAAATACCCAAATCTTTTTATTTTTAAATTTATCACTTGAGACAGTGGTGGCATTGGAACATGAATTACAAATATCCACCCCGTTTGTTCAGAGCAAAACGCGATGGGAAACCGGCCTCCTGACTTGAGTGTTCCTTTTTTTTTTTAAATGTGAATGTTTATTTTCTTTTAATTATTTTTAAAATATTTAAACGAGGGTTGTTTTGTTCTTCTTGATCTTAAAGATCGTGTAGATTTGGGGCATGGGTGGAGGGAGGGGACGGTGTGATGGGGAGATGTGTGTGGGATATGAGGACAAGTGAAATTGGCAACAAATGACGTTCCCGTCACCTTTTGTTCTGAACACGCTCTGTACACTTCAAGAATATCTACTTTTTAGGTTTGTCAGACTGTTTTACCTTTTCCCCCCTTTTTTTCTAAGCCCCACTCCCCTCTTTTACTTGAAAGATTTTATTGTGTAAAAAAGAAGTTTCACAGGTCAACAAATTTCGAGGGAAATGAGCATCGGTCCAAAAAAGGAAAATAACCAAGATTTTAGGGCTTTTATTTTTTTCTTTTGTAATTGTGTAAAAAAATTTTAAAAAGATAAAAAGCAGAATTTTAATGTGAAACCTTTTTTTGCTATAATCATTAGTTTTAGAGGCATTGTTAGCGTAGTGTGTGTGCGAAGACCATTTCCTGCAGCCTTTCCTCAACAAGTATCTTCTATTTTTATCATGAATTCCCTTTTAATCAACTGTAGGTTATTTAAAATAAATTCCTACAACTTAACTGAGTGTTGGTGTCTGTGTGTTCTTTCACCCTGGACTAGCAGGGGTGCTCAGAGGGTGTTGAGGCAAGGGCCAGCCAGGTTTGGGATTGGCCTGGCAGTTGTGTCTCCGTCAGGTGAGTTGAGAGCGAGCGGGTCCGTAGTGATGTGTTGAGTCATGGTGGCCCTGTGGTGACCTCTGTGGTAGGTCAGTATGGTCACATAGACAGACCTTCAGAGGGTTGAGGAGTTGGTCCTGCAGAATTGCAGCGTGGTGTGTTTTGGAGCCCTGGTGACAGGGACACGGGCAGCTGACTGAGGAGGCTGTCCTGGCAGCCAGTGACCCTGCTGCTGGTTCATGAGCTTTGGAGGTGGTCCTGGGGTTTGAGGTGATCCATCAGCTCACCTGGCTCCCAAATCCCTCAGCTGTGCTTCCTGCATGGCAGTGTGCTCACCTGGGTTTGTGCACACAGGGTACCTGCACTTCAGTATCACAGCCCCACCCTCTGGGTGCTTGGAGTGCAGAGCTGCTCAGTTCTGCTCCCAAGCCCAACAGAAGTGGCTGGAAGGTGTTTTTTTTGTTCCCTGTCTGTGTGCTGCAGGCACTGGGTGAAGATCCTTTCTGGGACGTGCTGACTGGCATGTGTGAGTTGGTGGGAACATGGGGGCACAGCCTTGCAGGTGGATTTCAAGTGCCATTAAGAGAAGAGGCTGGTTTTTTAGTGAAGTGGGACATGCCCTGAGGTGGCAGGAGTGAGGGGCACAGCCAGACGGACCTCTGGTAGGGAGGAGGGGTGGAGTGGTGCTTGTTGGGCCCTGGTGGCCCCATGGCAAGGAAGTGGTCAGCCCATGCTCCTTCAAGAAGGCCAGGACATGCTACAGCTGGCTGCACTGGGAAGCATGGAGAAGGACACAGTGTTTGGGTTGTCCTTTACTCCGTGTTGCTGATGGGAACAGTCTCTGCATTGGTCTTCTGTGCCTGGGCCACGGTGGATGCCTGGGAGCCTGGAAGACTTCTCCAACATCCCTGCTCCGGCCAAGCACAGGGAAGCTGCAGCCCAGTGCTGGTGCAGCAAGGGTGGCTGGGGACAGAGGAGCTGGGGGTGCTGTGGGGAAGTGGGGCTCGGGCACAAGGAGCTTGAGCGTGGGGGGCTGAGGGCAGGGGCTGGTTCCCCCCATGCTGTACAAACTTGGGATCCTCAGCTCCCGAGAGTCACTGAACCCCAGGAGCTGGCAGTGCCCACTGCTGGCACAGCTCCCAGCCGGGGAGGACGTGGCCTTGCCCTTGCTCCGATCCTTCCTGCTTTACCCCTACCTGTTCCATACAGACCCCTCGAGTTTTGTTTGCTTTGCCTCCCACAGGCCATCTCCTCACCCGCTCACCCGACCCCAGGACACCCCAGGAGCCAGAGCAGCAGGATGTGGTGAGACCCCAACTGCTCTTCCTGGTGCGGTTTCTCAGCTGCCTTTGACAGGCCCACAGCCCTCAGCAGGGAGGAGGATGGAGACCAGCACCTTCTCCTTCACCTCATGGCCAGGAAGGGTGTGAGGCTGGGCACGGGCACGCCGCTGAGCCCGAGGGATGCTTCCATCTCCCTGGTGCTGGGGAGCAGCGGCTGGGGGCCTGATGTCCTTGGGGAGCCAGGAGCAGACACCCCGATGCCAGGACAGCGCTCACTGGGCTCCCAAGCCCCCGGGGGTGGCTGGGGTGGGCTCAGTCAGCCCCGGGAGCGCCTGTGCGGCCTGCCCTGAGCAGGGCTCCCCTTGCCCCGGCGCGATCCGTCCAGGTGCTTTGTTGTGGTTTTGAAATCTGCAGCTTGGCAGAAGTTACCGTTTACTCTCTGGGGCCTTTCCAAGGTGCAGCAGAGAAAATGCCGGTGGAGAGGGAAAAGGGGTTCATTGTGCTCCCAACCCGCCCATGCCTGGAACAATGCAGCCTGTAAAAATAATACTCTATTTAAACTGCTCCTCCCCCACCGCCTTCAGACCTGGCCCAATTCACTTCCCGCACCCTGCGCTGCCGAGCAAGGAAATGTGCCTCTCCCCCAGCCCTGCTGAGCACCCTAAGGGTGGGGTGTTCCCACAGCGGGGGATCCCCTCACCCCAGCATTGCTGCCCGGGCTGGGGGTCCTGGCTCCTGCTCTGCCCGGAGGTGTGAGCCTGGGCTGATGTCCCCGTGCTGTGCCTCTCCCTGTACCGGCCCTGGAAAAGGCACTCGGCCCCTTCTGAACGCTGGGTCTGTCCCGGGTGCGGGCTGAGGGGCATTTATTTGTGTTTGGGCCAGTGGCACAGCAGGGCCAGGACCACACATCCCACAGTTCAAGGGGAGAATTCCCAGATCCTGTTGACTCACTGTGCTAACAGAGAAACAGCCATGAAATATGCTGTACCCTGCTCTGCATCCCACTGCTGCAGCGCCTGCTCCTCACCACCACTCCAGGGCAGTTTCTCTGCCCTGTGATAGTGAGGGAAACTGAGGCAAAGGTGATGTGGCCAGCTGAAGGGGGACAAAATCCAGACTGGATCTGGATCTTGCGAGCCTGCAGACAGGGCCTGATGCTAAGGGGAGGCTGCAAACCTTGCTGGATGCACCCCCACCACCCTGGAAGCCTTCCAGGATTGAAGGGTTGGAAATTGAAACCAGGTGGATTCAGGGTGTAAGAAAACCCATGTGCTCCTCCTGGACCAGTGGGGAGCAGGGACAGGGAACCTGGAGTGGGTTTCCCAGGAGGAGCCAGTTTGTAATCCAGAGGGGTCTCACAGTGCCTGGGAGGGCAGGAGGATGTGGGGGGCAGGCAGCCCTGCCTGTGGGCACAGCTTCACCCCAGCTCCTTGCTGAGCACGAGAGCAGGCACCATGCCAGCATCTCCGCAGCCCCAGGCAGATCTGCTTTTCCACCCCCACTCTGTGCCATGGCCCAGGGGCAGAGGGAGCTCAGCACCAGAGTCCCAGGGGGGTTTCCAGCTCCTGCTCTTCGCCAGGGTGACTTTATCAGCCCATGGGCTGGGTTTTCATCTATCTATCTGCCCCCCTCCCCCAGTGCAGGGCAGAACAGACCAAACCAAACTAATAACCTGGCGTGCTGCATCTCTCCCAGGGGTAGATGCCTTGTACCACACTCCCTCCATGCACAGTCCCTGGGGCAGGAGAAGGACATGTGTCAGTTCTCAAACACTGGTGCCAGGGACGCTGGGTGCAGGGACCTCCACACTCACCCATGGCATGGCCTGAGGGGGGGTTCCTGGATTCTACTTCCCCAGCCCTTGAACAAGGCTGGGGCTGCCCTTGTTAGCCTGCCACTGGGTGGAGGTTGCAGCAGCTCCATGAGTGCCCCACGATGGGGGGTTGTCCCACACTTTGGGACAGCACAGAAGAGATGCCCCCTTCTCCAGGAGGTGTTTGTGAGGATGGGGGTGTGTTTGCAGAGCCCACCCCTCTGCAGCTCCAAGAAGAATGTGTTCCAAGGAATTTCTTCCAAAGTAAAATTGTCTGACCCACTGCAGGCCAAGCCCCGGGGCAGGGTAGAGTGGTACAGGGTAACAGGAGTATGAGGGAAGAAGCTTCTGCTGTCCTGGGGGCTGGGAGCAATTCCCCACAGCCCAGTACAGGAGCTGGGACCACAGAAGGAGGCTGGCAGGCAGCAGACATGCAAAAGCAGCTTCACATGCTCTCGAATTAAACTGTGAAATTTCTCGGCGCGCAGCGTCGCGGACACGGAGAGTTAATGCAAGGCTAAGAAGGGACCGGTCAAACCTGGAGAAGAGAAAATCCCATCACAAGCCACCACCTCGTGCCCTGGCCACCAGGGTTGAGGAGATGCTGTGATGGGCACTCTTGGTAAGGGAGTTTCCTTTTTGGGTTCAATGGCCACACTCCCTTCTCAGGTCTTGCCCTCATAAACAAGGGTGTGCCCCTAATGTTCAGCTATTTTAGGATCACTGGGAGCCGGCTGCTTCCTGCCCTCCCAGCGAGCCCATTACACCAGTAAGGTGGGATTTCCCTGGTGGGAGCGGTGGGGGCTCAGCTGGGAGGGAACAGGGAAAGGGTCCTGTATTGATGCTGGGACTCAGCTGGCTGCCACAGGGCTCCCACCAGCAGGGTGCTGGCAGCTCTGCCTTAGCTGGGCAGGTCCTCAGGGCCATGTCACCCCGTGCAGTACTGTCATACACCCACCGGTTTTAGAAGAGAGGTTTGGGAGCTCATCTCAGTGTGTTTGTCCTCACCTGTTCAATGTCCAGACACTGGGCAGGCCCCTAAGCACGAACCTCGTGTGTGCATGTGTGCATGGACGTGCTTGTGTGTCCCTGTGCAGGGACACAGGGTGGGGTGGTGAGAGAGGGATGCAGGCGGTGGTGGGTGCCTCTGCCCCTTCCAGACCCACCCATGAGCTGGAGGGTGAGGTAAGGGCTGCTTGGCTGCACGCTGCCTCGCCGTGGGCCTGCAGTGGTGCATGTGTGCATGCTGCCTCCATGCACATACACACACTCATCTATACATTTACGTATAGGGGTACATCCCCTTCAAGCCCCTTCATCCCCCTTGGGAAGTCCCTGCCTGGCTGCTCTCCTGCAGCAAAGCCGTGTTTATCATCCCCTGCCGGGGTGGGCAATGCACCCACCACCACACCTTGGTGTCTGCATCGGACCTGGGACACAGTCCCCAGCCCAGGGCAGCCCAGGACACAGCCCTCCCCGGGATGCAGTGATGGGGAGGAGGGCAGAGGAAGGCTAGCAGCGCAGAGAGGGAAATCGCAGGCTTTAACCGCATGAATGGAGTAAACCACCCTGAAACGCTTCCCAATCCCACCGCTTATCCCCTCGCTAACCCGGCTTTTGTGTGGTCCCGGGGTTGGAGCGGACTGGAGAGCCTCGGTGCCCCACACCTCCCCTGCATGGGAAGAGGATGGCAGCCTGCGATCCCTGTCCCGCCGCGGTGCAGGTCTGTCCCTCGTTTACAGCGAGGAAGCTGCAGCAGCAGCCGCAGGCCTGGCTCTGGCGAGGAGCCATGTTGCCATGCCAGTGGGGCCTGTGCCTAGGAAAAGCCACCCCACCATGGGGGTCCCATCCAGGCAGGGCCGGGATGTTCCCAGAAGGGCAGGGAGAGGAGGGTGGCTTGGGGGGCAGCTGCTGGCCTGGCCTGTGCCCTGCTATGTGTGTGCTCCCACGTGTGCCCGCTTGCCAGTGGTGGGCACGAGGAGTGGGGGGTTGGAGAGACGAGGCTGAGCCCCTTGGCCCCACAGCCCTGCACCGGGGTGATGGCCCATGGGATGATGTGCTGGGGGATGCAGCACCCTGGGGACCCCACCCGTGCCATGCTGTGGGGTGTGCTGTACACCCAGGACCCTGCATAAACCGTGCCATGGGGTGCCAGGGTCCCCTGCTATCCTGTGCAGGGTGGGCGCTGGCACACCTGGGGCCCGGGTGCGGTTACGGGGTGTGGGGTGCCAGCTGTGAGGTCTGGGGTGCTGGGTGCAGG